>JACEFZ010024461.1:0-600000 GCA_014155875.1 Cepaea nemoralis | reverse complement strand
GATTAATTTAATTGCCATGCCTCTCTAAGGACATTCAGTATTTCCGCCCGGTCCATTGCTCATCGGTTTTCCACAACACTGGTTTTTCTCCCCCCCCCCCCCCCCCACACACACCTGCAAGCCTATCAGCCTGTTTATTTCCTTTTACACCATGGCTTGGCACAAAACTGAAGTTGACTTTTGTCATTATTGAACTCCTTAGAGACGCCACCATTATCTTCAAGCGCAGCTGATCTCAATCTTCCTGAGCATTCTCGTTAAGTCACAGAGAAAGCATGCCAAGGTGAAAGTCTGTGTCTCCAGCCATGCTGTTGCCTTAGGAATTCCTGAAGTGGAAAAGAGGAGTTGGTATTTGGTAATGCAACAGGTGTTCAAAAGCTGTAGCCTATGGTGTTTGGATTTACTCAACTGCCACAAAACAAGTCAGAAGTTCTATTTACATTCTAGGGAAATGATGGAAATTTAAATAAAACTTTTTGTTGATAAGAAAAAAAATGTGTGCTGCCACACACATTTACTGCACATACGAGGGTAAGTTAATAAGTAAGCCACACATTGCTGTAGAAAAATAACTAAATATGATAACAACTTGAAACATGTTTATTTTTATACATACATTGTTGGTGGAAATTATGTTGAGAAATAAAGGGACAATGTATGTATAAAAATAAACTGGTTTCAAGTTGTTATCAAATTTAGTTACTTTTCTACAGCCATTTGTGACTTACTTATTGACTTCCCTTCGCATATTATTCATCACAGAATCTAGACCAGCAGAAATGTCCCACTCGACCATGAAATAAGCCCATAAGAACATCTCTTTGTCTATTGATCAACATATTAACACCTTATCGTTCTTAGACATCCTAATCAGATGTCAGGTAGATGGCACCACCCAAAAAGCAGTCTATCAAATAGGAACATGGACGGATAAAAACCTGAATTTCAATAGCTTTGCACTTATCCATTAGTTACCTTCCCATCCCAAATGGAAATAAAACCACCTTGATTCCAGGAATTAATCAACACCACCTATATCAGGCATAAATTACAGCAATATCTAGCTAAGCAAATAACACATCACTGGTTTGCTCATGCCGATAACTCATCACTAATAAGGCGTCTAACATCACACAGACTAACTAATGGCACAAGTCCTGACAGCTTCAACGATGTAATCACTAAATACAGTTGTTACTCAGTTGCCAAAACTAGCTGTTAATTACCGAAGATAAACCCCACAAGTAGCCGTAATACTTCATAGTAAATTCAGCATTAACAATGAATGTGAATAAGTTCCAACAATCAATGCACATATATCGTTAATATCGCACTTATAAGGATAGTGTCTACCATACTGTCAGTATTACACAGTGGAGCAAGTGTGCCTTATTAACAGATCCTGATGTGCTAACAAGCACAAACAGTTGTTGTGTCAGACGGCTTCTGGACTAAATCTTGACTAGCCGATCGATAATGCTAATTAATTATGCAGACAGGCGGGACGGAAATTCTGCGTCGTGGAAACAATTATCTCGTCATTCGCCGCGTTGTTTAAGGACTATTGCTACAGACTAATGTCTTAAGGTATTACCTTGGTTATTGATTCACCATAGCTTGACTGTTTTGAGGTAATGCTCTGGCTAGCTGATGAAAATACCTCATGTTACCACAGTCGGTAAATCGTTGCCGTATCGGCTCCTTCACCTTATACGTGGATCAGGACATTACCTGTTCCACAGGAAAAGGGCCCTGCCATCCGAGTTCGAATTCCGCCACCTCGATTGGGAGAAGCACGAGAACCTTATCTCCAATCTGCAGAGATAATCCGTTTCTGGTCCTGTGCTTTGGTGCCGCCAGACAACACTCTGAGCACGACCTGATGTATCTCCACACATCGCCTGTCATTCCAGGCCAGTGGTAGTGGCTGGAAAGACACTGGGCCGTTGACCCCACATCCCTATGTCTGGTTAAGGATAAGGTATGCCCTCTATGTATCAAGTGGGATCTGAAGTCAGTAGGGACTACCATCTGACCGTACTGGCTATCCCCTTGCCCGGCCCTATGATAAAGCAACCGGTTTTCTACATAGAACTGACCCGGAGTTGGCAGGTCTGAACTTTTGGACAACTCCAGTATGTAAGGATGCAACGTCACATCCCTACTTTGAGCACTGCTTACTAACCTCGTCAGAGAATGGTCAACAAACTTACCACACTGCCCTTCTCCATCCTTAGCTCTGGTCTGCCTAGCGCTCACTAGGCCATGTTTCGTGGGGTTCCCCAGGAATACATATCGAAAACCGAGGATCAAAGGGTAAATAGGATCAGGCAGCACAGCCGCCTTGATGCTATCCGTAACATACTTGCACCGAATGTCAATCTGAGCAGTCGGCAAGTTCATAGCTTCGGAGCTCTTCATGGCCGGCTGGAATTCTCTTGTCTCGCCGGTGAGCTGCCCTGGGCTCACAAGGTGGGATGAGATTACAGCTTCAAACTGCAATCCCGTGTCATAGAGACATTCCACTTGCTGCCCATTCACTTCTATCGTCTCGACCACGGGTGATCTCTTTAGCTCTGGTTTCTCTTTACCCGCATGTTGTGTCTCACTAGGTCTATCCCTATTTGCGACGAGACAAGCAAAGTGCAAGTCTGTGGGCTTCCTCTGACAGTCTACTGTATTATGGGAAGGCGACTTACACTAGTTGCACCACCTCTTACTCCACTTCCGTTTTGGGGAACTGGGAGGGCTTTGCTTCTCGGGTTTCTAACCAGAGTCTTACCAAGGTATCTTCTATACTGGATGATTCTTTGGAACCTTTAGTCTTGGGCTTCTTATCATGCCCCTTCTGCCTTGATTTTGGACCAACCTGACTGGAATCCCCAGTCTCACCATAGACTTCCACATACCTTTCAGCTAACTTATTTACTATGTCTAGTCTCTCCACACCATTTTCACCTAAGAAATTTCTCAACGGCTTGGACATCTGCATTTTCATCTGATCCACCATGATCAGCTCTCTCAAACTCTCATAATCCTCTTTGAAACTGGAAAGCCATCCATTTCACAAGGTATGAGTTCAACCTCACACTGTATGCAGAGAACATCTCACCTGGTTCTCACTTGGAAGTTCTGAACCTCCGCTTGTATGCATGTGATCTCATTTCTAATCTTTTCAAAAGAGCAGATTTCAGGGTTGGATAATCATTCTCCATCCCTGGCGGAAGACGCGCATACACCTCGTACGTGGTGCTACGGAGCCCTTGTGAAAGCTTCAAATTCCACCGCTCAGGCTCTAAGCCCATAGCTTTACACATAGCCTCGAACTTCTCTAAGAATTGATCAATCTTCTCTTTGTCAGGTTCGAATGGTGGAAAGGGTCATTTCATAGCATGGTAAGCTGGTCTGCTGATGAGCTAGGTAAAGCTTCTCCACCTACTGCTCCTTCAATTTCACCAACATATTTCGCCTCTACCTCAAGTTACTTCATCCGGAACTCATGTTCCATTTCTAGTTTCCTAGCTTCTAATTTCTTACATTCTAGTTCAGCTGCGAGTTTCTGTGACTGTTGGTCTGCAGCCAACTTCTGCTCTTCAAGTGCTAGCTTCCGAGCTTCAAGCTCAGCTTCTGACTTTCTTCAATCTCTCTCTCTCTTCTGCTCTGAAGTCTCGCTCTACTTCAAGTACATAAGCTTTGAATGCATCACCTTCTAATCCCATCTCAGTTGCAGATGCTCGCACCGTAGCTAAATCTAAAGTCCGAGTAGCCATGCTTAGTGTAAAGTAGTACTAAGTATATATATGCAAGGCAATCAATATGCTAGCATAAAATCACAATGATAATTACCAATGTAACCAACAAAGCAACTATACTATACTAAGCTAACTAAATGTCTGTCCACGTTGAAGAGAAAGGTATCAGTAGCCCTACTCGAGAAGTAGACAATAGGTATAGGACAGAGGACACTATTTCATATCCCTACAAGATGTCAGAACAAAGAGAAGATCCTGGATGCCCCCCCCCCCCCCCCCACTCTATAGCTGTAACAAGACCCCCGGGGCTTGGACAGGTATGTAACTATAGTTAATATCCCCAGCCTTTGCTCCGACCACCCCAATAGGACTTTACATCAACAAGGCCCCACACAATGCCAGGACAGCTGACCTTCCCCTCCCCACCTATGGATTCATACCCACCGTGGGCTCGGACAAGACAACAGTCAAACTAGTACTCAAAGCCATGGCTAACAAAGCAAAATTTTATTTCTGAATACGTCAACTGAACTAAGAGAGGGATGGCTGAAAAGCCTGGATAGAAGACAATATGTACACTTGCTGCTGGAGAACAGCGAGAAGATCTACAAATGATCAGTCATCATCACGGAGCATGTGACTTCAGTTCGTGCTGTCGTCCCGTCGTGGTTAACGACTCACCCGATGAACCTTCAGTGCAGAAGAACTCCAAGTCGTTGACTCTACCAAAGTTCTCTCCCTCCACTGAGTAAGATCTCGGACTGGTCAGGCGTATGTCTGATACCTGACGGACACTTCACTAAAGTTCGCTGGTCATCTCTCAATGACGTAATGACACACAAGTTCCACTCCGCTGATGACGTCTGGGCCGACCCTAGAATTCTAGATGTTCCCCCAACTGAAGAAAAGTACTGTAGCACAATACACTAGTATCTAAGAGCCTGGTTGCTCTTTGGCTTCTCAAGATAATGGGAAAACTGTCTGCAACCTATAACTGGAGCGCTGGCTCCATAGAACAACATGGTCACAATTGAATGCTCCAACAGGTGAATGTAAGAACTAAACATATTCACAAGTCACTATGCTTCACAGTTCTGTAGGTATCTAATACCTTCACAGCTTTCAATGTCTTTGTCCACCAACACCTAGGAATGGGGTATATCCATACCCAAACACGAATGTCACTCCGGTGTTCACAAGAATAGCAAATCCGTGTTGTCGGTTACATGACCAAGTTAAGGCTTCAGTAAGGATCACAACTGCAGATTCACACCATGGTCAACATGAATTATACAATGTGTCCCATTACGACCCAGGCGGGCCGGAAACATAAGAAACTGGCAATTGTCATGACTAGTAAACAGAGTCGCTCTCATCAACACAACTGGCACTCATTTTCTTGAGAGTACACAGGTCACTACTGAGTTATCTTAGAACTGCACCAGTACCTTACCGGTGTGAATCCAGAGACGCTTCAGTCCTCGACCCAACCTGGATCGGTTGACTAAATCTTTGTCGGACTTGTTGCGGCGCTCTTAGCACAGACCTACCAGGATATTCTACGCTCAGATTCTCTCGTGTTGAAATTGGCAGATTCAGAAGACCGCTCCCAGTATTGCCTCAAATATCACCTTGACTGGCACTGGAGTGAGCTGGTCCCATTAAGTTTATGGTCTAACTCATGAATCTCCATTATATATATATATATATATATATATATATATATATATATATATATATATATATATATATATATATATATATATATATATATATAACAGATCCTGAAACATGGAGGTCGGTGTGAGTACCTGGCTACAACTTAGGACTAACATGCATCACAACCATAACACATGCATCAGAGTATTATATCTCACATAAGATACATTAGATCATCAACATCCTAGATCAACTCTTAACTACAAGGTACAGGCATGAGGGTGCAAGAGAAAGCAATAGTACACAAGTATATAGTCAAGCAACTTGTCTGGGCAACAGATAGCCCGATAGCACCAGAGTAGACTGTTTGACTCTGTCACTGTATTCTTTACCTGGTGTTATTCCAATCCTCCACTTCTCTTCAACCAACAACAACCATAATAATACACCTACTTATCTTTCAGTGTAGCGGTTACATTAACTAGGAGGTGTCCAGCCTGACATATCCTCCTCATCCACACAACTCAACAATTAATTAATCACTTAACCCATTGATCAGTTAATAACACATAACTCATTAATGACTATCTAACATTAATAAGATATATACATCATAATTCATTAACATAGCATTGACAAATTATAAATCATGAATTGTTAAACTTAACTAACAAACTCATAAACACAGCAACAGCTTCCATTCTGGGATCTCTGTACCAGAACAAGGTTTGACCTTTATTAGTTGACCTTCACCCATGACGGTCAAGTCTGTGCAGGTCTATCACAGATATGGTGGCCATCCACCGATTAATCTTCCCCACAGCTGCTGTGGCAAAAGAGAACCTTCGTTCCGTGGCGAGTTAGGCCACGTCATATATTTTAGAGTGGCATCCTGCCACTCATCCACGAAATCTCCAGTCCCCCTCCAGGGCTACCTAAATGGCTTGGATGTAACTACCACGTCCTAGTAGTTAAGTTATCACACCAATAGAGTCAGGTTTATAGAAGAAAAGAACTGTAGAGACAGACAATGTTCTGTTCGAAGTTCGGATCGTCATTAGCGCAACGGCCTCGATTACGGAGCGTCGCCTCGCTCTCGGTCGGGTATTCAAATGCAACACTCGGTCACGCACAATCACTTTGGTCGGACAGGCCAAATAACCATTCGGTCTCGCAGACACTATCCGCACGATCGGGCACCCATTGTCACTCAGGCGGGCAGGCATAAAGTCGTGACACCATAAATTCACAGATAATTCTCTATCTACCTCTATCAAGTAAATACAAAACAAATCTACATAGAGGTGGAATAGCACTGGCATCCTCACTTAGTAAATACTTACCTTCACATCCCAATGGAAATAAAACCACCTTGATTCCAGGAATTAATCAACACCACCTATATCAGGCATAAATTACAGCAATATCTAGCTAAGCAAATAACACATCACTGGTTTGCTCATGCCGATAACTCATCACTAATAAGGCATCTAACATCACACAGACTAACTAATGGCACAAGTCCTCACAGCTCTAACGATGTAATCACTAAATACAGTTGTTACACAGTTGCCAAAACTAGCTGTTAATTACCGAAGATACACCCACAAGTAGCAGTAATACTTCATAGTAAATTCAGCATTAACAATGAATGTGAATAAGTTCCAACAATCAATGCACATCTATCGTTAATATCACACCTATAAGGATAATGTCTACCATCCTGTCAGTATTACACAGCGGAGCAAGTGTGCCTTATTACACACTGCCTGATGTGTTAACAAGCACAAACAGCTGTTGTGTCAGACGGCTTCTGGCCTAAATCTTGACTAGCCGATCGATAATGCTAATTAATTATGCAGACAGGCGGGACGGAAATTCTGCGTCGCGGAAACAATTATCTCGTCATTCGCCGCGTTGTTTAAGGACTATTGCTAAAGACTAATGTCTTAAGGTATTACCTTGGTTATTGATTCACCATTGCTTGACTGTTTTGAGGTAATGCTCTGGCTAGCTGATGAAAATACCTCATGTTACCACAGTCGGTAAATCGTGGCCGTATCGGCTGAGAATTGAGTGGCGACTGACAGCAGAAAGCTCATTGCGCAGTTACAATTACATCTCGGGCCCAGAGAATTTCATGGGTCACGGAGAAATCCAGAATCCCGTGCAACTTGCTGTCCTGGTGGGTCCAACGTGACTGCAAACATCACGTCCGCACTTTGCCTCAACATTCGAGAACAACCTCGAATAACCCAGAATCTTCTGGATAGTTTCCCGACAGGGACTATTTTCACAGGGGATTTCCCTGCTATTTTTACAATCCGATGGGAGACAACATGCCCCAATCAGACCAAAGGGATATAATGCAGAGTACAGATCAGCAATCTGGTCGGTTTCATCATAGTAACTTACCTAGGTAAATAGAAATCGAGTAGCAGAAAATATACCAATGGGTGGAAAAGAGATAGTGTTCAGGAATCCCTGTGCAGTTGACAGGCAATGAAATGCGCCCCCCCCCCCCCCCCCCCCCCAGCGATTTCCCAACACTTCATAAACTATGCTCACAAAGAAACGGCATTCTGTATACTGTATTCGACGAACAATGATTGTTCAAGTATAGTGAGGCATTAATAATTAGGCGGTTCTGGCCAGTTTTGTGCAAACAGAAATAGTTCATTTTAAATTTGAAATTACTGTGGGGATAACAAATACTCCACATACGAACAATACCTGTGGATATGTGTTTTAACTGATTCAATGACAAACAAAAATTGAATTTGGATGAAACAACAATTTATGGGAGAAAATGGGAAGCAGGTGTGTGTCACAATAATAGTGTACAAATGGTAGCAGATATATTATAAATATATCAAATTAAAGTAGATTGCACAAGGAACATGTCAATGTTGATAATTTTGGAAGAGGTTAGATATTATAATAATTTTAAATTTTGTAACAACAAATTAGAATAAAGGGGTCATAATTATTAAATATTTCCACTTACCAAGGCACTACTTCTCCCCCTTTGATGAGAAACTAATTAAATTTACTGAATAATAATAACACACCACTTTTGTTTACCAATATCACAAGAACTGCTCCTTAAAATGATCAATATACAATTATAACTTCACATTTTGAGGCAAGTAATTTTCACACAAACATTAGAAAATCAGGAAAACACTTGGAAGATTTGTTCTCAATAGATTAACAAACAATATATACATATTTCTATTTACTGTTATTTACAATGCTGCTCAGCTTATTTGTGATAAGCTGCAAAGCAAACTTTGGGGCACAAGTGCGGCCTATTAGTGCAGCCAGAGCAAACATAACTTGACCTGCGTCGTTTAGCTGGAATGCTGCACAAAACACAGATTCGCTGGACACCAACATATTCTATTAAATGCTTGGCTCCAGTCACTCTTTCAACATAATTTCCTGCAACAGATTTTTTGATATTTTTTGGCAGGCAGAGTGTGGCACATTCAGGACTAATCTGAGCTGCTTCACGATGTGCACTTTCCAGTAAACTTTGCTTGAATTCCTTCAATGACAGTTTCTTCCCTCCATTCTGTGTTTGACATATGGTGTGCAGGATATGTGCATTGACTTGTGCAATTTCAAAGATCCAGTAGTAGATCTTCTTCCACCAACTATTGGTTTTCCTATCAAGCATGTTGCCAACCATTTGGCCCATGCTATCGCAGCCTTTCATCGCCATGTTATAATCATGGATCATCTTTGGTTTGTTGACTAGTTTCCTCATTCCTGTCTCAACAGTTCCAACTACAGATTTGGTGGAGACAACAGTGCATGGCTTTTTAGCTTTTTGATCTCTCCACGCCACGCACAATATTCTATCACCTTCAAGAAACCATTTCATCTCTTGATGCTGAAGTCGCAAACATTTCAACTCTGGAGGAAAGCCCGCTTGGTTGACATTCAGTGTGCCTGTGTAATTGAAATTCTTGGAATGCAGAAAATCAATAAGAGCTTTAGAAGTGTAGAATCTGTCAGCAAAGATGTGATGACCAGGTTTGAGAGCATTCAGTAGCGTCGCAAACACTTTCACTGCATGAGCAGATGTGGGATCTAAATCTGGATTGTATGCAGTGTTTCTTCCATAGTACATTTTTAAATTCACCACATAGCCAGTCAACGAATCACGCAGGCCAAATGCTTTGATGTGATACATATGAGGCTTGTTTGCATTGTATTTGTGCTGAGATCTGCCCTGCGACCCAATAAACATTTCACCAAAGGACACATTTTCAAATGGGTAAAATGCTGCCTGGAATTTCTTCAGAATCATTTCAACAAGAGGTTCAATTTTAGTTGCACCCTTTGCGTCTGGTTCACATACGTGAAGCATGGTGTGATAAATAGATTCAAACCGATTCCTGGAAAACATAGTGGCATACCAAGGTGTATTGAAATGTGCAGTTGTACTCCAGTAGTCCTTGATATATGGTCTTTGATCAAGTTCCATTGAAATAATGACAGACGTAAACTTCAGCCATTCATACTTCGTGAGGGGGGTCCAGGATAGCAGACGAGAATGTTTTCTGTTAGGAGTGTTCTGCATCAACACCTTTTCTGCATATTCATTTATGTTTTGGACTAAACAGTCCACTATGTCATCATTAAAAAATACTTTGAGAAAATCCATAGGTGTTTGAAGCTGATAAAGTTCAGGGTTCAAGTGATATCTTGGAGGATGAAACTCAAACTCGGGTTTTGTTTCCCCTTCTGACACATCATGCCATGTTGCTGTTGATGATGATGGAAGAGGTGCTTCAGGCTCTACAGAAGCTTGTAAAATTAAAGACTTTTTACCTCCAGATGTATCCTTATTTTCTACTGTTTGCTTTCTTTTGTGCTTGGTAGTACTTCTGCCATACTGATATTCATCGTCAGATGCCTCAGTTGATGAACTTACACTGTCATTGTTGTTTTCCCAATCACCACGTGCTGAAACACTGGACTCACTATCAGAATCTTCCACACAGTCACTCAAATCAGTATCACTATTGTCTAAAACTGTTTTAAACAATAATCTTGCTTGATCTGATGTAAATCTACGGGGTCGAGAACCAGTGGGCATCATCATTTCTAAAATCAGAAAATTAACCACAGTTTAACAAGAAATTTTTCTCAAATTTGAGAGACTACACACTTCTTTTATTATATTTTGAAAAAGCAAATCTTCCTGTGTATATTTTCATTTACCAGGCACCAAAATTGCGGAAGAAAAGGGATATGACAAAACAAAGGCACTGTCAACACTCAGCTGATTAATGGGCCCATGGCAGTTTAGGGTTGTTCAATTCAGGCGATAAAGTGGCCCACGGCAGTGAATCAGTTAAGTATTTCAGCCAAAGCATTATTCATTTCATATAATATATAACTCTGCAGTATGCACCTGATGAAATACAGCTAAATATGCCAGGCAATAAATCGTGCAACATATTGTTTGTGACTACTGTGTAAATGTAGAAACAATCTGATTTGTTTAAATGAAAGAAAAAAAGGATAAAAAGGAGAAAGTCAAAATCTTTGGTAGTTTAAAACCAGACCCAAGTGTGATGGGACTTTGCAACAAAGAATTGAAAAATTCTGAATGATCACAAGAAATATACATATTTATAGCAAACTTTCATTACATGTGCAAACTAAACATTCTGTTTTATGTTTGATGCCAGTGAATCAAATGTTAGTAATACAGACCTATCAGATCCATAGTATCTGCATAACTGAAAATGACCAAGAATAGCAATGAAGAGGAAGAATGTATTAAACCCATAAACTGTTAACTAGGATGCAGATGTGTAGGTAGGTATACGTATTACAACCACTGTTAGAACACTGATGGAAACAGACTATTAAGTATCCAAACAGCCTGTGTAGAATATGAAAAATATAGATGGAAAAGGCTAAAGTAAATATACTGACAATAAGTGATTGCAACCACAAGAATAAAGAAGACTGTCTTTTGGCGGGTCCAGTCTGACTAAAATACATTGTGACGTTAAGCAAGGTCATTTAGAGAGACACCCCCCCCCCCCCCCCCAATTCATTGTAAAAACTTCTCTGGTTCTTCTTTAGGCAGCCTATGAAAGAAGGGACATAGTGCTGAAGATAACATAATTTCTTTAATTTGGCGCACACACACACACAAATCAAACTTTAGGCACAGATGTATGTCCAATAAACCCTAATAAAGATTACATATCTGATTTAAGTAAATAACTGCATTTCTACAATAGCGTATTAACCTGGGTCATTTCAGATAAAGTAGCAATATGTAAACAAACATTACAATGAATGATGTTAAGCTCAGTTAGAATAAGAACAAATGAAGAAGAAACAAATCAATATATGCACATTTCATATTCTGTTTAGTCTTGTAAAATGTTTCAAAAAGTATGGATGCAACTGCAGAGAGAAAATGAGGGTGTATTTTCTGCCATTATCTTATTTTACTCTTTCTTCTTCATTGTTGTTCTATTTTCCACCCCTCTGACTCAGAAGTCAGCATGTCTGACTTAGGCATCAATCAATCAATCAATCAAGTGCTGCCTCCACATTGAAGGCTGAACGCAATGGATCTCCAACACAGTTTGTCTCTTGCCCCTGCTGTACACACTGACAGACTGTTGTTCATCCATGACTTTGTTATCTTTACCACTTGTACCGCTTGCTTGCCCCCCTTCAAATCTGCCCTCCGATATTGTTTTTACTTAACTGCTGTCTTTTAATGTGTCTAAAATAATTAACTTGTCTCTCTTTTTTCCCCCACCAACTATCTTTTCATTCCCACCCTCACCAGAACCTCTGTATTTGACTTTTTAATTCCATGATATATGACCTGTTATTCTGCACATCATCATCACCAGAGCTTCATTTCAACTTTCCTCCTCTGCTGGTGTCCACCGTGATGAGGTAGAGGGGCTTCCGCATTCCCATGACCCCAAGAGCTATGCTGACGGTAGCACAGCTACTGGTAGGGTCACCCATGTCACACGTTTCGACCGCAAAGGACACAAAGGAGGAGTTCTAATACTTACACGAAATACAATACCTTGCAGCGAAGTATCTGTGATCTCTGACAACCAAACGGAAATTATAGGTGTTGATATCATGATAAAGGACGTGAAAATCAGAATTTACAACCTGTATAGCCCAGCAGATAAGGATCTTACACTTTCAAACATGAAAATAACTGACACACACAGCATTATTGTCGGAGACTTTAATAGCCGTTCAGAAAGATGGGGATACCCAGATACTGACAATAGAGGAGATGAAGTGGAGGACTGGGAAATAGACTCAAATATTCATCTACTCAACAAAGTGGACGACACACCAAGCTTCTACTCTAGAAGATGGTTTAAAACTTCTACTCCAGAGTTAGCTTTCTGCACAGGAGACATCCTCCACAAAATCGATCGCTATGTGCTTGACCAATTAGCAGGTAGTGACCACAGACCAATCAAGCTTGTAATGAATATGGAGTATGTTCCACAAGAGCAAAAGCCTCTCCCTCGTTGAAATTACAAACGAGCTGATTGGGACAGATTTGTCATACTAACAGACAAATATTGTGTAAACAGGCGGCCACTGAGTCCATTCCAAGATGAGCAAGGTAAAATTACACACCATACTGGACTGAAGAACTACAAATTTTGGAGGACAAGGTTGAAGATGCCAGGAAAACAGCAGAGAAAGAACAAACAACTGAAGCGAACATCTCTCTCAAAGCCATCTCAGCAAAATATTAAAGAACAGTAAATCAAATAACAAGAGATTGTTGAAGGGAAAAAACAGAAAATCTGACCTTTGACAGGGATGGAAACAAACTATGGAAATTAGTGAAAGCGATGAACAACGAAGGACCCAGAAACAAACAGATAACAATTAAACAAGGAAATGCCTTGCTTACAGGAAAAAAGGCTGCAGATGCACTAATGGAACACTATGCTAGTGTAAACCAAATTGATATTACAACCGAAAAGAAGAAAGCAATCAAAAATAAACAGACACATCACAGTAATACAGAGACAGCAGCAGAATATATGATGGCAAATCTGAAAATGGAAGAAATGGAACAGGCAATGACTACCTTAAAAAATAAGAAATCACCAGGAAAGGATGGAATCACAAATGAAATGTAATAGGATTAGGCACTAAAGCAAAAAAAAAAAACTACTAGTAGTCCTAAATTACAGCTGGAAGAGAGGAATAGTTCCACAGGCATGGAAGGAAGTTATACTAATACCAGACCCAAAGAAAGGAAAAGACCTGGAAGAACCAAATGGTTATCGACCTATCAGTCTACTTAGCTATGTAGGAAAATTAATGGAATGCATTATCAATGGCAGGCTAACATGGCATCTGGAAGAAAACCAACTCTTAACAACACACCAAGCAGGATTCAGAAAGTACAGATCCACTGAACATCAAATAACCTATATAGCTCAGGAAATGGAGGATGCCTTCCAAGAAAAAAAGCGCACACCAGCGATCTGGGTGGATTTAGAAAAAGCATTTGATAAAGTATGGAAGGAAGGACTGAAAGTGAAACTGCAAAAACTACATGTTTGTGGGAAAATGTGCAAATGGATCAGCCACTACCTTGAGAACAGAAGTGCATGGACAAAAGTACAAGGACAAAACAGCAAAAAGATGCTGTTGGAGCAAGGTGTCCCACAAGGAGTTTTTTCACCTACATTATTCCTAGCATATATAAATGACATCACGGAAAATTTTCCAACTAGAGTACATATGGACATCTCAATTTTCCTCCATCAAGAGCATTTCTGCTGCAGTTTTCAAAGCCTCTACCTCCGCTTTGAAGTTACTTGAAAATTTTCCAGTTGCCACTGACTGTGTTTTTATCACTCCATTTTTTAAATTAAGGAGAATTCCTCCTCCTCCATTTTTAATTGAATCTTTGACTGATCCATCTGTATATGCATGGGTCCAATTGCTGCTTGGGTAATGTTCTTTTATGTAGTTGAGGGTTATTTTTCTTCTTTCGGTTTCATTCTGAGTGTTCTTTTTCTCAATACCAGGAATGTTTTCTATCATCTCAGGCAGTTGCTGCTGTCTCCAAGCTGGGAAGTTGTGTGCATTGTAAATGGGCTCGACTGTTGATATGTTAAGTATGGGATCTGCCCTAATCTTTCGTTTTGCAGTTTCTACAAAGTTGCTACGCTTCAGTCTTCCTTTTCCAAAACCATTAAACCTGTTATACATAGGGTGGACTGTCAATCTTCTAAATTTTTCTGCTTGTTGCTGGGCTCTGCTATCTCTTCTGTCCTGCATTGGTTGTAAACAAGTGATCTTTCCTAGTTCATTAATAGGCGTTGTCTTCAGGCTTCCAGTTATGATTCGCATTCCTTGGTTTTGGACTCTACTTATTTTGTTAAAGTTTGACTCAATGGTTGATTCCACGGGTGAGCCCAGTACCAGAGTGCTATGTGTCGGCTCTGCAATTATGGAAGCCTCCTTGGATAGCAGGGAATGCCATGGTCTGCCCCTGCTGCCATACCAATCCGGATGTTGATTTCCTGATCTAGGGATAATTTGCTATTTACCACTGATTCTAGATATGTAAAATGGTCTACCATCTCTAGTTCGGTGTCATCAATAAAGATTGATGGTACCCCATGTGCACCTTGTGACATAATCTGTGTCTTCTTGTTGCTAATTGTTAAACCAAATTCAGAACAAGCATTGGAGAATGCAGATAGTAGACATTGCAATTCTTCCTCAGAGTGGGTTGTAACTGCAGCATCATCTGCAAAAAGCAACTCTCTGATCAGTACCCTCCTAATTTTGGTCTTGGCCTTCAATCTCTGAGCATTGAAGAGGCCGCCATCTGAGCGTGAGTGAATGTATATACCTCCATCTTGACCACGAAAGGCATGTTTCAGTAGAAGTGAAAAGTATATTCCAAAGAGGGTGGGAGCTAGTACACAACCTTGCTTAACTCCACTCTTGATTTCAAACTCTTCAGAAGTTGCACCATCAAACTTGATTATACCCTTCATGCCTATGTGGAGCGATTCCACAATGCACAGAAGAGTTGGTGGGCAGCCAATCTTCTTTAGTGACTTGAACAGACCCTCACGACTGACCAAATCAAATGCCTTTGTGAGGTCGATGAAGGCAATAAACAGTGGTTGATTCTGTTCATGGCATTTTTCTTGCATTTGTCGCAATGAGAATATCCTATCAATGGTAGACCGGTTCTGTCGAAAGCCACACTGTGATTCGGGGTAGACTTGATCTCCTAGGACTTGAAGTCTGCGCAGAACAATTCTGGCAAATACTTTTCCAACAATACACAGAAGTGAGATACCCCTATAGTTGTTGCAGTCGCTCCGATCGCCCTTGTTCTTGTACAGTGTTATGATGCTTGAATCTTTGAAATCCTGTGGGACTTGTCCTTCTCGCCAGCATAGCTCTATTAGCTGGTGGATCTGTAGAGTGAGTGTGTCTTGCCCACTCCTGATAACCTCTATTGGAATCCCATCCTTACCTGGAGCCTTGCCAGATGCAAGTTCATTTATAGCACACTTAACTTCTGTTATGGTGGGAAGTGTGTCCAGGTGGTCAAGAGTTGGTAGAGCCTCTATGGCGTTGAGGGCATCATCCGCTAGTTTGGTCTCACTTGAGTAAAGCTCCAAATAGTGCTCTACCCATCTGTCCATCTGCTGTTTCTTATCAGTGATGATTTCTCTAGTCAAGGTTTTCAATGGTGCACTTCTTTTGATCATTGGACCACAGGCTTTCTTTATTCCTTCATACATGCTTCTTATGTTTCCCTTATCACTTGCGATTTGAATGGACTCACATAACTTGATCCAATAATCATTTGCACACTGCCTGGCAGCCTTTTGCACATCCTTCCTAGCTTGCCTTAGCTCACTCAGAGTGTTACGCGTTGGTCTTTCCTTGTTCTTAAGAGAGCTATCTTCTTCTTATCAATCAAGGGCTGCAGAGTCTGCTGTTTGCCGCAAACCAGTCCTGCCTCTTATGATCCACAGTGCCGTAAACCCCTACGGCAGTTTTATAAAGAGTTTCCTTAAGTTGACCCCACTTTTTATTTACTGTACAATTTTCTGGTTTATCAGTGAAAGCGTCTTCAAGTTGCTGTTGAAGCTGAAGGTACTTTTCAGGATCGTGAGTGTTAATAATATTAATCCTGGGGCTAGATTTATGTTTTAGCTGTGTAGATTCTCTTTGGTCTCAGTCTAACCCTTGCAAAACCAAAGAATGATCTGTATCACAGTCAGCACTGTGGTAACTTCGAGTTAATGATATATGGTTCAGATGTTGTCTCTGTGTGATGATGAAGTCCAGCTGGTGCCAATGGCCGGATCTTGGATGTTTCCATGTGACCTTATGCATCTCTTTTGTTTTAAAAAAGGAGTTTGTAACACATAGGTCATTTCTGGTGCAATGCTCCAGCAGCCTTTGCCCATTTTCATTCATGCGACCGATGTATTTTCCAAGGCACACTGGCCATGAACTCGAGTCCTTGCCCACACGAGCATTGAAATCACGGAGCATATAAATGTAGTTAGATTTTGGAACTGAATTGATCACGGAGTCTAACTACTCATAGAACGAATCCTTCACATCATCAGAGGAATCAAGTGTCGGTGCATATTCAGTAATAATGGTGGCAAAACTACAAGAGGTTGCCAAGCGCAGGGATAATAGTCTTTCATTTCCTCCTGCTGGAATTTCAATCATTCCCAGAAGCTAATTCTTCACTGCAAAGCCCACACCGTGCTGCCTTTGTTCTGCCTGCCCTCTACCCTTCCAAAAAAGGTGTAATTGTTTTCCCTGAGTGACCCTTCCTCAGCGAGGCGAGTCAATATTGGTCAAGTCAATGGAAAATCCTGGACACATGGTTCTCACGTTCCAGGTTGCAAGCCATAGCTTGAGGTTTCTATTTTTATTTTTATTAGTACCTGGTGCACTGGTTTTACAGCCTGCAAATCAGATTTTGTCCTAGCCCCAAGCACCCATTGAAGCAGGCAGGCTGTGGCGGATCAGCACCCAATTGGTCGGGGGCTGCCCAGCTTGAGGCGGGCGGTAGCTGATCAGTGACACCTGTAGGCTCCCACCGTCAGAGGCAACGCATGGCGCCCCATGTCTACGCCAATTGACAGGGACTTATAACCCGTAACAGTTGCCTCTCGCTTTGAAGCGGGATCAGCCGGATCAGCAAAGCAATGCTCTAACTGTCCGCCTGTCGGAGCTTTGATCCTAGACCAGCCGCCAACGAAAGCTTAGGGCCTGGTCTGCCCTGCCATGACTTATTTTTGTCTTTGGGTTGCTCTACACTGGGTTTGATGGAGGTCAACTCTCATTAAGAAGAACATCAAATGAACATTCACTTTATTTTAGATGAACACCCAGAAGAAAGTACAGTCAGCACTGTTTACGCTAGGCCTAGGGTCCATACAAAACTGGCTCAGTTGAGCAAAACATTATAAACGATTCATTTACAATAGGGATTCACCTAGGTTGGGTGATACTCGTTTCTTCACCACATACCACTGAACACTAGGGAATAGAAAAGAACATTGAACATGGAGTTCTCGTGGAATAATTTAGTACAGTGAAGAAGTACTTTAGAACCATTTGTGTGTGACAATCTATGAAAATGGATTAGAACAAATGTGAGACCTGTGACATTGAAACCTAGTTTTCACAGTACAGAGATCCGTACTTATTTGAGTTATAGGGACCTTAGTCTTTATGGTGAGAGACAGATCCACGATAAAGGTTATACAATAACTATTTTCGGAAGATCATGCATCTAGTCGACCCAGTGGATCCCGGAGAAAGTCAACGTCTGGAAGAAGAGACGCATCAATGGGTGAGGTGTTCTTATGCTAAGCTATCATGCTGTGGCGTACCCTTGCTATGATGATCATCTGACTGGCTCCTGATCTGCTGCTCTGAATCTACAGACACACTAGAATTCGACATACATTCTACACATTACACACACACACACTTCTCACACACATACTTTTGGCTTTAATAAATTATTTTGTATTTATTTGTTAAGGCTAGAGTTGTTGAGTATGTTGTGTTGGGGAAGAGTGAGAGGGAGCAAGATCCAGGGGTGAGTGAGAGTAAGAAAGGGGTGTCTGCAGATTGACAGAGTTTTGTGGACGGAGTCTGGTGGTTTCTCTAGGACAATAATATTGGGTTAATAAAAATGTGGGTGTTGATTCCCCTCACTCCAGGGACGACACTAAAGTAATAAAGGATTACTACGACATTTATTGGGCGATTGTCCGGGATCTTTGGACAGCGGGATCTCTCATAAAAGGGATCTTTTGACAGCAGGATCTTTAGTTAGAGGATGGAGATATTGTTAGAGAGAGAATCCAACTAGAGTGAATGTGGATAGGGGTTAATACACATATCTTACGTGTTCACACTTCACATGTCTGCATAAGTCTGTGGTCCTGATTCTGCTCTTGTCACTGAGTGATTGTGTTGTGTTGAGTTGTGGTTTTAAATACATAGATTAATTGTAACTGTGCATTGTTTATATATTTATCTAGGAGTTAATCCTTACTCTATCTGCTGACTTACCTCTCTGAAATATGGCCACTCCTAAACTAACTACGGCAGAGCTAAGGGCAAAGGGGGAAGAAATGGGTTTGTCGGGTTCTGCACTAACAGATTACGTACAGGAGGTGGAGAGGGAGTTTCGTCAAGCAGAAAGGGAAGATCGAAAGGCCGAGTTGGAATTGAGAAGGATGGAGTTAGAACAAGCAGCTAAGAAATTGGAAGCAGAACAAGCTGCTAGGCAATTGGAAGCAGAACAAGCTGCTAAGAAATTGGAAGCAGAGCAAGCCATGAGAAGGTTGGAAATTGAAGCTGAGCAGGCAGCTAAGAAACTTGAAGATGAGCAGGCAGCCAAGAAACTGGAATTTGAAGCTGATCAGGCAGCTAGGAAACATGAAGTTGAGGAAGCTGCTAGGAAACGGGAAGCGGAGCAAGAGGCTCAGAAAAGGGAGCACAAGTACCAGATGAGGGAACTCGAGTTGAAGAGGCAATCTAATGGGGAAACTGAGGGAGCAGTTGGAGGTTCCTCCATCCCAGGCTCAACCCCAACAGGTGGACATAGTTACCATGCTATGAAGTTCCCTCTAGCAATCTACGAGGAGGACAAGGAGAAGATTGACCAGTAACTTCAACGCTTTGAGGCCGTGTCTGTTGCTATGAGTCTGGATCATGACAAATGGTGTCTTAAGCTATCCCAGGGATTACGCGGGACCGGCTACAAGGTTTATTCCTGCCTGCCACCAGGACATGAGAACAATTATGACGAATTGAAGACGGCTCTGCTGAAACGATTCGAGGTTAAGTCACATACCTACCGGAAAAAATGAGAACCGGGGGAGTTGATTGCCGCCTACAGTTTGCATCTGAAATTCTATCTCCATAAGTGGATGGATTTGGCTGGGTTCGCACATGACTATGAGAGTCTGGAAGTGCTCATGGTGGTCGACCAGCTGAAGATGCAAATGTCGAAACCTCTCAGGACATTCCTGGGAGAACAAGGAGCGGAACTATTGACCTCGTGACAAAATTAGCAGAACGGTTCATCGAGGTACATGGGGAGGCAGGGGAAAACCTTTCCACCAACACCAAAAGTCAGGAGAAACAGGACAGGAAGAAAGCCAAAAACGCAGGAACCAAAAAGGGGGAACCTTATGTAAAAACTTCAGAGGATAGTTCAGAGAAGACGAAGGAGGGAAGCAAGAGCACTTAAAGCTCTACACCAAAACGACCGTGGTCGGAGAAGTGGTGTTCAATTTGTAAGTCACCCTCTCACAATACGAGGGACTGCAAATCGAAGGCTAAGAGCCCTCACTTCGCAGCATGTCGAGTGACATCCAAGGAGGTTGTCACGGAAAATGCAAAGGTCAACAAGGAAGCTCGCCACCAGAAGAGCTCACTCAAGTCCGGCACTAGAAAATCTAGGACAGGGAAATTGTGCAAACACTGCAAGTCAAACACACACAATGCTATTGACTGCAGGGGAAAGTCAGGAGACTGTAAATTCGCCGTGTGCCCCGGGAAACCTAAGGTGGAGCCCACCGAACAGGTCGAGGCCGAGGAAAAGACTCCAGACCAGGAAAAACCACCTGTAGTGGAATTGGTAGAGGTTAACGGTCGTCAAGTGGAGTGTTTGTACGACACAGGACTGGACGGGGAGGCCGTGATTTCTGCGGATCTGGTACATCCAGAACAATTCACAGGTGAGACCATGGAGATACAGCCTGCACAGAGGAGTGCTGTGGCCATGAAGTTGCCCATTGCTAACGTGGAGATTCGGTCAAGGTATGTCACCGGCACAATCAAGGCCGCGGTATTGACCAATCCCATTTTTCTCGAGGGTGGCACCGAAACACTGGACAGCACCGGTGGTCTTGGGTGAGATGCTCACATGAACTCTCCTATCGAGAGGGTAGCCATCAATATCGTGGGTCCACTTCCTAGGACTAGGAAGAGGAACATGTATATTCTCACAATGGTGGATTGCTGTACAATGTGGGGTGAAGCCATACCGTTGACCATGATTGACTCGAAACGAGTGGCGGACGCGCTAATGGAGGTCTTTAACAGATTAGGCTTTCCTGATCAAATTCTGACGGACAATGGGTCCCAGTTTTGTGGAAAACTCATGGAGGTAGTTAGGGTGTTCCTATCTAACCACATACATACCAGCCCTTACCATCCTCAAGCCAATTGACAAGTAGAGTGTTTCAACGGCACGTTGATGACAATGCTCAGGAAACTGGCCCAGGAAAAACCTGATAGTTGGGATGAATATATCCCATCAGCACTATTTGCATATCGGGAAGTTCCTCATGGCTCAACAGGACTACCACCCGCTACTTTGCTGTTTGGTCGTCCAATCAAACGACCGTTGGAAGCCATGTTGAGGAGTTGGACTGAAGAGGGGACGTCAGAAGAAGTGATCTCTTCCTATAAATACGTGGAGGAACTGAAAGAAAAACTCCACAAGGGATGGACTCTGGCAAATCAAAACTTGAAAAAGGCCAGAAAAAGACATGCGGCTTACTACAACCGTAGGTCTAAAGACAGATCTCTAGAGGTAGGAGACAAAGTTTTGTTGCTACTCCCAACGGGAAACAACAAACTGGAGATAGGTTGGCAAGGACCATTTCCCGTGGAAAGGGTGATATTCAGAACCAACTATCAGATCCGGATCCGGGGAAAGTCGAAGATATTCCATATCAATCTCCTGAGGAAATACGAGGAGAGACCCAGAGACAAAGCAGCTCACCTTATGGCAATGGCAGTTGCAGTGGAGACTGAAGTGGGAACCAACGAGGGCAGGGAATATCCCTTGGTACACCAGGAAACCTATAGGGATGTGCAAGTGAACCCTGATCTGACTTCCCAGGAGAGGGAAAAGATAACCCAGGTTCTCGAGTCTCATAAGGAGATACTGACTGATAAACCAGGATGAACGAGGTTGGTGAGGTTCAAGATGACTTTGACCACTCAAGAACCTGTTCGCCAAAAGGTTTACCCAGTGCCATTCTCTAAAGAAAAGGCTCTGTAGGAGGATATACAGAAACTGCTGGAGAATGACGTGACTGCACCATCCACATCCCCATACACGCAAACCAAGTGGAGAACACTGGTTGTGTATAGACTACCGACTGCTGAACAGTCATACTAAATTTCAGGTGGAACCTTTGCCGAATCCAACTCAGTTATTCGCTAGGCTCCACAAGGCTCGGTACTTCTCAAAGGTGGATCTGAGTCGGGGGTACTATAAGATACCTGTCAAACCGGAGATTCAACCACTGCTGGCCTTCAGTACACCCAGTGGACATTACAAATTTAAGGTCATGCCCTTTTGGACTCAGCAACACCCCAAGGGTGTTTACGCGCATGATGAGGACTTTACTAGATCCCTTACAGGATCCGTCTGTTGTATCATTCATGGATGATATTCTGATTTCCAGTGACAGCTTGGATGACCATTTACAATCTTTGGAGAGAGTTTTTAATAGACTCAAGGAAGCAGGGCTTACTGCTCGTCCAACCAAGTGCCTGATTGGTTACCAGACTCTGGAATTTCTGGGTCACACCATTACTCCAGGACAAATTGTCCCAGAGCAGAAGAACCTAGAAAAAATCAGAAATGCACCAAGGCCAAAATTGAAGAAGGATGTGAGATCCTTTCTCTCGTTATGTGGGTTTTACCAAAAATGTATCCCACATTTTACTGAAATGGGAGCTCCAATGCCGGAAACCTTGAAAAAGGGATTCCCGGACAAAATTGTTTGGACACCAGAATGTGTCAGTTGAATGAATCACCCCAAAAATAAAAAAAAAACGAGAAGTAGATTGTGAGCTTTACTAAAACACGACTGCAAGAGACAAATTGGACGTGGCGGCCAAAGCCTTCGTCAGCACAGGACAAACAAATACAAACCAACACAAACCTACATGAAACACACTATGACAATATTAAACTATTAAACTAATTAAATTAATTAAATGTACTCATCTGATTCTGTGTCCTAGCTTGGAAAGACTGACACGCATAGGGCTCCAGTGGATTAATAGACCGGATGTATGGTACACGGGTCAAAGGTTAAGGGGGAGGGGAGTGGGGTGGAGAAGCACCCATGTGTGCGGAAAAGTGAAATTTAAGACCGGCAAAGATGTCGCAGACGCAGTTGACAATTAGCAATTCTCGTTAAGCGCTCAAAACACTGCTGCGGATAACTACATAGTGTTAGTCTACACAGAGGGGCATGAGTGGCGGTCATTCAGAAAACAATGGCAAAACACCGAACATAAACCTGCCACGAAAGTTGACTGTGATGTCCTTTAAAGGACCTGCACGTACCTAGATGGTGGACTGTAAGCTAGGGGGTGGGGTAGGGAGTTAAATGAAGCTGTGTTGGACCATAAGGCCGTGAGGGGAGAGTGTGATCAACCGGAAGATGTAGTCAGTAGGAAGATGTATAGTCAGTTGAAGAAGGCCTTGGTCAGCAAACCTGTGTTACAGCTCCATGACCTTTCCAAACCATTTGTGTTGAGGACGGATGCGAGTGGGATTGGGATTGGGGCAGCTTTGTTACAAGAAGGAAAAGACGATGCTTCGGTTTTGAAACCTGTGGCATATGCAAGCAAGAAACTTCTCCAGGCTGAGAGGAATTATTCGACCGCCGAGAGAGAATGCTTGTCTCTCGTATGGGCCGTGCAAAAATTCCAGCCCTATTTGTATGGAGTTCAGTTTCGGGTCCAGTCGGATCATCAGCCCCTGATGTTCCTGGCTACTTCTCAGAAGCTCAACGCCCGTTTGATGTGGTAGTCGTTGTTACTTCAACCCTACAACTTCACAGTGGAGTATATACCCGGGAAGGAAAATGTTGGAGCGGACTTCTTGTCAAGACACCCAGCTCCTGAAGAAGAGGAATGAATCATCTGGATTGAACTTACAGTGGAAAAGAGTGAGATGGACTACTCTCTTAAGAGGGGGCCTATGTCGTGAAAATCACTGTGGATTAACAACCAGATGATAAAAATACCAGAGACAGTTTGATTCGCACCTAAAGGTTGTTTTCTACGGGGAGTCAGTAAGATCAGGCAGTGGAGTCAGCTTTGAAGTTCCCCACAAGTCAGGAAATTGTAGGCATGTGGTTGTGACATGCGGGCTTGTTTTGGTTGTCAAAACAGGGGGAGACAACTTTTGCATTGGTTGAAAAAGGGGAGAGAACTTATTCTGAAATAGTTAAGTGCCCTTGAGGACACCTGCGTGACATCAATGGAACATCACTAAAATAACTCAAGGCTCTTTGACAAAAACATGACTTGTTTACAGTTAGTGTTGAAGAAAAGGTTGACCTGCGCTGACGTGTTTCTGTACCACTGATAGGAATTCGGAGAGATCTACAGTGTTAGATTAATTAAAGATTAAACAACATGTGTCTTTATGGCAAATTTTAGAGGCCATCCAGGAGTGATGCGGTGTTGCATAAGGTATTAAATATAATATATTTAGGCCTAATTAATATAGGCAGTAGTATTGTTAAAACTAGCTAGGGAAGTGATGATTAGCTCTGCTAGTTGAGAATAGAGTAGTGAAGTGATGATTAGCTCTGTTAGTGAGAATAGAGTAGTGAAGTGAGAATTAGCTCTGCTGGTGAGAATAGTGTAGTGGGTTGGGAGATGGGGGAAATGTCCAATAGTGGGATCTTCCAGTGGGGTGCCTACTGGGGTTCTGCATTATATCTATTGATCTTTCCTTGTCTTACCCTGATTCAGATTGAGGAGATGAGCCACTCTGATCCTTGACAGAGTTTAGTTCACTGATAACTCTCTGAGCAAGGCAGTAGGCCTACATTCAGCTAGTAGGGATAAGTATCAGGCGGCCTTCACCAGATGTGGTCTCTTTCTCTGACAGGTTCCCCAACGTCTATGAGGAAGCTCTACACTGGGTTTGATGGAGGTCAACTCTCATTAAGAAGAACATCAAATGAACATTCACTTTATTTTATAAGATGAATAAACACCCAGAAGAAAGTATGGTCAGCACTGTTTATGCTAGGCCTAGGATCCAGAGGGTCCATACAAAACTGGCTCAGTTGAGCAAAACATTATAAACGATTCATTTACAATAGGGATTCACCCAGGTTGGGTGATACTCGTTTCTTCAACACATACCACTGAACACTAGGGAATAGAAAAGAACATTGAACATGGAGTTCTCGTGGAATAATTTAGTACAGTGAAGAAGTACTTTATAACCGTTTGTGTGTGACAATTTATGAAAATGATTAGAACAAATGTGAGACCTGTGACATTGAAACCTAGTTTTCACAGTACAGAGATCCGTACTTATCTGAGTTATAGGGACCTTAGTCTTTATAGTGAGTGACAGATCCATGATAAAGGTTATACAATAACTATTGTCGGAAGATCATGCATCTAGTCGACCCAGTGGAGCCCGGAGAAAGTCAACATCTGGAAGAAGAGACGCATCAATGAGTGAGGTGTTCTTATGCTAAGCTATCATGCTGTGGCGTACCCTTGCTATGATGATCATCTGACTTGGCTCCTGATCTGCTGCTCTGAATCTACAGACACACTAGAATTCGACATACATTCTACACATTACACACACACACTTCTCACACACATACTCTTTGCTTTAATAAATTATTTTGTATTTATTTGTTAAGGCTAGAGTTGTTGAGTATGTTGTGTTGGGGAAGAGTGAGAGGGTTCATGATCCAGGGGTGAGTGAGAGTGGGGTGGGTGAGTGAGTCAGAGAGTAAGAAAAAGGCGTCTGCAGACTGACGGAGTGTTGTGGACAGAGTCTGGTGGTTTCTCTAATACAATAATATTGGGGTAATAAAAATGTGGGTGTTGATTCCCCTCACTCCAGGGACGACACTAAAGTAATAAAGGATTACTACGACAATGATCCCTCTCTCGGCCTGTCTAGTTCACTCCAGAGGAAAGGTAACACCTCTACATCTGGAACAAGACAAGCTGCAGAAGCTGCCAGATCAGCAAAGCAATGCTCTAACTGTCCGCCTGTCAGAGCTTCGATCATAGACCAGCCGCCAACCAAAGCTTAGGGCCTGGTCTGCCCTGCCATGACATTTTGTCTTTAGGTTGTATTTCCTCGCACCAGGGTAAGGCTTGTATCCTCCCAATTGCGCTCTTCCGCCCGAAGCCGTTGGCACAATGTGGGGTGTCGGGTTTGGTAAGCGCCGCCCAACGTTCGGCGATAACAGAAAGCAGGTAGTACCGTCTACTGTTATACGCTAGCTCAGTCATATCTGACTAAGACTTGACATCTTTCATTTCAAACTTTTCTAGAATTACAATGTCAAGGAAGTCCTTTCTTGAATGTTTCATCTTTGTGAGTGCTAGAAATGCTGATTATATTTGAAGAGTGCTATTTAGAATAAACAGAATGCAACTGTAGAGACAACAATCAAATGCATCCAACAGCATCAGCAAGAAATCCAGCAGACTATAATAATGGCTTTGCTATATTCAAGTCATGGAATATAGCAGTAAGATAAACCTGTACTGAACAAATGCTAAGTACACAATCAAGGGGACTGACAGTGATACACAACTAAGTGAAGGAACTGAACAAGGAAAAAATAATCTGGAGAGATTGTTGCAGCCTGCCTGCAATGAACAGTCTTCAGGAAAAGAAAGCAAACAGTAAAAGAGCTTTACAGATTCTGTAGTTTACATTTCATAGTTCATCAACGACAAGGAGAAGTGTGCCATTCTCCACAACCAATAACTTGTATTTCTTATTTCAAAAAGATGAGATGTTGACTTCGTTAAAATATTATTTGTGCCAAAAGGTCAGTTTTCTGTTTAACCGTTAAAATACATTTTACACTGAAAATAAAGTTTATCATCATGGTCTGTTTTTGCCCACCTCCTCAGTGAGCATAGAAATTAGGACTCTTAAGTAATTACTATAAATAAATACAGAAAGCACATACCTGCTGTCATAAGCTACATTTCTATACTTGAATACAATGTAAAGATCTGTACTGCTGCTCTACAACTAGTGCAGTTTCTACACAGCCAGGCTTCACTAACTACTGCACTGTTTGTCATGTTTCAAAACCTGTACTAGCACAGCACATCATATCCCAATGTACCCTTAAGGCCTGTGAAAACTGCTTTGGCTAGAAGAACAGAAATTGTCTTGACGCCATATATTTACAAAAATTAGACTATTTCATATCACCATAAAATTTCTTGGCTTTCATAGGAAAGTCAATTTGTGCATTGATTTTACATTTTTATTGGTGTTTGGCAGAATATGCATTTGGGTCTTTTGAAAATTTTTCAATGGAATTTATTTGACGTCAGATTTTTTAAACACTAAGACAATCTAATGAACAGTCATTCTTCTTCTTCTTCTTCTTCTTCTTCTTCTTCTTCTGCGTTCATCAGGAGTTCTTTTTTCAGACGTGATTGCATTGTGCCTGTTTACAGCAGAGCTGTGTTCTTGCGCCGTTAGGCCGACACATCCGACTTCTGCTGGCATTTGTTGACCGGGTTAACCTTCCCGGGGGTTTCTTAGGACGTTTGACTCTCACTGTTGTGGTGTTATCTCCCATCCTAGCTGGCCCATATAGAACAGCCAAAGACATCCTAGTCAGCCCTCAAGGGAAGGCAGGGGCAGACCATGGGCATTCCCCGCCATCCAAGGAGGCTTCCATACTTGCAGAGCCAACACACAGCACTCTGGTACTGGGCTTATCCAAGGAATTGTCACGTCCTGCACATGGCTGCTTAGCCTCACTTCCATATATTGGGCCTTCCGTTCACCATAAGCTGTTCCTCTGGAAACCAGAAGAATGCAGTCTGCAGATGACATCCACACAGTGAGCTTTCGATTCAGACTTTCCACATAATGGATTTGCTATCCAAGCAATATTCCATTTCGTGCCACTAGGACACCTTTTCCACCTTTTATGAAGCCCACACAGTGAGCTTTCGATTCGGACTTTCCACGTAATGGATTTGCTATCCAAGCAATATTCCATTTCATACCTCCTGGACGCTTTTGTGACCGAAATACCTGTGGTATGAAGTGTGGCAGTCTAAATACATCTTCATGCACCTTTAGATGTCAGCCTGAATGTAGTTAAAGTAAGCTGCGGTCAACTTGAGCTTGTTGATATCTCAATAGAGCTTGTCCTCAAATGAAGCAGGTGTGGGCCAAAATATCTTTCTCTGTTCTGCATATATTGGGCACTCCTGCAGCAAATGTTTAGCTGTCATTTTACCAGTTCCACAATTACATTCATCAGTATCTCCTATCTTTAGTTTATTGAACAAGTGGTATTTCAGCCTGTTATGTCCTGTGCGGAGTCTGAAGATTATTACTTGTTCTCTTCGGTCGAGTTTGTAATATGCATCATCCTTCCGGTGGCCTGGATGCTCTGCTTCCCATTTGGTTCTATAAATGCTTTTTATAAACCTCTTTGCCTCATTATAGGTTACTAGCTGACCCGGCCCGGCTTCGCCCAGTCCTTGGTGGGGAGCATCTCATTTAATTCATATAAGTAGTCATATAAGTTCCCGTTCCCGACTGTCTGTCTGACTCGGCCCGGCATCGCCCAGTCCTTGGTAGGGAGCATCTCATTTAATTCATATAAGTAGTCATATAAGTTCCCGTTCCCGTTACCGACTATCTGTCTGTCTGTCTGACCCGGCCTGGCTTCGCCCAGTCCTTGGTGGGGAGCATCTCATTTAATTCATATAAGTAGTCATATAAGTTCCCGTTCCCGTTACCGACTATCTGTCTGTCTGTCTGACCCGGCATCGCCCAGCTCCTGGTGTGGAGCATCTCATTTAATTCATATAAGTAGTCATATAAGCTCCCGTTCCCGTTCCCGACTATCTATCTGTCTGTCTGTCTGTCTATCTGTATGTCTGTCTGTCTGATCCGGCCCGGCTTCGCCCAGCCCCTGATGGGGAGCATCTCATTTAATTCATATGAGTAGTCATATAAGTTCCCGTTCCCGACTGTCTGTCTGTCTAATCATTTATTGGTTGCAGTTAGAACAACCTTAGATAAACCAAGACCAACTTACAAAAAGCATTAGAAAGAGCACTTGAAAGATCTTTACATCTTCCCCAACAATTAACTTGGGTAAATGGAGCAGCGGCAGCAGCAGCAGAAGAAGAAGAAAAAGGAGGAGTAGGAGCTGGGAGGAGGAAGAGGGAGGAGGAGGAGAAAGAGAGAAGAGGAGGAGGGAGGAGGGGGAGGAGAAGAGGAAGAGAGTAGGAGGTGGAGGAGGGGAGAGGAGGAATATAACGCATATGCCTGTAGATTTAATAATGGCTGATGTTGTTCCATGTCTTCTTAGAGTTGGCGACAGTGTAAAGAAATATAAAATCTTCAGACTTGTTAGAGATAAGGTAACTATTATTTATTCATTCTTTAAGCAAAAAAAGATGAGTTACAATGTTATGCATTATGCATTATTTTTATGAAAACTTTAAAAATGCCTTACAGATTGTATCATTATTTATTATAACTCATATGCCGGTACATAACTATGGACAAAGAGTTTATAAATCTTTGAAAACGATGCCACAATATGACTATAAGTTATACAGAAAAGTTATGCCCCTTGAAATAACTTTTACAGAGTTAAGTCCCCTGAGATATGTGAAATTATAATGAAAAATGAAATAATATTGGGTAAGCAGCCGATTTCACACTAAAAAAATATGACAGTGGGCTGCGCTGGAATGAAAAGACGTGTAGAAAATTTCATCTCAATCGGATGGGCCGTTCGCGAGCGCATAAAGGACATATGGACAGACAGACAGACAGACAGACGGAGATCGCAATTTATATATAAGATGTCTATGTCAGTCTGTGGTAGTCGTCCGCCCTCTTTTTGCTAGTCTGTCAGCCTCTTCATTTCAATGTATACTGCAATGTGATGGGATCCACTGTATTACAACTTTTTTTGGATTTCTGGCATAGACCATGAAGTGCTGCTCTTAGGTCTGCTAGTTCTGTGCTGTTTTTGCTCTTCAGTATTGAGACAGCTGACTTTGCATCTGTGAAGATAGCTATTTGCTTCTCTTTATTTTCCATCATCAAGAGCATCTCTGCTGCAGTTTTCAAAGCCTCTACCTCCGCTTTGAAGTTACTTGAAAATTTTCCAGTTGCCACTGACTGTTTTTTTCACTCCATTTTTTAAATTTAGGAGAATTCCTCCTTTTCCATTTTCTATTGAATATTTGGCTGATCTGCATGGGTCCAATTGCTACTTGGGTAATGTTCTTTTATGTAGTTTAGGGTTATTTTTCTTCTTTCGGTTTCATTCTGAGTGTTCTTTTGCTCAATACCAGGAATGTTTTCTATCATCTCAGGCAGTTGCTGCTGTCTCCAAGCTGGGAACTTGTCTGCATTGTAAAAGGGTTTGACTGGTGATATGTTAAGTATAGGATCTGCCCTAATCTTTTGTTGTGTAGTTGCTACAAAGTTGCTACGCTTCAGTCTTACCTTTCCAAAACCATTAAACCTGCTATACATAGGGTGGTCTGTCAATCTTTTAAATTTTTCAGCTTGTTGCTGAGCTCTGCTATCTCTTCTATCCTGCATTGGTTGTAAACAAGTGATCATTTCTAATTCATTAACAGGTGTTGTCTTCAGGCTTCCAGTTATGATTCGCATTCCTTGATTTTGGACTCTACGTATTTTGTTAAAGTTTGACTTAGCTGCTGTTGCCCAAGCTGCAATGCCATATTCCAGTACTGGCCTCACCCGTCCAGTATATAACTTCTTGAGAACTTTCTCATCTGCTCCCCACGTTATACCAGCAAGCTTTTTCATGATTGCCATTCTTTGCCTTGCTCTTGTTCGATTTTTCTCAACCTGTGTTTTCCATGTCAGGCGACGATCAAAGGTGACTCCTAGATAGTTTGGATTTTCTTCATGGCGCAATATTTTTCCATTTAATACCAGCTTAGGTTGCTGAGTTTTATTTGAGAGGGAAAACACTGTGCATGTTGTTTTCTCCTCACTTATCTTCACTAGCCATGATTTTGACCAGTCCTCTAGCGCTAATAAGGCTTGCTGTATTCTGCTGTTAGCCGTACTAATATATTCTTCAGATGTCCATATGGCTAGGTCATATGCAAAGGAGGATGTGTGTACTCTGGCTGGAAAATTTCCCGTGATGTCATTTATATATTCTAGGAATAATGTTGGGGGACACCTTGCTCCAACAGCATCATTTTGCTGGTTTGTCCTTGTACTTTTATCCTGGCTGTCCTGTTCTCAAGATAGTGGCTGATCCATTTATACATCTTCCCACAAACATGCAATTTTTGCAGTTTTACTTTCAGTCCTTCCTTCCATACTTTATCAAATGCTTTTTCTAAATCTATCCAGACTGCTAGTGTGTGCTTTTTCTCTTGGAAGGCACCCTCTATTTCCTGAGCTATATAGGTTATTTGATCTTCAGTGGATCTGTACTTTCTGAATCCTGCTTGGTGTGGTGTTAAGAGTTGGTTTTCTTCCAGATGCCATGTTAGCCTGCAATTGATAATGTGTTCCATTAATTTTCCTACACAGCTAAGTTGACTGATAGGTCGATAACCATTTGGTTCTTCCAGGTCTTTTCCTTTCTTTCGGACTGGTATTAGTATAGCTTCCTTCCATGCCTGTGGGACTTTTCCTCTCTTCCAGCTGTAATTTAGGACTGCTAGTAGTTTATTTTTTGCCTTAGTGCCAAGTCCTATTAGCATTTCATTTGTGATTCCATCCTTTCCTGGTGATTTCTTCTTTTTTAGGGTATTCATTACCTGTTCCATTTCTTCTATTTTCAGATTTACCATCATATATTCTGCTGCTGTCTCTGTATTACTATGGTGTATCTGTTTATCTTTGATTGCTTTCTTCTGTTCGGTTGTTATATCAATGTGGTTTGCACTGGCACAGTGTTCCATTAATGCATTTGCAGCCTTTTTCCATGTAAGCAGGGCATTTCCTTGTTTAATTGTTATTTGTTTGTTTCTAGGTCCTTCATCGTTCATGGCTTTCACTAGTTTCCATAGTTTATTTCCGTCCCTGTCAAAGTTCAGGTTTTCTGTTTTTTCCATCCAACAATCTCTCTGCTGTCTTCCTGGCATCTTCAACTTTGTCCTCCAAAATTTGTAGTTCTTCAGTCCAGTATGGTTTGTAATTTTTCCTCGCTCCTCTTGGAATAGACTCAGTGGCCGCCTGTATTATTGTTCTGTTTAGACTTTCCACCATTTGCTTCATGTTGCCATATCGTGTATTTATGTTTTCACAATATTTGTCTGTTAGTATGGCAAATCTGTCCCAATCTGCTCGTTTGTAATTCCAGCGGCTCAAAGGCCTTTGCTCCTGAGGAACATACTCCATATTCATTACAAGCTTGATTGGTTTGTGGTCACTACCTGCTAATTGGTCAAGCACATGGCGATCGATTTTGTGGAGGATCTCTCCTGTGCAGAAAGCTAAGTCTGGGGTAGAAGTGGTAAACCATCTTCTGGAGTAAAAGCTCAGTGTATCATTCGCTTTGTTGAGTAGATGGAGATTTGAGTCTATTTCCCAGTCCTCCACTTCATCTCCTCTTTTGTCAGTATCTGGGTATCGCCATATTTCTGAACGGCTATTAAAGTCTCCGACTATAATGCAGTTTGTGTCAGTTATTTCCATGTTTGAGAGTGTAAGGTCCTTATCTGCTGGGCTATACAGATTGTAAATTCTTATTTTCCCGTCCTTTATCATTATATCAACACCTATAATTTCCGTTTGGTTGTCAGAGATCATAGATATTTCGCTGCAAGGTATTGTATTTTGTATAAGTATTAGAACTCCTCCTTTGTGTCCTTCGCGGTCAAAACGTGTGGCCTGACATCCTCTGACTGAGAATTTGCGATTGGCATTGAGGTGTGTCTCCTGAATGCATGCCACATCTATTCTTTCTTTATGAAGACACTTTGTTAGGGATTCTTTCTTGTTATAAACTCCTTTGGCATTCCAATGTAGTATGTTGAGTGTCCGGGGTATTTGGTCAATAGCTTTTAACCTACTCCTCTGTGCCTTGACTCCACAGCACAGGGGAAGGTCACCACCAGTAGTCATGGGTGGACCCCCTCGAGGCAGAGGGCCCGGCACTATCACCGCCTGATGGGACTTCACGGGATTAGCACCATACCAATTAATTTTCATTTATGACATGAACAGCCATTCTGAATGTTGGAAGTTTCATTGCATGTATCCTCCAAGGGTCCCTTGTTTAAAAAAATTATTACTTTATTCGCCATGTTCAATATTTCTATATGCTTCCCCTGGGAATACTGACTCTATTTTTACAGTTGCTCATGTTCGAGGCCTTGAAATGGCCACACTTACTATTTATGCACTAAAATAAGCCTATAAACAACTGATTCAAAAAAATATTAGGTTACGTCTTTAAGATGTCATAAAATGTATTACAGACCTTCTGATCTTTTGGCAGCAAACTTTAAGTTAATTTTCTAAATGAACAATTGAAAATAATACTTACGGGTATTACCAATTATGGTTTGAACATCCTCATCACCGTTGTCCATTTCACTAACTTCTAACTGACCAGCATCAGTGACACCCTTGCCTGCATCCTCATTTGCAGACTGAGAATATGACCCTTCTTCAGCCGCATGGTCATATTCTACTGCAGCATCACAGCCAGCCTCATCATCACCAGACATTCCAGCTTCAGATTCATCAAGATTAGCTGTCCTCACATTAGCCACACTGGCATCAACTGGTAAACCCTGCTCTTCTCTACAGTCTGTTTCAGAGTTTTTGACAAAGGGAGGCAGTGAAGCATCCAATTCCTGTCGCCTGCTTTTGTCATCAGAAGGCAGCATATCACTTGATGATGATGGATCAAGGAAAGTACCTTTAAAGTCTGTCTTTTCATTGGCAGTTGCATTATTACTACCCGCAGTCTCACTAGTGTCTGGCTGATCAACATCCGAATCACATTTAATGTTAATTTTGTTCACCCCATCATGAGATGAATCGTGTGTCTGATCGTCTGCTGACTGATCAAATGCTGAATGTTCTGAGTCAGCAGCATTCTGATTGTCTGATTCAAGTGCTTCTTTTTTAATATTTATTTGTAGTTGTAGAGTGCTGTTTGGGTTACTCGTTGCAGGTTCCTGTGGCTGCTTAAAACTTGTATCTGAATAATTATGACTTGAAGAAGGAAATGATTGTGGATGAGACTGGGAGTTTTGATCAGAAAAGGGCTGCATTCCCATATGAGGATTTTGAATTCGATGTCTTTTTGGGGAGATTCTACAATCATCTGTTCCTGGACGCTTCTGTGATCCCCCAGGAACCTGAGAGTGAGGAGAAACATGAGAACCTGTTCTATAGTACTGGGAGCTATTATGTGCTCCACTAGAATATGAAGAAATGGCTGAAAGATGTGGAATTGGTGAACAAGCTCCATCACGAATTTGTTTTTGTGATTCTTTCTTGGCTAAAAAGCTATTGCTTACAAATGTCATTGACTTTGTTGTGCTCTTAAGTACTTTTTCATTGAGAACATAGTCAACTTTGCTTCCACTATCAATATTAACATTTATGTAACCAACAATTTCGATTCCACTATCAAATTCCATGCACCCATAGCATAAATCCTGAAGGGATTTACTGAGACTTGAGATAAATCTGTTCGCAACAGCAACATCCAACTGGAGCTCTGGCATGGTGACAGCAATATCTGAAATAAGTTAGAAGGCTGTAAAATTACAGAAAAACAAACTAAGAACATTTTCAATGCTATTACTTAACAACATTATTATGCGGAGTATCCAAATAATGTACTCTCCTGTAATTTATGAGTCCGCAGCATTTCTAGGTAATGAGTAAGATACAGGAATCGTAACTTTACTCTGGATATGAATATATTATCTTGTTAAATCTATAAGACTATGTGGGCTTTGTAGATCATGCATCATCAAATATTGTTAATTGTATTACATTGGAATATACATTTCACTTCTACTGAAATATGCCTTTCGTGATCAGGATGATGGTATATACATTCACTCATGCTTAGATGGCGGCCTTTACAATGCTCAGAGATTGAAGGCCAAGACTAAAATTAGGAGGGTACTGATCAGAGAGTTGCTTTTTGCAGATGATGCTGCAGTTACGACCCACTCTGAGGAAGAATTGCAATGTCTACTATCTGCATTCTCCAATGCTTGTTCTGAATTTGGTTTAACAATTAGCAAAGACACAGATTATGTCACAAGGTGCACATGGGGTATCATCAATCTTTATTGACGACGCCGAACTAGAGATGGTAGACCATTTTACATATCTAGGATCAGTGGTAAATAGCAAATTATCCCTAGATCAGGAAATCAACATCCGGATTGGTAAGGCAGCAACAACAATGAAAAGGTAACAAAAAGAGTCTGGGAGAACAGGAAGCTTACTGCAAAAACAAAAGTCCTTGTCTATCAAGCCTGTGTCCTTAGTACTCTTCTTTATGGCAGTGAAACCTGGACAACTTACTCACACCAAGAGAAACACTTAAACAGCTTTCATATGCGGTGTCTGCGAAGAATTCTTAGTATTAAATGGCAAGACCCCCTCTGCCGTGCGGCCACCTTGACGAGGTAGAGGGGTTTGCGCGTTACAATGACCCCAAGAGCTATTCCGACGGTAGCACCTCTACTGGTAGAGTCACCCATGTCAGACAGGTCAAGGGAGAGGGACCAGATGAAGTGACGCACAAACCTGCTGCCTTGTAGGTATACTGGGGGCAGTCAAAGGCTAGGGAAAGCATCCCGAAAAATGCTTGTCGAAATTGGATGTACTGAGCCACAGGCTTAACAAAGAAGTGCAACGTAACTTTATCATTTCATGATGCCACAGATGAAAATTAATCGTTATGGTGCTAATCCTGTGAAGTCCCATCAGGCGGTGATAGTGCCGGGCCCCCTGCCTCGAGGGGGTCCACCCATGACTACTGGTGGTCACCTTCCCCTGTGCTGTGGAGTCAAGGCACAGAGGAGTAGGTTAAGAGCTATTGACCAAACACCCCGGACTCTCAACATACTACAATGGAATGCCGAAGGAGTTTATAACAAGAAAGAATCCCTGACACAGCGTCTTCATAAAGATAGAATCGATGTGGCATGCATTCAAGAGACACACCACAACGCCAAGCGCAAATTTTCAGTCAGGGGATATCAGGCCACACGTTTCGACCGCGAAGGACATAAAGGAGGAGTTCTAATACTTACACAAAATACAATACCTTGCAGCGAAGTATCTGTGATCTCTGACAACCAAACAGAAATTATAGGTGTTGATATAATGACAAAGGACGTGAAAATAAGAATTTACAATCTTTATAGCCCAGCAGATAAGGATCTTACACTCTCAAACATGAAAATAACTGACACAAACTGCATTATAGTCGGAGACTTTAATAGCCGTTCAGAAATATGGCAATACCCAGATACTGACAAAAGAGGAGATGAAGTGGAGGACTGGGAAATAGACTCAAATCTCCATCTACTCAACAAAGCGGATGACACACCGAGCTTCTACTCCAGAAGATGGATTACCACTTCTACTCTAGACTTAGCTTCCTGCACAGGAGACATCCTCCACAAAATCGATCGCCATGTGCTTGACCAATTAGCAGGTAGTGACCACAGACCAATCAAGCTTGTAATGAATATGGAGTATGTTCCACAGGAGCAAAAGCCCTTGCCCCGCTGGAATTACAAACGAGCAGATTGGGACAGATTTGCCACACTAACAGACAAATATTGTGAAAACATAAATACACGATATGGCAACATGAAGCAAATGGTGGAAAGTCTAAACAGAACAATAATACAGGCAGCCACTGAGTCCATTCCAAGAGGAGCGAGGAAAAATTACAAACCATACTGGACTGAAGAACTACAAAGTTTGGAGGACAAAGTTGAAGATGCCAGGAAGACAGCAGAGAGACAACAAACAATTGAAGCGAACATCTCTCTCAAAGCCATCTCAGCAAAATATAAAAGAACAGTAAATCAAACAACAAGAGATTGTTTGAGGGAAAAAACTGAAAACCTGAATTTTGACAGGGATGGAAACAAACTATGGAAACTAGTGAAAGCCATGAACAATGAATGACCTAGAAACAAACACATAACAATTAACCCTTTACAGGTCACAGCGGCCAAATCTGGCCGATGCCATAAAACGATCGTAGCGTCCGATTCCGGCCGATACTATTATGCATTGTAAAAACGCGATCTCTCGGCTTTCCGACACTTACGACGGCTACTTTCGCTTTCGCCGACAGCTTGACAACGTGGCCGCCATTTGTAAACGCGATAGTATGAATTTGAACGGACTTTTACGGACAATTTTTGATAGTTTTCGGGATTTTTACGCTATTTTTCAAAATGGATTTTGGCGATTCTTTAAGTGATAGCCGAGATTTCGCTAGGTTCAATTTAAATGACATTAAAGGGCACGAAGTTGACTATTAATCGGCGCTAGATATCAGTGCAAAGCGTTACTTTGCATTAGCAGTCTGAGTCGGACTTTAAAGAAAGTGATTATGATTCTGAAAATGTGTTTGTAAATTGCCGTATAGATGACGGAAAATCACAAACAACATGCCGTATTTCGTAAATATTTGTTCATCTGGAGTTTTTTTTTCCGGATGTGATTGCATTGTGCCTGTTTACAGCAGAGCTGCGTTCTTGCGCCATTAGGCCGACACATCCGACTTCTGCGGGCATTTGTTGACCGGGTTAACCTTCCCGGACACACCAAGCGTTTGAGACGTAAGATGGTGCATGATGGTGGAAATGACCACGTATTCACTGTGAACGGACATTTACAGCGCAAATTGGCCTTATCGGTCACATTCGCTACCGCCATAGGTAAAAGTTATTATGCCTTTTTAAAGCACAAACTATCGTCTGTCAAGACGGCAAGTTGCCAATGATTACATTGTGTAAAATCTTAATGTTGAAACTGAAACTATACCCTGTTCAATTATAAAAATATCTGTTGAAAAGAAGAATTGTTTAAATAAAACTGTCTCAGAAGGACACAAAATTAAACAATAAGAAGTCAACATGCTAGAATTGAAAAAGATTTTGGTGACATGTTCAAAACATTTTACCAAGGAATACTCGAAAAATAATAAAGAAATGTAGTACTTATTATATTCAGCCTAATCACAGTAAAAGATGGAAAAATACAACCACAGGTCACTTTGCCAGAATCTCGTTTTTCCCTCCAAAATTTTAGACAGAGTTGTACAGTACAGCAGAGTGGGACAGGGTAACATCGACAGCTTTTTGATAACAACTTAAGGGACAGAAGGCCAAGTGAAAAAGATAACTTTCCTTCACAAAAACCCAAGTTTCACAAGCGATTGTATATAAGACAGTTTCTATTAATATCATCTTTTACTTTCTCTTTCTTCTTCTTCTTTTCGTTCATCCGGAGTGTTTTTTCAGATGTGATTGCGGTGTGCGTTAGGCACCCTTGGGTTGAAAACCCTTAGGTCACACATCCGGCTTTCGCGTGCATTTTTGACCAGGTTAGCAATCCTGGGAGACTCTCACTTTTGTGGTACCGTCCACACCCCAGCTGGTCAAGTTCGAACAGTCGAGGACTTCGGTCATCCCTCAAGAGAAGCAAGGCACAGTCCATAGCATTTTCCATCCTAGGTTGCTTCCATAGTTGCAGGGCCGATACATAGCGCCCTGATACTGGGCTCACCGAGGGAATGGTCACGTCATGCTCATGGCTGCTTTAATTCCTCACTTCAATATATTGGGCTTTTCGTTCGCCTCGGGCCGTTCCCACACAAACCAGACAGGTCTGCAGAAGGTATTCACTCAGCGAGTTTTCGCACATGTGCTTGTCGTTGCGCCCGTCAGAGCTGTTCCAGGCACGACAGACATTCGGAAAACTACCTAGTCAGAGCTGTTCCGAACAATAGCGGCATTCGGAAACTAGGTAGTCAGAGCTGTTCCTAGCACGGGAGACATTCGGACGAGACATTTCACTCGGACGTAAATGCGTAGTGTCAATTTTTAGTTTGCCACCCGTAAGACGACACTTCCGACTTCCGGCGGGCATTTTTTAGTGAGGTTAGCCTTCCTCTGGTTTCGAGACACGTTAGACTGTTGTAATGTCATCCACATCTCAGCTGGTCAAGATAGAACGATCAACGATATCGTGGTCTGCCCTCAAGGGAAGGCAGGGGCAGACCATGGGCATTATCTCGCTCTCCAAGGAGGCTTCCATAATTGCAGAGCCGGCACATATTGCTCTGAGACTGGGCTCACCCAAGGAGTTTCCACGTCCTGCTCATGGCTGCTTTAGTTCCTCACTTCCATGTGTTGGGCATCCCACTTGCCACTGATCGCTCAATCACACACCAGGAGCGGTCAGACTGCGAGTGACATCCACTCGGTAAGCTTTTGCTTGTGACTTCAGACCACGCAATAGGTTCGCTCGCCGTGCGTTCCATTTCGCGTTGATGAGACATTCTTCCACTTTTGTCTACACTCTCTATGAGTTAGATACAGACAGTTTCCGTAACCCTTCGACTGGGGCACTTTTCTGACTTTTTTGTACTCGCTCACGAGGTAGGCTACATGTGCTGCCGGCTCAGCACCTTACCTTCGTGCAGCAGTGAACGGGAAACGGCCAGGCCCCTTCATCCGGGAATCTCTCATATCCCCCAGCTGAGAGCCTTCGAACATGTATCAGACCTGAGCATGTAGCTTGCTCAGTATCATGTTTCTATTTTCCGGTAGACGGGTATCGGCCTGGCTCTCAGATCCGAGGGTTTGTGGCTTAGAGGCGTTCAGCCACAGCCCTCGACAGTGAACCTTAAGAGTTTCCGGTAGACTGGTATCGGCCTAGCTCTCAGATCCGAGGGTTTGTGGCTTAGAGGCGTTCAGCCACAGCCCTCGACAGGGAGCCTTAAGAGTTTTGTCCGGACCAAAAATGTCTGCCTTCGTGCACCTTTTAAACTTTTGACTGTTATCCTCAGTCTATACCTGCAGAGCAGCAGGTTGTGTCTCTCTTAGTCTGGTCCCTATCCCATAAGCTGTCCGATATGTAGTTTTTCATCCATCGGCAAGCAAATGGGGTCGATGGGGCACGCAAGCTCCCCCACCACGTCAAGGTGGAGACACATCGGGGGAGACTTTCTCTTTCAACAGATTATATCCATGGAAATAGCCCAGATCTGCCTGAGAGATCTGTGATTTCCAACTACCCTGGAATTGTTACAGTGCACAGTTTACACATTGGATCTTGTTTTTCACCCAGATCTGTGAAGGATGGGTATCTAATCATCTTGCTACTCAAGACAAGAAATCAGCAATGTTTTACGACTTGGCCGGCTGATCTTTTAAAAATTTACAGCAAAACAATAAATAATCAAGACATTTTGAGGGAGTTAATTCTGGAGACCAACATATATAAATACTCTATGATATGAGCTGATGAAAGTCTTAACACCAGCGAGAGTCTAAAATCAGTCCGCATCTCGATGAGGTAGTGGAGAAGAAGGGATTATCATTAAACATCACCAAAACTGAAAGCATGTTGGTTTCTATCCATCCATCCATCATGTGCCATGCCGATAAGTGTGGGCGGTCATGCTTTGCCATCTCACTCGATCACCAGTCATGGATCAGCTCCGTGTTTGTCTCCACCATGCAACGTGGCCAAGCCATCCAGGTATTTACTTCTCAGTCTTCCCCTTGATCTTGCCAGTTGTCACCAAGTTCTCCAATTCATTTCTTCTCATAACATGCCCAAATCATTTTACTGTCTACGTCTAATGTCGTTCTCAACTGGTGAGGGATTTCCCCCCCCCCCCCCCCCCCCCACACACAGAATTTTAGAGTTTCCAAGGAGGGAATTAAATTAATATTATTTCATGATCGCATTAATACAAAAACCGATTACGTGATATTGTTTTTCCCTCCATACTTTACAGTTCTGTACTTCTCGCCCCTCTGAAATTCATTTGTTAATTTTATAACATAAGTAGACCCACAAATCACATTTTATATAGACGCCTAGACTTGTTCTAGTATGTGTTATTAAATATAGCTTCCATTTTTACGTATACTGTGTAGGGAGGGGGGGGGGGGGGGGGTGTTGGGGAGGGAATTTATAGGGAGGAAATACGAAGGGGGGTGGGGGGATGACATTCTGAACATATGGTGAAGGGATGCATGGGCCAAATAAGGTTGAGAACCACTGCTCTAATCAGTTTACGATCTTCACTTGTTTCTTGAAGGACTTGTTCATTTGTTTTTCTGTATGCCTATGGTATTCTTTGCATTTTCCTCAGAAACCACATTTCCACAGCCATCAGATGTTTTTCAGCTTGTCTGCTCATTGTCCATGCTTCACAATGATACAAAAGTAGAGGTTCTAGGTAGCACTTCAACGCTCTTTTTCTCGTTTCAATTGATATCTTTTTATTGGTCAGTATGTTTTTCATCTTGCAAAAGGCTACCTACGCAATGGCAATTCATGTTCTAATCTCTTCAAGTCATCCCCCATCAGATGTTATGACTGTTACGAGATAATTGTACAGATTCACTTGTTTAAGAATATGCCCATTTACTTGTATATTACATTGTGGTATTTCCTTCTTCCCAGTGACGACCATAATCTGTGTCTTCTTACAATTCAATTCTAACCCTAGTTGTTCACTGTGTACAACAACCACATCTACTAAATGTTGCAGGTCCTGTGCATTGTGTGCAATCAAGACGGTATCCTCTGCATATCTAATGTTATTGATGTGTAGTCAATAAAGCAAAGGTGTGGATCTTTGTTTACCTCTATAGAACGTTAAATTACTGTTCTCAGTATATATGCAGCATTTACTGTACCCTTGCATTCTACAAACTCACATTGTTCTTCTCCTATTTCAGGTTGTATTTTCTTCCTAACTCTTTGCATGATAAATCTTAGCAAAATCTTTGTGATGTGACTCATTATAGGATTTTCAATCGTGTTGCGACCCGAACTGAAAACGAACGTGATATACCGTGCCACCCCGGCCTGACTCGTGTCTCCAAAATTGCTGCTGTAAAGACCATTCATGCTTACGGCGTCATTCAATCATTCAAATACCACGTGACAATAATAGGCGCCATCTTAGGTTGTGTAGAAAAGGTTAGTCTAATATTTTGTGCACAGCGAGTGGTTGAAATTATTGTGACCTATTAAATAAATTGAATTACTCAGCAAAAAGAAAGTAATTTTATTTTCTAGAGCTTGATTATTTAATACTAGCTGACCCGGCCCGGCTTCGCCCAGTCCCTGGCGGGGATCTATCTATCTATCTGTCTGTCTACCTACCTACCTCTGTCTGTCTGTTGACCCGGCTGTCTGTCTATCTATCCATCCATCCATCTAGAGGACCCAGCCCAGCTTCACCCAGCCCCTGGCGGGGATCAATCAATCTATCTATCTACCTACCTACCTATCTGTCCGTCTCTCCCTCCGTCTATCTATCATCTATCTATCTATCTGTCTGCCTACCCGTCTGTCTCTCCCTCTCTACTCTATCTACTCTCTCTATCTATCTACTCTCTATCTACTCTCTATCTATCTATCTATCTATCTATCTAATCTATCTAATCTATCCATCCATCCATCCATCCATCCATCTATCTGTCTGTCTGTCTATCTATCTATCTATCCATCCAGAAACTGCAGACGTTTGAATTCGAATGGCATATCTGTTGGAATCATTGGGATGCGAGGCAACAGTACATCTTCTCCTTTACATTTCACACTTAAAATTGTAGCTTTGATGATATTGTTCAGAGTTAGAAAATTTACATTACTTTTACGAAAACTTTAATTTTTTTTTTTGCCGTCTAACGGCCTGCAAAATGTTTTTTAAATTCCGAATTCTTGAGGTTCTAAGTTTTTATCACTTTGTTTTGATTCACAGAGTCCCCCATTCCCGTTGCGGGGAAAATGGGTTCGTAATTTTAGTATTTTAACAGGTGTGCTGCGTGTATGGTATTTGTGTAAGCCTGTATGACATATTTACATAGTATGCATAAAGTATGAACCAAAAAATAAAAAGCTAATTAAGAATGTCCTTCCACACACCATGTGTTCTCTTTCACACCCACAACATTGAATGAAATGTTGGGAAAACCTGATGTTGACCGCACACGCGGCCAACTAAAAAATAAAGCATATACACATTTTATGCAAGTGTGAATTTTGTACTGACCTTCTCCCGGCCAAACAAACGGAAAAACAAATCCCTGCGGCGTAATTCAAAAGTTTCTCTCCCAAAAAAGTATAGAAATAAAATTCCAACGTATCTAAACTAAATTAATTATTTTTAATGAAAACTGTTTTTAAATCACCTACATGACTGTAGATAACTTCTTTAAACATATAAAGATGAGTTAGAAAATTTTCACGTGTTTAAAATAGATGCATTATTTTTATGAGAACTTTGAAAGAACTTTATCTATTATAATGCATATGCCTGTAGATAACTGTAGATAAACATTTGATAAAACTTTGAGGAAAAAAAAAAATTATTTAAATTACATATATAGCAATGCTACTAAAAGTTATTTCCCTTGATATAACTTTTTTAAAGTTAAGTCCCATTGCTATATATTAATTATAATGTAATGAACAAATTAAATTTTATTATGTAAATAACTGTTTGTAAACTAACAAACTATGACAGTTGGCTGGGCGGGAATGAGAAGAACATGTGTAGAAAATTTCATCTCTATCGAGTGGACCGTTCACGAACGCAGAGAGGATATACGTACATACATACTTACATTGTCTTTTATATATGTCACGGAATTACTGGAGATGCCAACACAGAATGATGGATTGACAGAGACAATCGCCTCCAGGCCGCCGCAATGCTTCGTTGTTGGGAAAGGTTTTTCCCAGATCAAACGCCAACCAAGATTCTTTGAATACAGGAGAAGGATTTCCTGGATCAAAGGAGGACCTGTCGGCATGCTGTTTACCCCGATCCGAAAAATGAGAGAAGGAGTGTTTCTCTGCACCTGGCTTCTGGCCAAGTCAGTGACGTCATTCAGACACACAGTTCTCGGCAGTGGATAAACAATTTGCAATCAGTGTGCCAAATGGATTAAAACGAACTGGAGTGTTAGGCTATTCCTGTTCCACTTTGGAAAAGAAACTACTGTGTCCCGTGTCGATTAATGTCGATGGACATTTGTCTATATGTGAATTTGTGGTTTTGATTCTGGACAGGACTAGTTAACATAAGGTAATAAATAGATAGAGATTAGGTATAAGTAATACTAGGCAGGTAATTGACTATGCACAATTGGGAGATACTTGGAATTGAGCGTAGTGATGGGGCGTTGTGGGAACCCATTATAGGAGCGTCGGCAGCAGCAGGCTGATGCGTTGCTTGAACTAGGTTGAGTGATATATCGTTTAACTCAGCAGGTTAAGACCAATGTCGTGGGATGATATTCAGTGAGATTGAGGGTGGTTGGGGGATAAAGGAAATGTCAATGGTAGGATCTTCCGGTAGGGTGTCTACTGGGGTTTCTTTGCTTTCCTTTAGTCTTTCCTTTTCTTACCACATCTCAGGCCAATGTGATGAACTCCTCTGCCTTATGCCAGAGTTTAGTTCTAGGTTGATCAGTATATATATATATCTGAGTACGGCCTTCGGCCTACACTCACATATAGTAGGTCTGAATCGGGTTTCTCTCACCGGGTGTTATCTCTTCGACAGATTCTACTGTATCTGAGAACGTACAAACAACTCAGAGGTGTGGACAATGGCAGTCACACTGAGTGCAGTTCTGCAGAATGGCCTTTGCAATGGGACACCGTTCCACACGGAATCATAGTCTCGTCTGAGACAGGATTGTTTATTATGAAAGGACTAGTTTGTCAGGGCTGAGTGCCCAAAACCGCTGATTTTTAAAGAACTATAAACACCTCCTGTGACTATGACAATAGTAGGTAGAGAGGTGGAATAGAGATGACATTCATTAAGTAACATTTTCCAAAATAAACAGGAAGAATTTACTGTAACAGCTACCATCGGTTTGTTTAGGGATAATGATAGACATGTGCAAGTGTTCCTAGGTCATGGGATTTATATAAACGTATCAGGTACATCGTGTGTTCCGACTATTGGACAGTATTCTACCATATTCAACATTAGTAACCAGGCACCCAGACTATCCACGATCAACTGGAAGAAGTCGACCCCTGGCCGGAGAGACGCTTCATTTGGTGAGGTCCTTCTGAATTTGCTGTGTTGTGTTGTCGTATGGCCGGACACTATGATGAAAGATCCTGAACTAACTGGTCTCATCTCGCATACACAATAGACTATACTACAGAAGGTCTATATATATACATTGCACACACGTGACACTTTTCTTTATTAAATTATTTTATCATTTGTTAGAAGCCAGAGTTGTGTGGGTATGTTCTGGAGGAATATGAAGAGGGGTATTGTCCCGTGGTAAGAAGAGAGAGAGAGATAGTGATCCAGAGACTGAAGGGGTTGTGTAGACAAAGATCAATTAGATTCCAAGGCTGATGATATAGAATTAAAAGAGTGTGCTTGTTGATTCCTCTCACCCCAGGGACAACTGGTGACAAAATATATAGATTAAGATATTTTTAGATGGATATTCTTCTTCTTCTGCGTTCATCCTGAGACTTTTCTTGGACGTGATTGCATTGTGCTCGTTTACAGCAGAAATGTGCTCTTGCACCGTTAGGCCCGACTTCTGCAGGCATATTTTGACCGGGTTAACCTTCCCAGGAGATGGAGATTCAAATTCAGTACCAATTTTGACAACTATTTGGAGAGTGTCATCGCTTATATTGCATTAGAAGTCATTAAAAAACATGTGTCTGTAAGATGTTTGAATGGAACTCCAAGATGGCAGCAGCCAGCCGTGGAAAGTTTTAATGCTTAAACATGCCATTTGAACTACTAAAGTTACAGAAAATACAAGTTTGAAGATTATTAATAATTTATTTGTATACTTGTACTATTTATTTTATCACTTAACATGACAGAACATATTGATGAAGTCAGATTTCATATCCGTCAATGACCTGTTTGATACTTCTTCTTCTTCTTCTGTGTTCATCCGGATGTGACTGTGTTGTGCCTGTTTACAGCAGAGCTGTGTTCTTGCGCCGTTAGGCCGACCCATCCGACTTCTGTGGGCATTTGTTGACCGGGTTAACCTTCCCGGGACCTGTTTGATACAATCTCGAATGGACCGGAAGATGAGAAAATGAGACTGAAGAGCCTCAAAAGTATGGGGAACATGAGAAAATCGTAACCCGTTTCACCTTCACAAAAATGTGAATATCTCCACTTTGACATTGGCATACAGGCATCATTAAGGTACCATTCAGATTTGGTTTTTCAAGACCTATCTACCTGTGGTGGACGCATTTGTAAATACACAAGTTTAAAATCATGATTGAACCTCCTACTCATTATACTAACTGTTCGATGTTGATCACATTCCAAGGCTCCTGATTTCTTTGGGATTGCAATAAATACAGAATTACATAATTCATAAGGTATCATAATTCATATCTCCAGTATCATATATTGTAATTGTATTCAGCAGTATGGTAACTTTATATAATCCATATTCTTTTAAAGCATTAATCATTTAAATCAACGGTGGCTTTAGATAAAAAATTAGACAATTTTGAGAACAAATGTCTTAGAAGACTTCTAAACATCCACTGGACAGACTTCAGAACCAATGCGCAAATAAGACAAGAGACTAAGCAAGATACAGTATTCAATTTCATAAGAAGACGCCGTTGGAACTACATCAGCCATGTACTCAGAATGGACAAGTCAAGACTCCCCTACCAAGCCCTCATATGGTCACCGGTAGGGAAAAGAAAATGAGGAAGACCAAGAGAGACCCTGCGTAGAACCATCATTAGAGAAGGCTCATTCAATGGCCAAGTAAATATCCAAGATCTACAACAGGTAGCAGCGAACCGCCAAGCATGGAGAGTCAGGACTTCTGCCCTATGAGCCGCCTAAGGCTCAAGAGGAAAAACTAACTAACTAACTAATTAATAATTTCTGTTGCGATGCTGTCTGAACCGGGGGTCTTGTCAGTTTTCATATGGTTAAGAGCATTCTGAACCTCCATCTTCAAAATTGATGGTCCTTCATTATTATTTTTGAATATCATACTGTTCTTCTCTGTTATAATCATAAACATTTTTCACATAATCTGACCATACATGTAAAATCTTATCTTTTTCTATTATGATTTTTCCATCTTTTGTCTTTAGGCAGCCTGCTGATGTATGTGTTCTTTGATTAGTAAACTCCTGAATTCTTTTGTGCATTAGTTTGGTATTTTTACTGTTATTTGTTTTTAAATTTCTATGCATTTTTTTTCTCAAGCCATGCTTCTTTTTTTCCTTAACAGCGCAACAGTACATATTTACCTTTAAATAAAATACTGTGATATAACTTATGGTTTTCTTAAAAAGTTAGTATTCTTCTTCTTCAGCGTTCCGAGCCATTGAGGTTCTTTGCTGCAGATACAATCCATCTCTATTCGTCTCTCTGGTGGACCTTCTCTTGCCAGTCACTGATTCCAAGTGCTTGTAGGTCTGTATATGTATTATCTCTCCACCGTCTTCTTGGTCTACCTCGGGGTCTACGGTCATTTATTTCCTGAGTGTAAGCGAGTTTTGTTTCCCTATTATCTTCCATTCTTTCTATATGCCCCAGCCATTGTAATCTATTAGCCTTCATGATACCAGTGATTAGCGGGGACTTAAACAGATCATAAATGTCTTTGTTACTTCTTCTTTTACACTCTCCACTTTGTGTATCCCTAATGGGTCCAAAGATGCGTCTTAAAATTTTGTTCTCAGAGGTTTGTAACAAGGCTTCGTCTCCTTTCGTTGTACTCCAGGTTTCAGAGCCATACAGCACAACTGATCTGATCAGTGTTTTGTATATTGTGATCTTGGTGTTATGAGATAGCGCATTTGATTTAAGTAGATGTTGTAGTGCATAGTATATCTTATTTCCAGAATTGATTCTAGTTTGTATTTCTTCCCTTATGATGTTGGAGCAGTTAGTTTATAATTATTAATTGCTCACTTTTAGATACAGAATAGTGTAATTATAGAGCAGAAATAGAAATCAATTATTAGCGAAAGTGACTGCTTAATTTATACAGCAGTTACAAACTTATTTACTTACATTATATTATTGCATGATAATTAAAGCTGTCACAATGCAATGTGGGTACATTTTCATGAATTGTTCTTTCACCAATGACGAACATTTCACATGACATTTAATATTCAATTAATATAAATGGGCAGCTATTTTTAACTGTTAATTAGGTCACAGCATATCCTACCAAAAAGTCTTAAAAGTCGCATGCATTTTTCTCAGAGACTCTGGTGCTGTGTATGATGCTTTTGGTAAGCCACCCTGCAGAAAGAGACTGAGCCATATGGGGTAAAACCCGGTGCAATGAAGTTGATCCTCTCGATATCTTATTTAAAGAGGAATGTGACCTTTACTTTCCTTTTTTTACATCTTGCCAGGTTCGTTAACAATGCAACACTTTTAATGAATAATGAACAATTAAATTGGCTGCCATTTTTAATTATTGATTAGATCACAGCACATCCTATCAAAAAATACATACGTGTTTTGTTGTTAGGCCTTGCCATCCCGGACGCAATGATTTATATGGTACCATATTGTCCGTTTAAAAATAAACAAGCCACAGTAATAGAAGGCAGGATTTGTCAGCTTCCAATTTATTGAGCTGCGATAAAAAAAAATCCCCCATTTCTTCAGATCCCTTTACACTTCCTGGTTGTAGATCACGACACAAAAATATTAATAACTCCGCTTAGAATTTAATGCACAGTCTTCATTGAGATACCGTTGGATTCGTCTTGTCAGGCTGTATCCAACTGTGACAATTTCATTAGCAATGTCAGAGTTATCGAACTTTCCCGGGTGGGTTTTTTTTTGGGTGATTTCCCGTACTTTTTCTTGAGACCAACGATTCACTTCCGGTTGAGACCTATGTCCATCTAGATATTAATTAAACGAAAGCAGCGTGGTTCAGTATTGGTCCTTCTACTGAGCATCAAAGTTTTGATACCGAGAAACTATTTTCTATTGCATTTTGTGGAATATATTCACGAATAGTAAGCTAATTTGAATTATAACTCCTTGTAGATTAAAGAAAACTGAACTTTTTACTGCATTTTTGAATTCCCCGTTCAATTTTACATAAATGTGCAGAGTTGCAACATCCCCTTATTCGTCCTTCGTTAGGAAATTTTTTTTTAGTATAGCAGCATAGCCAGTCATATTGAGAATGAATAGACTCTGAATAGCGCATCCACTTCGCAAAATTCTATCTATGGCGACACCCACGCTATAGTATAGTAATACTATTATACACCTGTAACAGGGAATTGCGGGGGGGGGGGGGGGGGGGGGGTGTCTTTAGCAGCATAGCTGTACACAAAATTAAATAATTGAATTTAAATAAAATACTGTGAAACAAATTATGTTTAATTTTTATACATCTTCACCTATTTTAACTTTAGTTTTTGCATATTTCATTTTCAGTTTTACATTATGATAATAAAAATAAATAAATATTACGCCAAGTTAGGCCTCGCCGCCCCAGACGCAATGATATATGGCACTACGTTGTCCTTTTAAAAATAAACAAGCCACGGTAATAGAAGGCAAATAATAAACAATTCGCGGCCATTTTAAATTGTTAATTAGGTCAAGGCACATCCTATTGAAAAATAAATAATACGTCAAGTTAGGCCTCGCCGCCCCATACGCAATGATATATGGCACTTTGTTGTCCATTTAAAAATAAACAAGCCACAGTAAAAGAAGGCAGAATTTCTCAGCTTCCAAGTTTAGGGCCGCGATAAAATCTCCCTTATCACTTAGGTCATCATTGCACTTCCTGGTATTAAATTACGTCACAAAAAAATTCATAATTCCGCTTAGAGTTAAGGTAAACTCTTCATCGAGATACCGTTGGATTCGTCTTGTCAAGCTCTATCTAATTGGTGTGATTTCATAAGTAAAACCCTAATTTTAAAATATTCTCTATATATGCTAATAAAACAAGATTAAGAAAATCTGGCTAGGATTTCAATACGATACGAAGATGACACATTTTAATGTAAAAGAATCTAACGAAAATATAAAGCATTTCAAATGCAACAAATTTTGTTAGTTGTCACTTACCAATAATGAACAGTATATAAATCAAATAATATAAAATAAAATTATGACGGTTGAATCTCTTTTACTAAACTAAGCGTATATCAAATATTTGAATTCTGCAATTCCAAAAACACAGTACGAAGCATGGCAATGATACTAGGGGCAAGCTACTCAGTTGCACAGACTACCAGGGTTGTCACTTTTTTTTTTTTTGGACCAAAAAATTCTAGAAACTGCCCAAACAATATTCATAAATATCTAGATTTTGCTGGAAAGTATCGAGGAAAATATCCAGATTGAGAAAGAAAGAAATTACATATATATTGATGTGACTGCCGGTCTCCCTGACGAAGGTATTTACGGCTTTCGCCGTAACCCCGTATATCCTCGTGAGTAACGCAGCTGCGCCCGAACCGGCAGCGGTTCGAGCCGCCCTGGTAACTTACGGGGGTTTGTGAGTCGGTCACTCAGAAATCAATGGCAAACTACTGAGCGTAATCTTGCCTAGTACATCAACAGCAGCTGAAAAATGCTGATGTTGACTGCAACGTCCTGTAAGGGATATGCAATATTAAAAAAAATTGATGTGACTTACCCTATAGAATCATGTCCTCATCTTCACTGATGTCTGTCTCACAAGATGCACTTAGCTTGGATGATGAAGTTGAAGCTTCAGATTCAAAATGACTCTGGTTTGCTTTAGCTGTTCCAATTTCTTTTAATACACGATCAGGGAGCTGATAAGTTGAACAGCATTTTCCTGCTCTCATAAGGCCAAATCTTATTGTCAAGATGGCATTTAAGAGGTCAAGTTTCATCCTGCTTCTTAGTTTACATTTTGTATAATTCATAGTACTGAAAACTCTTTCCACATCAGCATTTGAATGGGGTAGTATCATGGCAGACATCGCACATTCAAAGAGCTCACAGAATGGACTGTTACCTGAGGCATCTTTAAATTGTCTTACTTCACTCCAAAAGGCTTCAGTTTCTGTTTTGTTTCTCCAGTCAACCAAATTTATTTTGGTTAACTGATATTCTGCTTCCGCCACACTATTATCAGTAGCCTCTAAAAATTTCATAACTCGACAATATTTTGATATGTCCTTTACTTGCTGAAGTATGTTGTTAACAGAAAAGAGTGAAATATTTTTCAATACACTCTAAATTTTCAGGAAGTCTCTGCTTCAATTGCTTGAATAATGAGAGAAAAAAATCTTGACAGCGCTTTCTTAAATTAAGTTGTTCTCTTCATTCTCCGTTAACAGTCCTTTTGTTTTTAAAACATCAATTATTTATTCGATTTGGTATCCCGGGTATGGCTTAGGAGCCAACAGCTCTCTATAGTGCAAGTGAACAAGTCAGCTTTAGAAGTTGGCAATATAAGTCTTTTACCAATTGAGTGAAATAGCAAAGTGAGATCGTCAAGTAATTTACCTTTATCAACATATTGAGATTCAACCAGTTTATTAACTTTTTGCACTTCACTTAAAATGGGTTGTAAAAAGAGAAGGAATGCTACATTTTTTTCATCACTGTACATTCCATATAGTATTTCAGCTATGTAGCACTTTTCACTTTGTCTTGTTCTTTCGACGTGTGTCTTTAATTCCAACCATTGGTTCACAATTACTTCAACAGCTGGCTGAATTGATAACCACCTAGTTTTGCAATATGACAGAATTTTCAGTGGTGAGGAACTATCATTTAATGCTTTATATAAATTATTATATTGCTGTTGTCTGACAGTTGATTTGGAGAACCAGTTATGTGTTTCAGCAATAAGGAATTCCAAATTCCATGGTAAACATTCTGATGAGGCATGTGAAAATGCTAGCTGCAAGGAATGACACACACATTTTATGAGGAATACAGATGGGATATCTTCCTTCAATTTTGCATAAATGCCATGGTTGATAGCAACCATTATTGAGGCATTATCTGTACCAGTTACAGCCTAATTCACATGAAAAGAATCACAAAGTCGACATCACAGCAATAAGTCGCAGTACAGTGAGTTTACAGTTCAAATAATATTATAATTTATGCGCCCTTTTACTCATTCCGGGGGGTTGCCAGATTGTTGAGCGTTGACCCAAGTCAGCTGCCACCTCGCTGATCATCACGATAGCTGCTTTGGCAAACCCGTCTTTTATATGCTGCCTAAGACACACAAACCAGGGAACCCAGGCAGACCTATCGTCTCGGCCTGCTCTTGCCCTTTAGAACGGATTTCAGAGTTCCTAGGCAGCATGTTTCAGCCGTTGGTTGCCAGTTTCCTTTCGTATATCAAAGACACCAACCACGCTATCTCCATCTTCGATTCCATCAGTTTCACAAACCCGTCTCAGTACCACATCTTCACTTTAGATGTGACTTCACTCTATACATCTATTCCTCACTCTGACGGCCTTAAAGCCTTGAAATTTTTCTTGGAGAAAAGTCATAACCCCTCAATAGCCACGGGACCATTGCTGCGTCTTGCAGAGTTAGTCCTCAACCTTAACTCGTTTTGAGTTCAATTGGGGACTACTTTGACCAGATTAGCGGGGTGGCCATGGGTACTAAGATGGGTCCTAGTTATGCTGCCTTTTCATGGGCTATCTGGAGCACCAGGTATGGAGTCAATACACCGGTAGGCTCCCAGAGATTTACAGGAGGTACACTGATGACTGCTTTGGTGTCTCGGACATGCCCTTGCCTGACCTCCAGAACTTCATTGCCTTTTTCTCCGACTTCCATCCATCAATCAAACTTACCTCCACCATTTCTTCTTCTGGTGGCGTATAGGCGGTATCGTAACCTCAAGGATGTGCTGGTCCATAGCAGTCTACCCCAACCTCACAAGTCTCTTCCTGGCACGGTCGCTTGTCTTCGATCGCGTTGCAAGACCTGCCCACACGTACTTCATACCCAGATAGATAGATAGATAGATAGATAGATAGATAGATAGATAGATAGATAGATAGATAGATAGATAGATATCGGTCTGTCGGTCGGTGAGACGGTTGGTCGGTCGATGGGTCGGTGGGTGGGTGGGTGGGTGGGTCGGCAGGCAGACAGACAGACAGATAAGATAGATAGATAGATAAGATAGATAGATAGATAGATAGATAGATAGATAGATAGATAGATAGATAGATAGATAGATAGATAGATAGATAGATAGATAGATAGATAGATAGATAGATATCGGTCTGTCGGTCGGTTGGTCGGTCGGTCGGTGGGTCGGTCGGTCGGTCGGTGGGTCGGTCGGCAGGAAGATAGACAGATTAGATAGATAGATAGATAGATAGATAGATAGATAGATAGATAGATAGATAGATAGATAGATAGATAGATAGATAGATAGATAGATAGATAGATATCCGCCAGAAGCCGGGCCTTGTCAGCTAGTTTATTTATATAATCACGTTTCATGAAAGAACCCCATTTGGAGACACCTCTGAATCTTCGCGCTGTTTGTTTCAAAACGGAAATCACGTGAAATTTTTAAAAAAATGCCGCGACGTGTCTTGGTGAAGCTGTAATACTGTTAAAATCATGGACGTAATCTCTAAGTCGCAATTAATATATCGCATATAAACTAACTTTGAAATGTGCTGTAAAATCTCCAGAACAAAAATTTTTTTGTTGGGTGGACATAATGATAAGGTTATATACTAAATCTCATCATTTTCCCTCAGTTGGTTACTGAGATATTGAATTTTATATTGAGGCAACAAAAACAAAAAAACACTATAATATTTTGTTCATGGGTTCTATGTTTAAATTCACTAAGGAGTATTAATTCTGCCCCACTGCCATCTGTACAGTTGTGCACCTTGCTGGGGTTGACTGCTACGTCCTTTAAAGGATATGCAAGAACTATTTTTAAATATTATTTTACCTCTTGTTGGTTTAGGTATTTCGTTGTTCTTGGGGTTACTGAAACACGCCATCACCTCCCCACACCAACGTGGATACACAACAGAAGGTAATCAATACATAATAATTACATTTAAAAAAGAAAGTGTTTTTAGCTCTGCAGGACAACAGTTCCCCATGAACAATGGGAAAAATAGTGGATATAGTGGGGAATTATGGTTTAGGTACAAGAAATGAAAAGGAGAGAAACTAATAGAACGGGTAAATATTAATGATATGATAATTGGAAACACATGGTTTAAACACCATAAAAGACAACTATACACATGGGAAAGCCCTGATATGAAAATGTGCAACCAAATTGACTACATACTCATTGATAAAAGATTTAGAAATGTGTTAATTAATGTAAAGACAATTCCTGGTGCTGACTGTAATAGTGATCATGTACCACTATGTAGACAAATAAAAGTAAGATTATAGAGAGGGGAAAAATTGGTTAAGAACTTGAGACTTAATAAACAGGTTCTGAAAGTAGATAAAGAAATTCAAGAACAGTACAGGGTGACTGTGGAAAATAGGTACAATGCAATAGCTAAAATATAGAGTATACATGGACAATGGGAAATTTTAAAGGACTTCATCCATCAAACTAGCAAAGAAATATTACAGGAGAGAAGCCAAAAAGCCAAGAAAAAATGGATGAATGAAGAAATCTTAATGCTGATGGACAAAAGGAAGCAGAATAAAAATGACAAGCAATCATATGTTAAGATAAATAAAGAAATAAGAGATAAATGTGTGAATGCAAAAGAAAGTTGGTTAAAAGAGCAATGCAAAGAAATTGAATTAAATTCCAATAAAGATAAAAAAATAATATGCACAGACAAATCGGTGAGCTCACAGAAAGAAAAATAAGAATAAATACAGGGTGTTTGAGATCAAAAACAGGAAAGATATTATTGGAGGAAGGTGCTATAATGAAGAGGTGGAATGAGTGCATAAGAGAATTATGTGATGGAGAAAGGAAGAATTAGTAGAAGAAAGTAACTTAATAGGCCCACCTATTCTAAAAGAAGAAGTCCAGGAGCAATTGAATGCGAAGATTTTTGTACAATTAACCTCATAAACCATGTCACTAGGCTTTACTCAGAATTATAATGAGAAGAAAAGAAAGAAAATACAAATGGAAATTGGTGAAGAACAGTGTGGTTTTGTGGAAGGATATATATATATATATATATATATATATATATATATATATATATATATATATATATATATATATAAGAGACTGTGTGTGGTTGGCAATGTATTGGATGCGTTCGATAACGGTACATCCGATTGAGATGAAATTTTCTACACTTCTTCCTTTCATTCCTGTGCACCCGACTGTAATAGTTTCTTAGTGTAAAATCGGCGACTTACTTAATAAAATTTAATATTTCATTTTTCATTATAATTTCTATATAGCAAGGGGACTTAACTCTAGAAAAATTATTTCAAGGGGCATAACTTTTAATAACATTTCTATATATTTTATAGTCATATTGTTGCATGGTTTTCAAAGAATTATAAACTCTTTGCCTATAGTTATTTACAGGCATATGAGTTATAATAAATAATGATATAATCTTTAAGGCATTTTCAAAGTTTTCATAAAAATAATGCATAATGCATAACATTGTAACTCATCTTTTTATGCTTAAAGAAGTTATCTACCATCATGTAGGTGATTAAAAGCAGTTTTCATTAAAAATAATGGATGGTGTGTGGAAGGACATTCTTTTAAGTTACTTATGAATTTAATGAGACGCTCCCCGCCAGGAGCTGGGCAAAGCCACGCCGGGTCAGATAGATAGACAGACAGACAGACAGACATACAGATAGTCGGGAACGGGAGCTTATATGACTACTTACCCCGGGAAGGTTAACCCGGTCAACAAATGCCCGCAGAAGTCGGATGTGTCGGCCTAACGGCGCAAGAACGCAGCTCTACTGTAAACAGGCACAACGCAGTCACATCCGAAAAAAAATCCGGATGAACGCAGAAGAAGAAGATATGACTACTTATATGAATTAAATGAGATGCTCCCCACCAGGGACTGGGTGAAGCCAGGCCGGCACAGAAAGACAGACAGACAGACAGATAGTCGGGAACGGGAGCTTAAATGACTACTTATATGAATTAAATGAGATGCTCCCCACCAGGGACTGGGTGAAGCCCGGCCGGGTCAGACAGATAGACAGACAGACAAACAAGCAGACAGACAGACAGACTTGATAGATAGATAGATCCCCGCCAGGGCCTGGGCGAAGCCGGGCCGGGTCAGCTAATATATATATATATATATATATATATATATATATATATATATATATATATATATATATATATATATATATATATATATACATACATTCATTACGGACACTAGAAAGGTCAATAGAGAAACAGAAAGACATATTTGTGCTTCATAGATTATACCAAGGCATTTGATAAAGTAACATTGATGAACTGATTAAAATGTTGGAAGATTTCAACATTGATGGGTAAGATTTAAGAATAAAGAATATTTACCGGAACAAGTAGCAGCAGTTAAAATGGGAAATAAAGAGGGTAGTTGCGAACAGATAAAGCTAGGAGTACGACAGGGGTGTGTCTTGTCATAGGATCTCTTCTCCCTCTATAACGAAATAATAATGAGAGAGAAAGAGAAGCCAAGAATACTAATCGGAGGTTATAATATAAACAATATACGCTATGCAGATGACACAGTATAATGCAACAGACCTGCAACAATTGTTGGACATTGTAGTAACAGAGAGTGCAAAGGAAGGACTCTACTTGAATATCAGGAAAACACTAACAATGGTGATATCGAAGAAAATGGTGACACCAAAATGTGACATAGAAATAGAAGGGAAAATTCTTAACCAAGTGAATAATTTTAAATACCTAGGGGCATTTATAACATCAGATGGAAGATGTACAGCAGATTAAGAGCAGAATAGGGCAGGCAAAAGTCACATTTCAGAAAATGAAGAGTATCTTATGCTATAAGTCAATATCAATGAATGTAAGAGAGTGATGAAATGTTATAAATCCATCCATCATGTGCCATCCCGATAAGCGTGTGCGGTCATGTTTTGCCATCTCACTCGATTACCAGAGTCGTGGATCAGCTCCGTGTTTCTGTCTCAACCATTCCATGTGGCCAAGCCATCCAGGTATTTACTTCTCGGTCTTCCGCTTGGTCTCTTCCTTTCGATCTTGCCAGTTGTCACCAAGTTCTCCAATTCATTTCTTCTCATAACATACCCAAAAAATTTTGACTGTCAACGCCAAATAGCTCTAATCAGTTTACAATCTTCATTTGTTTCTTGTAGGACTTGTTTATTGGTTTTTCTGCCCACATTCCCATAGCCATCAGATGTTTTTCAGCTTGTCTGCTCATTGTCCACGTTCACATCCATATAAAAGTATAGGTTCTGTGTAGCACTTCAACACTCTTTTTTTCATTTCAGTTGATATCTTTTTATTGGCCAGTATGTTTTTCATCTTGCAAAAGGCTACCTTCGCAATGGCAATTCTTGTTCTAATCTCTTCAAGGCATCTCCCATCAGATGTTATGACTGTTCCTAGATAACTGTACCGATTCACTTGTTTAAGAATATGCCCATTTACTTGAATATTACATTGTGTTATTTCCTTCTTCCCAGTATCGACCATAATCTGTGTCTTCTTACAATTCAATTCTAATCCTAGTTGTTTACCGTGTGCAACAACCGCATCTACTAAATGTTGCAGGTCCTGTTCATTGTCTGCAATCAAGACTGTATCATCTGCATATCTTCTTCTTCTTCTTCTTTGCGTTCATCCGGGGTGTTTTTTCAGATGTGATTGCGGTGTCTGTTATGCGCCCTTGGGCCGAAACCCGTAGGCCAACACGTCCGGCTTTAGCGTGCTTTTTTGACCAGGTAGCATTCCTGGAAGACTCTCACTTTTGCGGTACCGTCCACAACCCAGCTGACCAAGTTGGAACGGTCGAAGACAACGGTCGTCCCTCAAAAGAAGGCAGGGACAGTCCATGACATTTTCCGCCATTCAGGGTGGCTTCCTTAGCGCCCTGGTGCTGGGCTCACCGAGGGAATCGTCACGTCCTGCTCATGACTGCTTTAATTCCTCACTTCAATATATTGGGCATTTCGTTCGCCCCGGGCCGTTCCCGCACAAACCAGACTGGTCTGCAGTCAGTATCCACTCAGCGAGTTTTTCGGACATGTGCTTGTCTTTACGCCCGTCAGAGCTGTTCCAGGCACGACGGACATTCGGAAAACTACCTAGTCAGAGCTGTTCCGAACAAGAGCGGCATTCAGAAACTAGGTAGAATTTCCTAGCACGAGGGAAGACTAGTTAGAGCTTTTCCGGTCACGAAAGACATTTCACTCTGACGTAATTGCGTAGTGCCATTTTTATTTTGCCGCCCGTAGGCTGGCACTTCCGACTTCAGCGGGCAATTTTAATGACGTTAGCCTTCCTCGGGTTTTGAGACAAGTTAGGCTCTTATTTAGACTTCCACACAGCAAGCTTTTGCTTCGGGCTGCCACGTAATGGATTCGCAAGCCAGGAGTTTCATTTCGTGTCAACGAGACAATTGTCCACCTTTGACTACACTAACTCCATGAGTACGGTTACAGACTATCTTCGAACGTGCGACCGAGGTGTCTTTCCACCTCTAGTACTCGCGCACGAGGTAGGCTACATGTGCTGTCGGCTCAGCACCTTACTTCCGTGCGACTGTGGGCGAGTAAAGGCCAGGCCCTCTCATCCGGGGATCCCTCATATCCCCCAGCTACGAGCCATCGACCGAGTATCTGCACCAAGCATGTAGCGTGCTCAGCACCTAACATTTTGATTGAATTTTGATGTAGGTTTGTGTCGGCCTGGCTCTCACTTCCGAGAGTTTATGGCTTAGAGACGTTCAGCCATACACCTCGGCTGGGAGCCTTAGAGGTTGTGTCCGGACTGAGATTATTGGCATCGTTTGCCTGATTTAGACTGCTATCCTCAGTCTACCTGCAGAGCAGCAGGTTGTGTCTCTCTTAGTCTGGTCCCTATTCCAAGAGCTGTCCAATATGTAGTTAATATCCATCGGCATAGCGCTTGGGGTCAGTGGGACACTCAAGTTCCCCCACCACGGCAAGGTGGAGACACATCGGGGGAGATCTGCATATCTAATGTTACTGATGTCCATATTTTCTATATTTCTGAAAATATTTTCACTTTACAGGGAAAAAAAAGATCTGGAGATATTACAAATCCCTGTCTCACACCTCTCTTAATAGGCTGATATTGCCCTACTTCATTATCAATTCTTACGCAGCTTGTTTCCAATATATGTTTTTTACAAGTCTAAGGTCTTTTCCATCAATTTGTAGATCTTCAAGCATCCTTATCATGTCGACATGTCTCACTTTATTGAAAGCCTTTGTGTAGTCAATAAAGCAAAGGTGTAGATCTTTGTTTACTTCTATAGAACGCTCAATTACTGTTCTCAGTATATACACAGCATTTACTGTACCCTTGCCTTCTACAAAGCCACATTGTTCTCCTATTTCAGTTTGTATTCTCTTCCTAACTCTTTGCATGATAATTCTTAGAAAAATCTTCGTGATATGGCTCATTATACTAATTGTTTGATGTTGATCACATTCCAAGGCTCCTTATTTCTTTGGGATTGCTATAAATACAGAAATACATAATTCATGAGGTATATCTCCAGTATTTTATATTGTATTCAGCAGTCTGGTAACTTTATCTATTCCATATTCTTCTAAAGCATTAATAATTTCTGTTGTGATGCTGTCTGAATCGGGGGTCTTGCCAGTCCTCATATGGTTAAAAGCATTATGAATCTCCATCTTCAAAATTGATGGCCCTTATTTTGAATATTCCGTTCTTCTCTGTTATCATCATAAAGGTTTTTCACATAATTTGACCATACATGTAAAATCTGATCTTTTTCTATTATGATTTTTTCCATCTGTCTGTAGACAGCCTGCTGATGTATGTGTTCTTTGATTAGTAAGCTCCTGAATTCTTTTGCGCATTAGTTTGGTATTTTTACTGTTGTGTTATATTTAAATTTCTATGCAGTTTTTTTGTTGCCTCCTTACATAATGTTCTGACTTTTCTGTGATTGTCTTCATATCTGGCAGGATTATTTTTGTTGTCTTTTTGTTTCCATCCACTATTTTTCCCTTTCCTACTTTTGCACTAAAATCTCCCGGTATTATTTTTATTTCTTGTGATCCAACTTGAGCTATCGCCTTTTCTACTTCATCGTAAAAGTGTTGTATTTCGTCATCACTACTGCTTGTTGTTGGTGCATATACTTTTATAATATTTTATCTGTTGGTTTGCCTTTGGTTTTGACCATTATAAGTCTATCTGAAATACACCAGTATCCATTAATTGATTTGGCTGTGTTTTCATTAAATATTATTCCTACACCGTTTTCATGTGTACCCCCTCCAGAATAAATTATTATGTGTTTGTCGGTTATAATTTTGCCAGATCCCTTCCATCTCATCTCACTTATGCCTAGTATATTCATTTTCATGTTTTCCATTTCTCTTAGAACATTCTTGTTCTCTTAGAACTTTCCCAGTTCATTTAATGTCCTAACATTCCATGTTCCTACTCTAAAATTTATTTAGTTTGGTTATGGTTTTGCTATTAGTAGCTGGATGACAGTCTGGTGTCACCAGTGGCTCATGACTGTCCCTACCGGATGAGGATGTCTTTAGAGTGCCATTAACGTCGTTCACTATCTCTGAAATTTGCGGTGCCATGAAATCTTGGGAAGAAAATGTGGTGGTTTTCCCTTGCCTTCCATATCCATATGGTGGTCTTTTACTTCTGCCTTTGACAGCCATTCCAAACTGTCAGGACAAGTGAGTGCCCTGTTCTGCATGTAACTAATTTTTTTTAAAAAGCTGCGTAAACCTTACGGGACGTTGCAGTCACCACCAGCACTTTTCAGCTGCTGTTGATGTACTAGGCAAGTGTTACGTTCAGTAGTTTGCTAGGCAAGTGTTACGTTCAGTAGTTTGCCATTGCTTTCTGAACGTCCGGCTCCCATACCAGCACGTTATAACACAATGCGACATGGTCTGCTGCACAAATCGGTCCGCAGCTGAGCTTCGAACGCCTGGCACCCGGCGCACGAACCGCATTCGCAAGCCTTTAGCCACGGAGCCGGTATGTAACTATTAGTGCAACATAATTGAAAATTATTATACTAGGAATAATGACTGCATATGGCTTTTACAAAAGTCACTCTAAACATGTGTTTTAAAACTATATTGCAATTCTGAAATTTTGATGTTAAACCATATACATTTTGAAGGAGTATTTTTTATGGTTTACATTGTCTGTCTGTATTGAGTAAAAAGTAAGTGTTTAAAAAAAAAAACACCACAAGTTTTAATATTAGATATATAGTTACAACTGGTGTCAGGTCTTAGTCAGATATGACTGAGCTACCGTATGACAGTAGACGGTACTACCTGCTTTCTGTTAGCGCCAAACGTTGGGCGGCGCTTACCAAACCCGACACCCCACAATGTGCCAACGGCTTCGGGCGGAAGAGCGCAATTGGGAGGGTACAAGCCATACCCTGGTGCGAGGAAATGCAACATAAAGACAAAATGTCACGGCAGGGCAGACCAGGCCCTAAGCCTTGGTTGGCGGCTGGTCTAGGAAGCTGCGACAGGCGGACAGTTAGAGCATTGCTTTGCTGATCCGGCAGCTTCTGCAGCTTGTCTTGTTCCAGATGTAGAGGTGTTACCTTTCCTCTGGAGTGAACTAGGCAGGCCGAGAGAGGGATCATGCTGCATGGGCAACACATGATCTCTATATTTTAACATGATCTCTATATTTTAACATGATCTCTATATTTTAGACCAGGCTTTGTACTATGGAGAGGCAATAACAGTAGTATAGTAAATCAGAAAGCCGCCCTTTTTTTGCGGTGCACATCGATGCGCACCGCAAAGGGCGATAACTCTTTCTCCAAAAAAGTAGGCGTGGTCAGAGGTGTTGCGAAGTGACCCATTTGATGGGTGTGGTCTAGTGACTCATCAGAGTAGGTATGTGTAGTGTATAACATAAAAAAATACAACATAAAACATTCAAAATAACAAACGAGTCAAGTAAGGTATATAATAATTTTTAATAAACCATGTATAGACAAAGTTATAAATTGTTTTTTTTTTTCTAGGCGGGAAAGTCTGGAAGGGAGTACCGGGGAGTTATACCTCGGCAAGTGTGGGAAAATCTCGTGCGGGTGTGACGGCGGTCGGTTCATAACAGACGTGGAGGGGTGCACATGGAAAAGCCATTAAGTAACGGGTTGTAAAAACGTGGGTGAGTGGTGTGTTAAAATATTTTGAACTGTTAGTGCATTGGCGGTGTACATTAGTACGAATAAAAGGTGCAGTCGGGATAGTAGTGGGTATGGGTTAGTGAAATTAGTTGATAAGGGTGGTTATTAGTGCTATGTAGATGTTCATAGTAGCTTATTCACTAACATCACACGTGTTACAAATGAAACCTTGAAAGCTAAAGATCGTTGATTGCAATGGATATCGTGTAGTGTCATTCGGTGGTAAGGGGTGGGTACCAGGTATTAGTGGACAACAGATGGTCAAGTAGGGGTCAAGTGGTGTTCAAGTGAGGAAATTTTAGGGAAAATGGTTGTAATGATATGGTGATAATTAACCCTTTTAATGCTACGTAATTCTGAGTAGCGTCCCGCCCGGTGCTAAATACTTTCTCCGCCGACTGCCCTGCCTGTGCTAAATACTTTCTTGACCTCTAAGAAACTGGAAATGTCACGGCGGTGTTGACCATTTTTGTAACACCGGAAAATTTAAGCACTCCTAAACTGGGTAGGTTGGCACCATTGTTTGAACAAACACTTTTACAAAGAGATAAAACAACAAAATAGCTTATTCATGTTTTAAAAATGTTTAGTTTAAAGTTATTTTAATTATATATAAATAATAATGTATTAATATTAAGATATTAGGTAAAATATAGAAAAATAAAAAAAATAAAATGTAACAATATGGTGGAATGACGATGTTACAGAAGCAATAACAGAGAAAAATAAACTATTCACATTATTTTAAAATTCAAAAGATAATGTAGGTAAAGACCATGTTATAAAGGTAAGATTGATTGCATAGATTGGCATGAAAAGAATAATAATATATGAACCTATATTTCATATAAAAAAATAAAAGCAATGTATACAAATTGGCAAAGTGCTGTAAGATCAACACATGCCGACTTGTGAATAAAATAACATTCTCAGCAAACCATGAATCATAAGCATTACGTGAATTATTGTTTGCGGATGACCAAACTCTAATAAATTGAAACAAAATTTACAACATATAAATGCTCTCAATCACAAATAATATCTCATACCAACTATCACCCATACCCAAACACGCATACGTGTAATTAAACAATAAATTGCGTCTAATTAAGAATATTTCGCGTCAACATTGTACTACCTATGTCAAACACACATATAATGTTGCCCAAGACAGGAAGATACAAGGCTGCGAGATGCTATGTTTGAGAAAAGTGTAAGTAAAACAAGAGATTGTGTGAGAAATGCAATCATCAGAAACGTCATGGGGATTTAATCATACACATATACATTGGATTTTAGCACAATCAGCCAGCAACTCTGGCCTACAACTGCCTATATAAAGGACACAGACAATCGGAAGACCAATAACAAGATGGATTGATAGTGTAACGGAACATACGCAAAACAAGGAATGGAATGACAAGAAAAGACCAAAGGAAAGTTAATAATTTAGTTGTTTGTGGAAGACCCCAAAGCAAGGTACGACACAGAGAGGTACACCACAATCCTTGCACATATATCTTGATTCCCGTCGTTTTTTATTTTTAGAGCACACCACACACTTTCTTGTTGGCCCCTTCTTCTGTGACGTTGTGGACTCTATTGTAGATGGGAAATGACGATGTACCAATCGTAGTGGCAGATCTTCGCTCCTTCGTCCCCCTCCACTCTTTCTTCTCTCTGTAGAATATTTTTGTAGAATTTCACGAATTAAAGATAAATGAAAATCAGCAAGAGGAATATTATTCCCCGTTACCAATTTGTACATGGAATATGCATTTAAAATAGACAGATCTAGAACATGAAAAAACAGTTTCTTGTACCACTTTACAGTTTTCCTAATTGACTCAATAGAACCGAGAAGCATGTCAGTCCGATCAACCGCGCCCATATTTTTATTGTAGTCAACAATGCACTTTGGCTTTTGTATATTTTCTCCGGTTTTCCAATCTTTTTTCTCTGTTGGTACAATGTCTGAATTGTGACATGTAGACAGCATCCAAACTTCTCTTTTGTCGCACCATTTCAGGGCTAATAAACAGCTTGTAGACCTATAGCAAATTCCTTTTTTTTAAATAATTTTTCTTCCATTTTAGGCAAATTCTGTCTATTCTTTCTGACCGTGCCACATGCATTAGTTGCGTGATCGTGAAGCCACATAAACAAATTAGGACTGGTGTACCAATTATCTACAAAAAGGGTATGCCCGTTTTGGAGATATGGTGCCAGTAAAGTAGTAACAATATCAGCCCCCTTCCCAAGACCTGATACAGTAATGTCACTGTTGACACCAGTGTAGACAATAAAATCTAAAATATAACCCGTTCTGCAGTCACACATAACAAATGTTTTCACACCAAATCTGCTTCTCTTTGATGGAATGTATTGCTTGAATGATAAGCGTCCTTTGAACAAAAGGAGCGATTCATCAATAACAACATCCTGATACGGCGAAAATGCACTCTTGAACGACGTACGCAAACTGTCAATCACACCTCTAATCTTGTAAAGTCTGTCTCCGCCGGCGTCAACGTTGTTGTCTGCGAAGTGCAGCATTCGCAAAAGTAGTAAAAATCGATCCCGAGGCATTACCTCGCTGAACACAGGAGTACGGAGCAAAAAGTCCTTTGACCAGTACTCAACAATTTTAAGTTTCTTTACCCTTGGCATTAGCATGCACAAAGCAAAAAAGCAAAAAAGTTCGTCATAATTAGTATCTGTCCAGCGGGAAAGACGAGCGCTAACAGTGTCAGGAGCATTCTCTAAAATGTTCTTGTAAAACCTGTTGCATTCATCAGCGATGCCTATAACAAGTGTTTCAGTGAAAAATAGTAAAAAAAACTCAAGCACTGAACTGTCCTTATTGACAGCCGCTTTACATCCAGAGCTGGAATCATCAAAACCGTGTATAACCGGTCTCAAATCATTGGAAGTCCATGCCATTGAGTCGGTTTTCTGCCGTTTTGAGGGCATCTCCTCATTCTCACTGGACTCTGCTTCCGATGATGATGAGGATGCAGGACTGGCAAATAACCTCTTTTCAGTTACGCCGGTTCTTTCTTTCGATGTAGATGGTTGCATGATCTCGTCATCTTCGTCGCTCATTTGGAATTCATCTTCACTGTCACTTCGTGAAAGAAACTCCATTAATTCTTCATCTATACGAACTGGTTTCTTCGCCATTTTATAAAACAATTATGTGAAAAGCACAAATACTCTATCACAAATGTGCACAAATACTCTATCACAAACGCGCAAATACTCTATCACAAACGCGCACAAATACTCTATCACAAACGCGGGGGTATTATAAAACCAGTACACCATAGAGATTAAAACGAACAAAACAGGCCTGTTGCTGGTGAAGCTGCCTAAACAACACATTATCAGCACACTAACGCCTGTTGAGCCTGTGAAATAGGTCATTTGGATCTAAAAATAGGTAACCTTTGTGCCCCATTCATAAACGCTTGAAAACGGCTATAGCCTTCTTCTATAGATGTTATAAACGGGTTAGCTCGTCCATAGCACCGGGGGGACAGATTACGGGAGGTGAGTCAACTCGTCAACAGCATCGTACCGCGATACTACTTAACTCGTCTATAGCCGCGAAAGGGTTAAAGGGTGGTAAATTACTGGTCAAGCAGTGGTAAAGTGGTGGTCAAGTGAGGAAAATTTTACGGGAAATGGTTGTAATGATATGGTGATGATTAAAAGGGTGGTAAATTAGTGGTCAAGCAGTGGTCAAGTGGTGGTTAAGTGAGGAAAATATTAGGTGAAAGTGGTTGTAATGATATGGTGATGATTAAAGGGTGGTAAATTAGTGGTCAACCAGTGGTCAAGTGGAAGTGAGGAAATTTTAGGGAAAAGATGTTGTAATGATATGGTGATGATAAAAGGGTGGTAAATTAGTGGTCAAGCAGTGGTCAACCAGTGGTCAAGTGAAGAAATTTTAGATAAAAGTGGTTGCAATGATATGGTGATGATTAAACGGTGGTAAATTAGTGGTCAAGCAATGGTCAAGTAGTGGTCAAGTAGTGGCCAAGTAGCGGTCAAGTAATGGTTAAGTGGTCGAGTGACCACTTAAATTGAAGAAAAGTACGTGTAGTGAACCTGTGTTTGTTAAAGTGATCGATGACGTGGTCAAGTAGTGGTAAATGGTCAAGTGACTACTTAAATTGTCTGTGAAAGTAGGTATAGTGACATGGTGATGATCAAGAGGTGGTCAAGTGGTGTTCAAATAGTGGTCAAGTAGTCGAATGACCACTTAAATTGTAGAGGAAAGTATGTGTAGTGAAACGGTGATGGTAAAATAAGTAATGACATGGTCAAATAGTGGTCAAGTATGGTCAAGTGGTCGAATGATCACTTAAATTGTAGGGTATGGTACGTGTAGTGACATGATGATGGTTAAAGTGATCGATGACATGATCAAGACGTTATGCCGGCTGCTAAGTTCAGAAAATAGTGTCCTTAGTATTGGTAATTTCCCCACCACGAGCGCCTCGAGCACTGATTTTGTATTGGTCAATAGCACCTAGAGGTACACTCGACACACATGGACAACAGTTACAGCCGGTCAAAGATGGCGTCGCACCCTATCACACATGGGTAATTGCTACAACCAGACTACGTCTCATTCGCTAAAACTGGTCAAATATGGCGTCACATCCGGTCACATGTGTAATGGTACATCCGAGACACAGGCTCACTGACTAAAACCAGTCAAAGAATTCCCTGCTTCCGATCACATGTATAAGGGTACAGCCACTAACGGGGTTAATGACTAAACCAGTCAAAGATGGCGATAAATCCACTGACACGCATAACGATACACGTGGAACACGTGGCTAATAACCGAAACGTTCAAAGACGGCGGCGCATCCGGTCACAGGGGTAATGGCACATCTGAGACACGTGGTTAAGAGGGAAACTATAGAAAAAGGGTGTCCTATTGGTTGTCGAGTCAGGGAACCTAACGTATGATGATCACTGTGTATAGGAGTGAATACATTGCATCATCAACACTGCACCCGAAGGGTAAAATGGTCACCCCCTTCTCTCTCTTTTTCTATAATCCGTGTAGTCCTAGTGTTATCCGGGTTACACCAAAGGACACCCGGGCATCAACACAACATAAACTGGTCTCGAAAACCCCATACGCGCGTGTAAACAACTAATCACAGTTTCCGACTAAGCCTTTCTCATACTCATAGTACAGAGATGTGATCACCGATGCTAGTTGGGGAAATCATATCTATATCTGTATGTAACAACTATCGGGTCATACAGCGACGAGTGGGTAGTGGATGTTAACAGATGCACACAAACACAACAAACTGCCCCGACTCAACCTTAGGCAATGCACGTAACATGACAGGTCACATGTCCGCCGTCATAACCAGCGACGTTATCACGTAGCAAATTAGACATCCACACTTTCATTTCCTTTCTATGTGTCCATAGTGTCTTTACATCTTTCTCAGAAAGCCATTTCCAAGACCAATATATGTTTTTTCAGTGTACCTGCTCAGTGCCACACTTCATAACCAGACAAAAGTACACCTTCTATGTACCACTTCAACCGTCCAAATAAGAAAATATGTTAGACAAAATATTAAAATTATTGATCAAATACAGAAATATCTCGTCCAAACTTATAAAAAGTAGGAACATTTGTTAACCTATTGGGAAAAATATCAATCAAGTAGGAAAGTTTGTTAGTCAAATAGAAAAAAATATTGACCACGTAACTGATATATCCTGTCCACACTTATGAAAAGTAGGGAAATGTGTTAGTCAAATGAGAAAAAAGATTGACCAAGTAACGAAATATCCCCACCAAACTTATGAAAAGTACGAAACTTTGTTAAGCAAGTATGAAAATGTATCGACCAAACAGAGAAATATATCACCCAAACTTATAAAAAGTAGGAACATATGTTAACCAAATGGAAAATATCTTGGCCAAATAGGAAAATTTGTTAGCCTAAATGGGGAAAATATTGTCCAAGTAACGAAATACATCGATTCAAACCTACGAAAAGTAGGAAACTTTGTTAATTAAATGTGAAAATTTTGGCCAAATTTCAACCAAACTTATAAATATTTCAACTAAACTTATAAAAAAGTAGGAACATTTGTCAGCCAAATGGGAAAAAAGGTCGGCCAAATACAGAAATATCGCAACTAAACATAAAAAGAAGGAAAAGATTGACCAAGTAACGAAATATATCGTCGAAACTTATAAAAAAGTAGGAAACTTTGTTAACCAAATGTGAAAAAACAAAACAAATATTGATCAAGTAAAGAAATAACTCCTCCAAATTTATGAAAAGTACGGAAAAAGTTAAAATTTAATTAAAATTTAAAACTAATAAATCGCAATTTTATATCGCTTCACTTAATATACAGATATAGACTAAGTATAGGTATAGAATAGGTATAGGACTATATCGAGCTTACATTTTGCACAATAAAATTGCGATTTATTAGTTTTAAATTTTAATTAAAATTTAACTTTTCCCGTTTCTAACACTGGTTTGTAACTATGTCTCTTACAGAAAGAGTTTGTTGTGTGTGATGTATAGTTAGGGTTAGGGTTAGTAAGAAAGAGTTTGTTGTGTTTGGTGTATATAATGCTTTTTTTTTCCTGAGGATCTTCTTAGGCGATCATCTTTAGTTACTGTGGTAGTCCAACGAATTCAAATAATTCGTCCCACGAACCCCTCTCTCTGTTGTTGTTTTCAAGTTCTTCCTAGGGGTGATTGTCGATGACCCTATTCGTTGTCTAGAATAGCACCTAGTAGGTTAAGGGGGACAGATGCTTTACCTCCATTAGGTTGGAAAATCTGCCTAGTCAGCAGAAATTATGCTGTTGTGTAATCTAAAAGAATGTTAGTGTGTTTGTTATGAAACATTGAAAGTCGGTTAGAAGATGTGGTAGCTGGTATTCAGGAGTTCACTACGGCAGGCGTGATTTTAAGAAAGGCCGAGTTTATAGCAGACAGTGGTGGTTGCTTGCAGACTTGCTATTATTGTGGATGTGAAATGCTAAAGTGTGCTAGGAGTGGACACCGTAAGAAATGTTATTTTAGGCAGACTTCGAGAAAAAACCGTTGTATTGTTGAAAGATGGAACAATGAAAGGATAGTGTAGCAGACATTGTGGTATGGAAAGTTGAAGATGGCAACCACGGGAAATGGTTCCGTGATGACGAATACCTAGATGATACAGAAACTATACCAGGTGGAACCATAGACGACCTTACCATAAATGTTGTTAAGTGTCATGGGTGTTTCAATGGAGCACGTATACAGTGGAGGTTTGACGTTCTTGGTGATGTGACCACTTTGTATTAGAAAGAAACCAAGAGTGTGGAGAGATGAGTGATTAATCTGTATAATGGTTTCTGTAGCAGATAGGCTGAAGTTGGAGTTTTCGGTAATGTAAAATCGGAAAAGTGGTGACATCGGTAACGTCTTTTCAGATAAAAGTTCAAGACACGTTTGACATAACTACAGAAGTTACATTTTTTCCTACTTTGGGTACCACTTTTTTTCTTTGCTTGGTCGACGTAGTTCTTACTTTTCCATAGCTATTTCTTAGACTGGTTGACAGATTTTCCTAGTTTAATATCACTTTGGACGACAAGTTTATAAGTTTGATTGAAATATGTCTGTACTTTGTCATTATTTTTTCACATTTGGTTAATAAAATGTCCTACCTTTCATAAGTTTGGATGTGATATTTATAACTTTGGTCGACATTTTAGTTGTGTTGGCTAATATATTTTCCTAGATGTTTATAAGTTATATTTTATAAGTTTTAATGGTCGAGCTATTTCTGTATTTGGCCAACATTTTTCCCATTTGGTTAACAAATATTTTCTACTTTTTATAAGATTGGATGCTATATTTATAAGTTTGGTTGAAACATGTCTTTACTTGGACAATATTTTTCACCTTTGATTAACTAAAGTTTGCTACTTTTCATAAGTTTGGACCAGATATTTATAAGTTTAGTCAACAGTTTTGTCAATTTGGCTAACAAATTTTCCTACATTTTATAAGTTTGGATGCGCTATTTCTTTACATGGCCACTATTTTTCATCGTTGGCTAACACATTTTCCTGCTTAGGTCGACATATTTTTCTAAGTTTTGTAAGTTTGGTTGAGATATTTCGTAACTCGGCCGTTATTTTTCCTACGTTGGGTACCATATTTTCTTATATCAGTCGACATTTTTATAAGTTTGGATGAGATATTTCTTTACTTGGTCAAAATTTTCACATTTGGCTAACAAATTTTCCTACTTTTTATAAATTTAGAGGAGATATTTATGTTTGACCGATAATTTTCACATTTAGTTAACAATTGTGTCTACTTTTTATGAGTTTGGACAACTATTGGTCAATAGTTTTCACCGTTGGCTAACACATTTTCATACATTTTATAAAATTTGGATGCGATATTTCTGTACTGGGCCACTATTTTTCATCTTTGGCTAACCAATTTTCTTACTTTGGTCGACATGTTTTCCTACTCTTTGTAAGTTTGGTCGAGATATTTCATTCGTTGGCCAATATTTTTCATAATATGGGTAACATTTTCTTATAACGGTTGACATATTTATAAGTTTGTCCATCGTTATGCCTATTGCATTACTTCGGTCGACATATTTCTTGATGTTACTAGCATGTTTTCTTACTTATTATAAGTTCGGATGCGATATTTCATTACTTGGCCAATATTTTTCACCTTTGCCTAACAAATTTTCATACATGTTATAAGTTTAAACGAGACATCTATAAGTTTGACCGATACTTTTTCCTATTTGCCCAACAATTTTATTACTTTGTTTCACATAATTTCCTACTTCGGTCGACATGTTTCTTAGTTTGAGCAATATTTTCCCCAGTTGGTTAAGACAATTTACTACCTTTCATAAGTTTGGACAAGATATTTCAGTATTTGACCTACATTTGTCGCATTTGGGTACCGAAGTTTCGTACTTTTCATAAATTTGGAGGAGTTATTTCTTTACTTGATCAATATTTGTTTTGTTTTTTCACATTTGGTTAACAAAGTTTCCTACATTTTTATAAGTTTCGACGAGATATTTCGTTACTTGGTCAATCTTTTCCTTCTTTTTATAAGTTTGGTTGCGATATTTCTGTATTTGGCCGACCTTTTTCCCATTTGGCTGACAAATGTTCCTACTTTTTTAATAAGTTTAGTTGAAATATTTATAAGTTTGGTTGAAATTTGGCCAAAATTTTCACATTTAATTAACAAAGTTTCCTACTTTTCGTAGGTTTGAACGATGTATTTCGTTACTTGGACAATATTTTCCCCATTTGGCTAACAAATTTTCCTATTTGGCCAAGATATTTTCCATTTGGTTAACATATGTTCCTACTTTTTATAAGTTTGGGTGATATATTTCTCTGTTTGGTCGATAACTTTTCATACTTGCTTAACTTAACAAAGTTTTCGTACTTTTCCTAAGTTTGTTGGTGGGTATTTCATTACGTGGTCAATATTTTCCCCATTTGGCTAACAATTTTCCTATTTGGCCAAGATATTTTCCATTTGGTTAACATATGTTCCTACTTTTTATAAGTTTGGGTGATATATTTCTCTGTTTGGTCGATATCTTTTCATACTTGCTTAACAAAGTTTCGTACTTTTCCTAAGTTTGTTGGGGGATATTTCGTTACTTGGACAATCTTTTCCCCATTTGGCTAACAAATTTTCCTATTTGGCCAAGATATTTTCCATTTGGTTAACATATGTTCTTACTTTTTATAAGTTTAGGTGATATATTTCTCTGTTTGGTCGATACCTTTTCATACTTGCTTAACAAAGTTTCGTACTTTTCCTAAGTTTTTTGGGGGGTATTTCGTCACTTGGACAATATTTTCCCCATTTGGCTAACAAATTTTCCTATTTGGCCAAGATATTTTCCATTTGATTAACATATGTTCCTACTTTTTATAAGTTTAGGTGATATATTTCTCTGTTTAGACGATACCTTTTCATACTTGCTTAACAAAGTTTCATACTTTTCATAAGTTTGGTTGGGGAATTTCGTTACTTGGTCAATCTTTTTTCTCCTTTGGCTAACAAATTTTCCTATTTGGCCAAGGTATTTTCCCTTTGGTTAAAATATGTTCCTACTTTTTATAAGTTTGGGTGATATATTTCTCTGTTTGGTCGATACATTTTCATACTTGCTTAACAAAGTTTCGTACTAAGTTTGGTTTGGGTATTTCGTTACTTGGTCAATCTTTTTTCTCATTTGACTAACAAATTTCCCTACTTTTCATAAGTGTGGACAGGATATATCATTACGTGGTCAATATTTCTTCTATTTGACTAACAAACTTTCCTACTTGATTGATATTTTTCCCAATAGGTTAACAAATGTTCGTATTTTTTATAAGTTTGGACGAGATATTTCTGTATTTGACCAATAATTTTAATATTTTGTCTAACATATTTTCTTGTTTGGCGGTTGAAGTGGTACATAGAAGGTGTACTTTTGTCTGGTTGTGAAGTGTGGCACTGAGCAGGTACACTGAAAAAACATATATTGGTCTTGGAAATGGCTTTCTGGAGAAAGATGTAAAGACACTATGGACACATAGAAAGGAAATGAAAGTGTGGATGTCTAATTTGATACGTGATAACGTCGCTGGTTATGACGGCGGACATGTGACCTGTCATGTTACGTGCATTGCCTAAGGTTGATTCGGGGTAGTTTGTTGTGTTTGTGTGCATCTGTTAACATCCACTACCCACTTGTCGCTGTATGACCCAATAGTTGTTACGTACAGATACGACTTCCCCGACTAGCATCGGTGATCACATCTCTGTACTATGAGTATGAGAAAGGCTTAGTCGGAAAACTGTGATTAGTTGTTTACATGCGCGTATGGGGTTTTCGAGATCAGTTTATGTTGTGTTAATGCCCGGGTGTCCTTTGGTGTAACCGGATAACACTAGGACTACACGGTTATAGAAAAGAGAGAGAAGGGGGTGACCATTTTACCCTTCGGATGCAGTGTATTCACTCCTGTACACAGTGATCATCATACGTTAGGTTCCCTGACTCGACAACCGATAGGACACCCTTTTTCTATAGTTTCCCTCTTAACCACGTGTCTCAGATGTACCATTACCCATGTGACCGGATGCGCCGCCGTCTTTGAACGTTTCGGTTATTAGCCACGTGTTCCACGTGTATTGTTATGCGTGTCAGTGGATCCATCGCCATCTTTGACCGGTTTAGTCATTAACCCCGTTAGTGGCTGTACCCTTATACATGTGATCGGAAGCAGGGAATTCTTTGACTGGTTTTAGTCAGTGAGCCTGTGTCTCGGATGTACCATTACACATGTGACCGGATGTGACGCCATATTTGACCAGTTTTAGCGAATGAGACGTAGTCTGGTTGTAGCAATTACCCATGTGTGATAGGGTGCGACGCCATCTTTGACCGGCTGTAACTGTTGTCCATGTGTGTCGAGTGTACCTCTAGGTGCTATTGACAAATACAAAATCAGTGCTCGAGGCGCTCGTGGTGGGGAAATTACCAATACTAAGGACACTATTTTCTGAACTTAGCAGCCGGCATAACGTCTTGATCATGTCATCGATCACTTTAACCATCATCATGTCACTACACGTACCATACCCTACAATTTAAGTGATCATTCGACCACTTGACCACTACTTGACCACTATTTGACCATGTCATTACTTATTTTACCATCACCGTTTCACTACACATACTTTCCTCTATAATTTAAGTGGTCATTCGACTACTTGACCACTATTTGAACACCACTTGACCACCTCTTGATCATCACCATGTCACTATACCTACTTTCACAGACAATTTAAGTAGTCACTTGACCATTTACCACTACTTGACCACGTCATCGATCACTTTAACAAACACAGGTTCACTACACGTACTTTCCCCTACAATTTAAGCGGTCACTCGACCACTTAACTATTACTTGACCGCTACTTGGCCACTACTTTACCACTACTTGACCATTGCTTGACCACTAATTTACCACCGTTTAATCGACACCATATCATTAAAACCACTTTTCCCTAAAATTTCCTCACTTTACAACTTCTTGACCACTGCCTGACCACTAATCTGCCACCCTTTAATCATCACCATATCATTACAACCAGTTTCCCCTAAAAATTTCCTCACTTGACCACTGCTTGACCACTAATTTACCACTCTTTAATCATCACCATATCATTACAACCACTTTTCCCTAAAATTTCCTCACTTGAACACCACTTGACCACTGCTTGACCACTAATTTACCACCCTTTAATCATCACCATATCATTACAACCACTTTCACCTAAAATTTTCCTTGCTTGACCACTAATTTACCACCCTTTTAATCGTCAACATATCATTACAATCACTTTCCCGTAAAATTTTCCTCACTTGACCACTGCTTGACCAGTAATTTACCACCCTTTAATTATTACCATATCATTACAATCATTTCCCCTAAAATTTCCTCACTTGAACACCACTTGACCCCTACTTGACCACCTGTTGTCCACTAATACCTGGTACCCACCCCTTACCACCGAATGACACTACACCATATCCATTGCAATCAACGATCTTTAGCTTTCAAGGTTTCATTTGTAACACATGTGATGTTAGTGAATAAGCTACTATGAACATCTACATAGCACTAATAACCAGCCTTATCAACTAATGTCACTAACCCATACCCACTACTATCCCCACCGCACCTTTTATTCGTACTAATGTACACCACCAATGCACTAACAGTTCAAAATATTTTAACACACCACTCACCCACGTTTTTACAACCCGTTACTTAATGGCTTTTCCATTTGCACCCCTCCACGTCTGTTATGAACCGCACGAGATTTTCCCACACTTGCCGAGGTATAACTCCCCGGTACTCCCGTCCAGACTTTCCCACACTTCCCCGCCAAGAAAAAAAAACAATTTATAACTTTGTCTATACATGGTTTATTAAAAATTATTATATACCTTACTTGACTCGTTTGTTATTTTGAATGTTTTATGTTGTATTTTTTTATGTTATACACTACACATACCAACTCTGATGAGTCACTAGACCACACCCACTCAGATGGGTCACTTCGCAACACCTCTGACTACGCCTACTTTTTTGGGGAAAGAGTTATCGTCCTTTGCGGTGCGCATCGATGTGCACCGCAAAGAAAGGGCGGCTTTCTGATTTACTATACTACTATTAACTCAATCCCTGGTCTTAATCGGTCTCGGAATGAAAGCGAGAGGCAACTGTTACAGGTTATAAGTCCCAGTCAGTTGGCGTAGACATGGGGCGCCACGCATTGCCTCTGACGGTGGGAGACACCTACAGGTGTCACTGATCAGCTACCGCCTGCCTCAAGATGGGCAGCCCCCGGCCAATTGGGTGCTGATCCGCCACAGCCTGCCTGCTTCGATGGGTGCTTGGGGCTAGGACAAAATCTGAAACCGCAAGCTGTAAAACCAATGCACCAGGTACTAATAAAAATAAAAAAGAGAAACCTAAAGCTACGGCTTGCAACCTGGAACGTGAGAACCATGTGTCCAGGATTTACCACTGACTTGACCAATATTAACAATGTGAGAAAAACGGCTGTGATTGATGCCAACTCAATCGTCTTAACATTGATATTGCTGGCCGGCAGGAGACTCGCCTCGCAGAGGAAGGGTCACTCAGGGAAAACAATTACACCTTTTTTTGGAAGGGTAGAGGGCAGGCAGAAAAAAGGCAACACGATGTGGGCTTTGCAGTGAAGAATTCGCTACTGGGAATGATTGAAATTCCAGCAGGAGGAAATGAAAGACAATTATCCCTGCGCTTGGCAACCTCTTGTGGTTTTGCCACCATTATTACTGCATATGCACCGACACTCGATTCCTCTGATGATGTGAAGGATTCGTTCTATGAGGAGTTAGACTCCGTGATCAAGGCAGTTCCAAAATCTGACTACATTTATATGCTCGGTGATTTCAATGCTCGTGTGGGCAAGGACTCGAATTCATGGCCAGTGTGCCTTGGAAAATACAACATCGGTCGCATGAATGAAAATGGGCAAAGGCTGCTGGAGCATTGCACCAGAAATGACCTATGTATTACAAACTCCTTTTTTAAAACAAAAGAGCTGCATAAGGTCACATGGAAACATCCAAGATCCGGCCATTGGCACCAGCTGGACTTCATCATCACACGGAGACAACATCTGAACCATATATCATTGACTCGAAGTTACCACAGTGCTGACTGTGATACGGATCATTCTTTGGTTGTTTCAAGTGTTAGACTAAGACCAAAGAGAAACTACACAGCTAACCACAAATCTAGCCCCAGGATTAATATTATTAACACTCACGATCCTGAAAAGTGCTTTCAAGTTTCAACAGCAACTTGGAAGACGCTTTCACTGATACACCAGAAAATTGTACAGTAAATGAAAAGTGGGGTTAACTTAAGGAAACTCTTTATAAAACTGCCGTAGGGGTTTACGGCACTGTAGATCATAAGAGGCAGGACTGGTTTGCGGCAAACAGCCAGACTCTGCAGCCCTTGATTATTAAGAAGAAGATAGCTCTCTTAAGAAGCAAGGAAAGACCAACGCGTAACACTCTGAGTGAGCTTAAGCAAGCTAGGAAGGATGTGCAAAAGGCTGCCAGGCAGTGTGCAAATGATTATTGGATCAAGTTATGTGAGTCCATTCAAATCGCAAGTGATAAGGGAAGCATCAGAAGCATGTATGAAGGAATAAAGAAAGCCTGTGGTCCAGTGATCAAAAGAAGTGCACCATTGAAAACCTTGACTGGAGAAATCATCACTGACAAGAAATAGCAGATGGACAGATGGGTAGAGCACTATTTGGAGCTTTACTCAAGTGAGACCAAACTAGCAGATGATGCCCTCTACGCCATAGAGGCTCTACCAACTCTTGACCACCTGGACACACTTCCGACCATATCAGAAGTTAAGTGTGCTATAAATGAACTTGCATCTGGCAAGGCTCCAGGTAAGGATGGGATTCCAATAGAGGTTATCAGGAGTGGGCAAGACACACTCACTCTACAGATCCACCAGCTAATAGAGCTATGCTGGCGAGAAGGACAAGTCCCACAGGATTTCAAAGATTCAAGCATCATAACACTGTACAAGAACAAGGGCGATCGGGGCGACTATAGGGGTATCTCACTTCTGTGTATTGTTGGAAAAGTATTTGCCAGAATTGTTCTGCGCAGACTTCAAGTCCTAGGAGATCAAGTCTACCCCGAATCACAGTGTGGCTTTCGACAGAACGGGTCTACCATTGATATGATATTCTCATTGCGACAAATGCAAGAAAAATGCCGTGAACAGAATCAACCACTGTTTATTGCCTTCATTGACCTCACAAAGGCATTTGATTTGGTCAGTCGTGAGGGTCTGTTCAAGGCACTAAAGAAGATTGGCTGCCCACCAACTCTTCTGTCCATTGTGGAATCGTTCCACACAGGCATGAAGGGTATAATCAAGTTTGATGGTGTAACTTCTGAAGAGTTTGTAATCAAGAGTGGAGTTAAGCAAGGTCGTGTACTAGCTCCCACCCTCTTTGGAATATACTTTTCACTTCTACTGAAATATGCCTTTCGTGATCAGGATGGTGGTATATACATTCACTCACGCTCAGATGGCGGCCTCTACAATGCTCAGAGATTGAAGGCCAAGACCAAAATTAGGAGGGTACTGATCAGAGAGTTGCTTTTTGCAGATGATGCTGCAGTTACGACCCACTCTGAGGAAGAATTGCAATGTCTACTATCTGCATTTTGCAATGCATGTTCTGAATTTGGTTTAACAATTAGCAAAAAGAAGACACAGATTATGTCACAAGGTGCACATGGGGTACCATCAATCTTTATTGACGACGCCGAACTAGAGATGGTAGACCATTTTACATATCTAGGATCAGTGGTAAATAGCAAATTATCCCTAGATCAGGAAATCAACATCCGGATTGGTAAGGCAGCAACAACAATGAACAGGTTAAGAAAAAGAGTCTGGGAGAACAGGAAGCTTACTGCCAAAACAAAAGTCATTGTCTATCAAGCCTGTGTCCTTAGTACTCTTCTTTATGGCAGTGAAACCTGGATAACTTACTCACACCAAGAGAAACGTTTAAACAGCTTTCATATGCGGTGTCTGCGAAGAATTCTTGGTATTAAGTGGCAAGACAAAATCACAAATACTGAAGTATTGGAAAGATCAGGTTGTGTGACGGTTTATTCCATGCTCAGTCTTCGTAGACTTAGATTGATAGGACATCTTAGGAGGATGGATGATGGTAGAATACCAAAGGACATCTTTTTTGGTGAATTACAGATGGGTAAGAGATCTCAGGGTCGGCCTCTACTACGATACAAAGATGTGTGTAAGCAGGACATGATTGATACAGGCATTGATAATGCACATTGGGAGTAATTCGCCGCTGAACGTGTTGCATGGAGGGCAAACATCAGAAATGGAATAAAGACAAAGGAGAAGATTATTGCAGATAAGTCACACACCGAGCGTGTGAGACGTAAGATGGTGCATGATGGTGGAAATGACCACGTGTTCATATGCACCCACTGTGAACGGACATTTACAGCGCGAATTGGCCTTATCAGTCACATTCGCTACCGCTATAGGTAAAAGTTATTATGCATTTTTAAAGCACAAACTATCATCTGTCAAGACGGCAACGTGCCAATGAAGTTACAACTTAGAAGTCACTAGAAGTTGCGGAAGGATTTTGCCTGAAACAATTCAACATCAAGAATAGAAAATAAATTCATTGGAACCTCACCACAATGCACCAAATTCAGGCCAAACAAAGCAGATGCTATATACTAGGAATATATGGGAAGACTACAGATAACCAATTCTGAATAGTATACGGTAAAAAATAAAATCTGTTATTGGCACCTTGCCGTCTTGACAGACGATAGTTTGTGCTTTAAAAAGGCATAATAACTTTTACCTATGGCGGTAGCGCATGTGACTGATAAGGCCAATTTGCGCTGTAAATGTCTGTTCACAGTGGGTGCATGTGAACACGTGTCCATTACCACCATCATACGTCTCAAACGCTCGGTGTGTGACTTATCTGCAATAATTTTCTCCTTTGTCTTTATTCCATTTCTGATGTTTGCCCTCCATGCAACACGTTCAGCGGCGACTTGCTCCCAATGTGCATTATCAATGCCTGTATCAATCATGTCCCGCTTACACACATCTTTGTATCGTAGTAGAGGCCGACCCTGAGATCTCTTACCCATCTGTAATTCACCAAAAAAGATGTCCTTTGGTATTCTACCATCATCCATCCTCCTAAGATGTCCTATCCATCTTAAGTCTACGAAGACTGAGCATGGAATAAACTGTCACACAACCTGATCTTTCCAATACTTCAGTATTTGTGATGTTGTCTTATAGTGTTGTTGTTTTTTTTTGTTGCCTCAATATAAAATTCAATATCTCAGTAACCAACTGAGGTAAAATGATGAGATTTAGTATATAACCTTATCATTATGTCCACCCAACAAAAATTTTTTTTGTTCTGGAGATTTTACAGCAGATTTCAAAGTTAGTTTATATGCGGTATATTAATTACGATTTAGAGATTACGTCCATGATTTTAACAGTATTACAGCTTCACCAAGAGACATCCCGGCAGATTTTGAAATTTTCACGTGATTTCCGTTTTGAAACAAACAGAGCGAAAATTCAGAGGTGTCTCCAAATGGGAGTTCTTTCATGAAACGTGATTATATAAATAAACTAGCTGACAAGGCCCGGCTTCTGGCGGGGATCTATCTATCTATCCGTCCGCCCGCCTGCTTATCTATCTATCTGCATGCCTGCCCCCCCCCCCCCCGCTTGCCTGCTTATCTATCTATCTGTCTGCCCACCCGCTTATCTATCTATCTATCTGCCTACCCGCTTATCTATCTATCTATCTGCCTACCTGCCGGCCGACCGACCGACCGACCCAGTCAGCCAGCCATCCGCCTACCCACCTAAATTTCTGCCTACCTACCTTTCTGTCTGTCTGTCCGTCCGCTCGCCTGCTTATCTATCTATCAATCTATCTGCCTGCCTGCTTATCTATCTATCTATCTATCAATCAATCTATCTGCCTACCTGCCGACCGACATCTATCTATCTATCTATCTATCTATATATCTAATCTACCTACCTTTCTGCCTACCTTTCTGTCTGTCCGCGCTATTAAATATTGATAACCCCTCTGCTGTGTGTCCACCGTGACGAGGTAGAGGGGCTTGTGCGTCCCAATGACCCCAAGAGCTATGCCGACGGTAGCACAGCTACTGGTAGGGCCACCCATGTCGGACAGGTCAAGGGAGAGGGACCAGACGAAGAGACACACAAACCTGCTGCCTTGTAGGTAGACTGGGGACAGTCAAAGGCTAGGGAAAGCATCCCAAATACATGCTTGTCGAAATCGGATGTACTGAGCCACAGGCTTGACAAAGCAGTGCAACGTGAAACCTGCTGCCTTGTAGGTAGACTGGGGACAGCCAAAGGCTAGGGAAAGCATCCCGAATAAATGCTTGTCGAAACCGGATGTACTGAGCCACAGGCTTGACAAAGTAGTGCAACGTAACTTAATTCATGATGTCACAAATCAAAATTAATCGATATGGTGCTAATCCCGTGAAGTCCCATCAGGCGGTGATAGTGCCGGGCCCCCTGCCTCGAGGGGGTCCACCCATGACTACTGGTGGTCACCTTCCCCTGTGCTGTGGAGTCAAGGCACAGAGGAGTAGGTTAAGAGCTATTGACCAAATACCCCGGACACTCAACATACTACAGTGGAATGCCGAAGGAGTTTACAAGAAGAAAGACTCCCTAACACAGCGTCTTCATAAAGATAGAATAGATGTGGCATGCATTCAAGAGACACACCTCAACGCCAATCACAAATTCTCAGTCAGAGGATATCAGGCCACACGTTTCGACCGCGAAGGACACAAAGGAGGAGTTCTAATACTTACACGAAATACAATACCTTGCAGCGAAGTATCTGTGATCTCTGACAACCAAACGGAAATTATAGGTGTTGATATAATGATAAAGGACGTGAAAATAAGAATCTACAATCTGTATAGCCCAGCAGATAAGGACCTTACACTCTCAAACATGAAAATAACTGACACAAACTGCATTATTGTCGGAGACTTTAATAGCCGTTCAGAAAGATGGGGATACCCAGATACTGACAAAAGAGGAGATGAATTGGAGGACTGGGAAATAGACTCAAATCTCCATCTACTCAACAAAGCGGATGACACACCGAGCTTCTACTCCAGAAGATGGCTTACCACTTCTACTCCAGACTTAGCTTTCTGCACAGGAGACATCCTCCACAAAATCGATCGCCATGTGCTGGACCAATTAGCAGGTAGTGACCACAGACCAATCAAGCTTGAAATGAATATGGAGTATGTTCCACAGGAGCAAAAGCCCTTGCCCCGCTGGAATTACAAACGAGCAGATTGGGACAGATTTGCCATACTAACAGACAAATATTGTGAAAACATAAATACACGATATGGCAACATAAAGCAAATGGTGGAAAGTCTAAACAGAGCGATAATACAGGCAGCCACTGAGTCCATTCCAAGAGGAGCGAGGAAAAATTACAAACCATACTGGACTGAAGAACTACAAAGTTTGGAGGACAAAGTTGAAGATGCCAGGAAGACAGCAGAGAGAGAACAAACAATTGAAGCAAACATCTCTCTCAAAGCCATCTCAGCAAAATATAAAAGAACAGTAAATCAAACAACAAGAGATTGTTGGAGGGAAAAAACAGAAAACCTGAATTTTGACAGGGATGGAAACAAACTATGGAAACTAGTGAAAGCCATGAACAATGAAGGACCTAGAAACAAACAAATAACAATTAAACAAGGAAATGCCTTGCTTACAGGCAAAAAGGCTGCAAATGCACTAATGGAACACTATGCAAATGCAAACCACATTGATATTACAACCGAACAGAAGAAAGCAATCAAAGACAAACAGATTCATCATAGAAATAAAGAGACAGCAGCAGAATATATGATGGCAAATCTAACAATGGAAGAAATGGAACAGGCAATGAATACCCTAAAAAAGAAGAAATCACCAGGAAAGGATGGAATCACAAATGAAATGCTAATAGGACTAGGCACCAAGGCAAAGAAGAAACTACTAGCAGTCCTAAATAACAGCTGGAAGAGAGGAATAGTCCCACAGCCATGGAAGGAAGCTATACTAATACCAGTCCCAAAGAAAGGAAAAGACCTGGAAGAACCAAATGGCTATCGACCTATCAGTCTACTTAGCTGTGTAGGAAAATTAATGGAACGCATTATCAATGGCAGGCTAACATGGCATCTGGAAGAAAACAAACTCTTAACACCACACCAAGCAGGATTCAGAAAATACAGATCCACTGAAGATCAAATAACCTATATAGCTCAGGAAATAGAGGATGCCTTCCAAGAGAAAAAGCACACACTAGCAGTCTGGATAGATTTAGAAAAAGCATTTGATAAAGTATGGAAGGAAGGACTGAAAGTAAAACTGCAAAACATGCATGTTTGTGGAAAAATGTATAAATGGATCAGCCACTACCTTGAGAACAGAACTGCCAGGACAAAAGTACAAGGACAAACAAGCAAAATGATGCTGCTGGAGCAAGGTGTCCCCCAAGGAGGAGTTCTTTCACCAACATTATTCCTAGCATATATAAATGACATCACAGAAAATTTTCCAGCCAGAGTACACACATCCTCCTTTGCAGATGACCTAGCCATATGGACATCTGAAGAATATATTAGTACAGCTAACAGCAGAATACAGCAAGCCTTATTAGCGCTAGAGGACTGGTCAAAATCATGGCTAGTGAAGATAAGTGAGGAGAAAACAACATGCACAGTGTTCTCCCTCTCAAATAAAACTCAGCAACCTAAGCTGGTATTGAATGGAAAAATATTGCGCCATGAAGAAAATCCAAACTATCTAGGAGTCACCTTTGATCGTCGCCTGACATGGAAGACACAGGTTGAGAAAAATCGAACAAGAGCAAGGCAGAGAATGGCAATCATGAAAAAGCTTGCTGGTACAACGTGGGGAGCAGATGAGAAAGTTCTCAAGAAGTTATATACTGGACGGGTGAGGCCAGTACTGGAATATGGCATTGCAGCTTGGGCAACAGCAGCTAAGTCAAACTTTAACAAAATAAGTAGAGTCCAAAACCAAGGAATGCGAATCATAACTGGAAGCCTGAAGACAACGCCTATTAATGAACTAGAAAAGATCACTTGTTTACAACCAATGCAGGATAGAAGAGATAGCAGAGCCCAGCAACAAGCAGAAAAATTTAGAAGATTGACAGACCACCCTATGTACAACAGATTTAATGGTTTTGGAAAGGGAAGACTGAAGCGTAGCAACTTTGTAGAAACTGCAAAACGAAGGATTAGGGCAGATCCTATACTTAACATATCAACAGTCAAGCCCATACACAATGCACACAAGTTCCCAGCTTGGAGACAGCAGCAACTGCTTGAGATGATAGAAAACATTCCTGGTATTGAGAAAAAGAACACTCAGCATGAAACCGAAAGAAGAGAAATAACCCTAAACTACATAAAAGAACATTACCCAAGCAGGAATTGGACCCATGCATATACAGATGGATCAGCCAAAAATTCAATAGAGAATGGAGGAGGAGGAATTCTCCTAAATTTAAAAAATGGAGTGAAAAAAACACATTCAATGGCAACTGGAAAATTTTCAAGTAACTTCAAAGCGGAGGTAGAGGCTTTGAAAACTGCAGCAGAAATGCTCCTGATGGAGGAAAATAAAGAGAAGCAAATAGCTATCTTCACAGATGCAAAGTCAGCTGTCTCAATACTCAAGAGCAATAACAGCACAGAACTAACTGACCTAAGAGCAGCACTCCATGGTCTATGCCAGAAATCCAAAAAAGTTGTAATACAGTGGATCCCATCACATTGCAGTATACCTGGAAACGAAGAGGCTGACAGACTGGCAAAAGAGGGCGGACGACTACCACAGCCTGACATAGACATAACCTATAATGAGGCAAAGAGGTTGATAAAAAGCACTTATAGAACCAAATGGGAATCTGAGCATCCAGGCCATCAGAAGGATGATGCATATTACAAACTCGACCGAAGAGAACAAGTAGCAATCTTCAGACTCCGCACAGGACATAACAGGCTGAAATACCACTTGTTCAATAAACTAAAGATAGGAGATACCGATGAATGTAATTGTAGAACTGGAAAAATGACAGCAAAACATTTGCTGCAGGATTGCCCAACGTATGCAGAACAGAGAAAGATATTTTGGCCCACACCTGCTTCATTTGAGGACAAGCTCTATGGAGATATCAACAAGCTCAAGTTGACCGCAGCTTACTTTAACTACATACAGGTTGACATTTAAAGGTGCATGAAGACCCAGAGGCATGAAATGGAATATTGCTTGGATAGCAAATCCATTATGTGGAAAGTCCAAATCGAAAGCTCGCTGTGTGGGCTTCATAAAAGGTGGAAAAGTGTCCTAGTGGCACGAAATGGAATATTGCTTGGATAGCAAATCCATTACGTGGAAAGTCCGAATCAAAAGCCCATTGTGTGGGCTTCATAAAAGGTGGAAAAGTGTCCTAGTGGCATGAAATGGAATATTGCTTGGATAGCAAATCCATTACGTGGAAAGTCCGTATCTAAAGCCCACTGTGTGGACTTCATAAAAGGTGGAAAAGTGTCCTAGTGGCACGAAATGGAATATTGCTTGGATAGCAAATCCATTACATGGAAAGTCCGAATCGAAAGCTCACTGTGTGGATGTCATCTGCAGACTGCATACTTCTGGTTTCCGGAAGAACAGCCTATGGTGAACGGAAGGCCCAATATACGGAAGTGAGGCTAAGCAGCCATGTGCAGGACGTGACGATTCCTTGGGTGAGCCCAGTACCAGAGCGCTATGTATCGGCTCTGCAATTATGGAAGCCTCCTTGGATGGCGGGGAATGCCCATGGTCTGCCCCTGCCTTCCCTTGAGGGCTGACCAGGATCTTTGGCTGTTCTATATGGACCAGCTGGGATGGGGGATAACACCACAACAGTGAGAGTCAAACGTCCTAAGAAACCCCCGGGAAGGTTAACCCGGTCAACAAATGCCCGCAGAAGTCGGATGTGTCGGCCTAACGGCGCAAGAACGCAGCTCTGCTGTAAACAGGCACAACGCAATCACATCCGAAAAAAAACTCCGGATGAACGACGAAGAAGAAGAAGAAGAAATATTGATAAAAGTTACTGGAAAAAACGTCAGGACCATGTGTTGAAAGAAGAAGAGGACTATTGGAGAAAGGATGGATTGACTTTTATGCAACCGAGAGCAATCATCAACCTACTGGAATCGTCCGACACAGATTAAGGTATGAGCAGATCGCAGACATTACAGCATCAGCTGAAGAAACAAGAAGGAAATGAAAAATAAGGTAAGAAATATATTCCTTCTACTTTCCTGTTAATTTACAAATTATTTGCCCCGTGCCTCTGTAAATTCTCTGTCTTTACTAATATTACACATTGCACCCCTCTCGGGATTCTCCGTGGTGAAGTGGTCAAGCCGTCTGACTCGGGCTCCGAAGGTTGTATGTTCGATTCCGGGCCGCGTCCTTCATTTCACGAGTGCATTTTTTTTGGAGACTCACGAGGGTCGTCGCTGGAGCTACGGAGTTCGTGCTTTGTGCGACGCTTTCCGCGCTGCGGAAAGAAACTGAGCCATATGGGATAAACACCCGGGGCAATGCAGCCGACCCTGTCGATTTTAAGCTAATTCTTTCATTGCACCCACTCTCATACGAATCCGGATACGCCTTTGTGTGTCAACAGAATTGACATGTCTCACATTACCGTAAAAATAACTTGGTTAGCGAGAAATCACTAGTTGTTCAGCAAAAGATCAAAGGAATGTCGCCGCTTTCAATGATTTAAGTTGTTTTTGGACCTATCAAAGACATATTCCTTGGGTGGGGGTAAATATAAGACGGCTGGAAAAATTTCATAACGATGAAACAGACAGTTTTCAAAATAATTGATCGTGAATGACGGCATTCGTTTGTGGACATACTATACCACCAAGAATTCTTCGCAGACACCGCATATGAAAGCTGTTTAAATGTTTCTCTTGGTGTGAGTAAGTTGTCCAGGTTTCACTGCCATAAAGAAGAGTAATAAGGACACAGGCTTGATAGACAAGGACTTTTGTTTTTGCAGTAAGTTTCCTGTTCTCCCAGACTCTTTTTGTTAACCTGTTCATTGTTGTTGCTGCCTTACCAATCCGGTTGTTGATTTCCTGATCTAGGGATAATTTGCTATTTACCACTGATCCTAGATATGTAAAATGGTCTACCATCTCTAGTTCGGCGTCGTCAATAAAGATTGATGGTACCCCATGTGCACCTTGTGACATAATCGGTGTCTTCCTTTTGCTAATTGTTAAACCAAATTCAGAACAAGCATTGGAGAATGCAGATAGTAGACATTGCAATTCTTCCTCAAAGTGGGTCGTAACCGCAGCATCATCTGCAAAAAGCAACTCTCTGATCAGTACCCTCCTAATTTTGGTCTTGGCCTTCAATCTTTGAGCATTGTAAAGGCCGCCATCTGAGCGTGAGTGAATGTATATACCACCATCCTGATCACGAAAGGCATATTTCAGTAGAAGTGAAAAGTATATTCCAAAGAGGGTGGGAGCTAGTACACAACCTTGCTTAACTCCACTCTTGATTTCAAATTCTTCAGAAGTTGCACCATCAAACTTGATTATACCCTTCATGCCTGTGTGGAACGATTCCACAATGGACAGAAGAGATGGTGGGCAGCCAATCTTCTTTAGTGCCTTGAATAGATCCTCACGACTGACCAAATCAAATGCCTTTGTGAGGTCGATGAAGGCAATAAACAGTGGTTGATTCTGTTCACGGCATTTTCTTGCATTTGTCGCAATGAGAATATCATATCAATGGTAGACCGGTTCTGTCGAAACCCACACTGTGATTCGGGGTAGACTTGATCTCCTATCTGCGCAGAACAATTCTGGCAAATACTTTTCCAACAATACACAGAAGTGAGATACCCCTATAGTTGTTGCAGTCGCTCCGATTGCCCTTGTTCTTGTACAGTGTTATGATGCTTGAATCTTTGAAATCCCGTGGGACCTTCTCGCAGTGAGCAATAATCACCCGCTTCACATGCCAGTGATCCGGGGCTTGTTTCCGGATCCGGTCAGGGATATGTATTACTGACGAGCTCAAACGAGAGCGAAACTCGAGTATAGTGCTTCCATATTGACGTGGATAGGCCTTAGGTTCATACCAGAATACGATCAGCGTTGCTAGTAGTGGGTTGTGCTCAATATTTAAATTTCAAATCCCGAAACAACCAAATAATCAATTTGATTATTGCGCAATGGGTTTTAGGAAGCCTGGTGTTCCTTGCCGGTGAGAAGTCCTGATCGTTCAGTCCACATCGATTGACGGACGTCAGTCGTGCCGATTGGGCAATCTTGAGTATAGCCTACGATGGGTAACGTTGTAATATTCTGTTATGATAATTTGGCGTGTCCAGCGTGTTTACACACCCGCTTCACATGCCAGTGATCCGGGGCTTGTTTCCAGAGCCGGTCAGGGATATGCACTACTGACGAGCTCAAACGAGAACGAAACTCGAATATAATGTTTCTAATTATTTATTTAACTAGTAGCCATTTTCATTGATTTTCTAAGAATGTTTTTGCAGTTTATTTTATTGATAAAGTTAACAAAAGAAGAAATTGATTTTATAGTGTCATGTGTCATTATTTAAAAAGGTAAAGGTATCCCCCATAGCAGATTCTGTTGTTAGGGTGTAAAGTATTAGTCGTGCACATATTCCGGGTCATGATATACCAAGATAGGTCACCAGTACCCGTCCTTGTGGCCTTTCCTTCCCAGACAACTCCATAATGTCTAGTGCCCATTTTTATGAGGATGAGTTGACCCAGGACTGTACTGGTTGGGAACCCTTCCCCTTTCAATTTTCCTCTGCTGGGGATTGAGCCTGAACCACTGTCTCAGCAGGTACTGCACTAACCACAATACCACATCAGTTCTTAGTATTTAATTGTTTAAACATAATATTATATATATAAGCCTGTGAAATGTTTGAAGAACTTGACAACAAAGAAGCATAAATTCATGCAGGAGTGCCCAATATATGCAGAACAGAGAAAGATATTTTGGCCCACGCCTGCTTCATTTGAGGACAAGCTCTATGGAGATATCAACAAGCTCAAGTTGACTACAGCTTACTTTAACTACATTCAGGTTATCATCTAAAGGTGCATGAAGATGTATTTAGACTGCCACACTTCATACCACAGGTATGTCGGTTACAAAAGCGTCCCAGAGGCATGAAATGGAATATTGCTTGGATAGCACATCCATTACGTGGAAAGTCCGAATCAAAAGCTCACTGTGTGGGCTTCGTAAATGGTGGAAAAAGTGTCCTAGTGACACGAAATGGAATATTGCTTGGATAGCAAATCCATTACGTGAAAAGTCCGAATCGAAAGCTCACTGTGTGGGCTTCATAAAAGGTGGAAAAAGTGTCCTAGTGGCACGAAATGGAATATTGCTTGGATAGCAAATCCATTATGTGGAAAGTCTTAATCGAAAGCTCACTGTGTGGATGTCATCTGCAGACTGAATTCTTCTGGTTTCCGGAGGAACAGCCTATGGTGGACGGAAGGCCCAATATACGGAAGTGAGGCTAAGCAGCCATGTGCAGGACGTGACGATTCCTTGGGTGAGCCCAGTACCAGAGCGATGTGTGATGGCTCTGCAAGTATGGAAGCCTCCTTGGATGGCGGGGAATGCCCATGGTCTGCCCCTGCCTTCCCTTGAGGGTTGACCAGGATGTCTTTGGCTGTTCTATATGGGCCAGCTAGGATGGGGGATAACACCACAACAGTGAGAGTAAAACGTCCTAAGAAACCCCCGGGAAGGTTAACCCGATCAACAAATGCCCGCAGAAGTCGGCCTAACGGCGCAAGAACGCAGCTCTGCTGTAAACAGGCACAACGCAGTCACATCCGAAAAAAAAATCCGGATGAACGAAGAAGAAGAAGAAGAAGAAGAAGAAGAAGAAGAAGAAGAAGAAGAAGAAGAAGAAGAAGAAGAAGAAGAAGAAGAAGAAGAATCTATACGTAGAGCAGGAAGCAGGAAAGAGTGGGGTGCAGAAGTTTCTATGATATACTCAGATAAAACAAATGAATCCACATGCTTGCCAACAGGAATATTTTGTTCAAACAATTCTACTTGAGTACAGGTTCTGAATATTGCCGCAGAAATAATAAAAAACACAAGCCACTACTAGGAGGATTTATTTCTTGCTGTCAGTTCTTCAAGCTCTAAAGAGCGACAAACTGCCAGAGCTGAATATAAACCTACATGAAGTCAACACCAATAAAAGGGTTGTATACAGTGGATACCAACTCGCTGGAAATAAAAGAGCACATATGTCAGCAAAAGATGGACTACAGTGGGATCAAACAAAACAATTAATAACTTTCCATGAAAAGGACTCTTATCAAGTCTGTCAGAAACTCATCCAACATAGAGACAACAATTACTATATTGATTGAGGCAAAAGAAAAAGACAGAACAGACCGAACAGTCATTTAAACAGACTGATGGACATTGGTCAAGTCTTTTTCTTTCATTTGCTTGAACTTTATTGTCTGTATCTGCAATGTTGTCTCTTGTATCAGCTTCACTGTCTTTTTTAGTTAACTCAGTGATCCATAAAGTTTATCCTGCACTATTGTTTCTCTAGGCCAGAAGATTTGCCTGGATATTTCATATTTTGAGCAGTCTTGGAGTGTGTGATCTGCTGTCTGCAGCACCAAACCATGTGTGCACATAGCTGATTTGCCAATCTTGAACTTTGTTTACATGTGGTTGCATAATCAATTATGTCCTGTTCTGAGGCAAAAAATAATTATGTGTTCTGGTAATCACCCCGTGCTGGTGTTGGAGGCTTTCTGATTCTTCTTCTTCTTTTCGTTCATCCGGAGTGTTTTTTCAGATGTGATTGCGGTGTGCGTTAGGCACCCTTGGGTTGAAAACCCTTAGGTCACACATCCGGTTTTCGCGTGCATTTTTGACCAGGTTAGCAATCCTGGGAGACTCTCACTTTTGTGGTACCGTCCACATCCCAGCTGGTCAAGTTCGAACAGTCGAGGACTTCGGTCATCCCTCAAGAGAAGGAAGGCACAGTCCATAGCATTTTCCGCCATCCTAGGTTGCTTCCATAGTTGCAGGGCTGACACATAGCGCCCTGATACTGGGCTCACCGAGGGAATGGTCACGTCATGCTCATGGCTGCCTTAATTCCTCACTTCAATATATTGGGCTTTTCGTTCGCCCTGGGCCGTTCCCGCACAAACCAGACAGGTCTGCAGAAGGTATTCACTCAGCGAGTTTTCGCACATGTGCTTGTCGTTGCGCCCGTCAGAGCTGTTCCAGGCACGACAGACATTCGGAAAACTACCTAGTCAGAGCTGTTCCGAACAAGAGCGGCATTCGGAAACTAGGTAGTCAGAGCTGTTCCTAGCACGGGAGACATTCGGACGAGACATTTCACTCGGACGTAAATGCGTAGTGTCAATTTTTAGTTTGCCACCCGTAGGACGACACTTCCGACTTCCGGCGGGCATTTATTTAGTGAGGTTAGCCTTCCTCTGGTTTCGAGACACGTTAGACTGTTGTAATGTCACCCATATCTCAGCTGGTCAAGATAGAACGATCAACGATATCGTGGTCTGCCCTCAAGGGAAGGCAGGGGCAGACCATGGGCATTATCTCGCTATCCAAGGAGGCTTCCATAATTGCAGAGCCGGCACATATTGCTCTGAGACTGGGCTCACCCAAGGAGTTTCCACGTCCTGCTCATGGCTGCTTTAGTTCCTCACTTCCATGTGTTTGGCATCCCCACTTGCCACTGATCGCTCAATCACACACCAGGAGCGGTCAGACTGCGAGTGACATCCACTCGGTAAGCTTTTGCTTGTGACTTCAGACCACGCAATAGGTTCGCTCGCCGTGCGTTCCATTTCGCGTTGATGAGACATTCTTCCACTTTTTTCTACTCTCTCTATGAGTTAGATACAGACAGTTTCCGTAACCCTTCGACTGGGGCACTTTTCTGACTTTTTTGTACTCGCTCACGAGGTAGGCTACATGTGCTGCCGGCTCAGCACCTTACCTTCGTGCAGCAGTGAACGGGAAACGGCCAGGCCCCTTCATCCGGGAATCTCTCATATCCCCAAGCTGAGAGCCTTCGAACATGTATCAGACCTGAGCATGTAGCTTGCTCAGTATCATGTTTCTATTTTCCGGTAGACGGGTATCGGCCTGGCTCTCAGATCCGAGGGTTTGTGGCTTAGAGGCGTTCAGCCACAGCCCTCGACAGTGAACCTTAAGAGTTTCCGGTAGACTGGTATCGGCCTGGCTCTCGGATCCGAGGGTTTGTGGCTTAGAGGCGTTCAGCCACAGCCCTCGACAGGGAGCCTTAAGAGTTTTGTCCGGACCAAAAACGTCTGCCTTCGTGCACCTTTTAAACTTTTGACTGTTATCCTCAGTCTATACCTGCAGAGCAGCAGGTTGTGTCTCTCTTAGTCTGGTCCCTATCCCATAAGCTGTCCGATATGTAGTTTTTCATCCATCGGCAAGCAAATGGGGTCGATGGGACACGCAAGCTCCCCCACCACGTCAAGGTGGAGACACATCGGGGGAGGCTTTCTGATTGATTTGATTGGTCCAGCCATCCCTATGTACACACTGACTTAGATAGGCAGCCGAACATATCCCTCAAGACTGCGATATGTTTTGACACTTCTGGACAACATTGACCACCAAAGACAAAAATCCACAAATAGCTGCTTTGGAGTCTCAATGAGCTCTCAGTTTCAGCAACTTACATTAAAAACAAAAACATGGGCAATACTCAGGTAAAAACAACAAAGGAGGTGGGGAAAGAGAAGGAAGAGGAGGAGATAGAGAAGTAGTAGTGATCAAAGGGCCCCCCCTCCCACAATGCTTAATCTTGTAATGGAAACGAGCTCCTGATGAAGATCTGTATTCCTTGCCACATGCTGGGTATAAATATATTTGGCTATTCTGGTCAAACACAAATCTGTTCCTATTTATTTCTCATTTGTCTAGTTGCTGCTGAGGGGTAAGAAGTATTAAGCGATACTTTGTGATGATGATGGGAACGTGATGTGTCTAAAGGCTGGGAAAAAAACGGATGTGCACTATCTTTAAAAATAAAAAACTTTTGATATGCATTGACTAAGTAAGACTAGGAATATGAGCTTGTAATTGAAACTAGAAAAATAAATCTCACACCTCTGATACAATTAGATAAATGTTATGTTTATGGACTCTTGTGTGATTCCAGTGTTAACGTATGGATGTGAAAGTTGGAAATCAACGGTAGCTTTAGATAAAAAATTAGACAATTTTGAGAACAAATGTCTTAGAAGACTTCTAAACATCCCCTGGACAGACTTCAGAACCAATTCGCAAATAAGACAAGAGACTAAGCAAGATACAGTATCCAATTTCATAAGAAGACGCCGTTGGAACTACATCGGCCATGTACTCAGAATGGACAAGTCAAGACTCCCCTACCAAGCCCTCATATGGTAACCAGTAGGGAAAAGAAAACGGGGAAGACCAAGAGAGACCCTGCGTAGAACCATCATTAGAGAAGGCTCATTCAATGGCCAAGTAAATATCCAAGATCTACAACAGGTAGCAGCGAACCGCCAAGCATGGAGAGACAGGACTTCTGCCCTATGCGCCGCCTTAGGCTCAAGAGGAAAGACTAACTATGTTTATGGACAATAGTAAACACACAAACAAACTGTGTCAAAGACCCCAGACAATTTTAAACATGACCCACAGATACATGGGCAATTGTGGAGTGTTAATGTTAATATTGCTATCTAATTAATTATGCATCTTAAAACATTAAAATTGTTCGAAGGATTTACTTGAAATATATGTATACCTTTATAAATACATTTTTCACATAACATTATTGCCAAGTAATTGTGTCCTCATCATGTCTATAAAGGCCACAAAACAAACATACTGTACATTATAATAAGTGTTGCAAGAGAAATGCAACTAAAATATTCACTTTTTCAAAATGCAATACACAACAAAATTTACCTCAAAAAAGTGATTGCCTTAACAACTTGCATTACAATTATATATAAAACATGGCAATATGCTGAACATGGTAAAGCTATTCAAGATCTAATGTCACTAGGGCATACAACCTGACTGAGATGAAACGCTATAACAAGTAAATATATGTCTAAGATAAAACAAAATACATCAAATTCTAACACAGTTTCAGATATTTCAGTTTGCAAGGTATGCACTATAATTTCACATGTTTCTAACACAGAACTCTGTAATATTAATCAAGATGAATGAATGAATGAATTGCAAATACTAAAAGATTCATCAGAATTTAACCAGCATAATGGACATGAATAATATTACTGAATCATTACTAAAATACCACAAACTAATAAAAATACAAATTAATACTTTGTTTTCTACCGTCCCCCCCCCCCCCCCCCCCCCCCCCCCCCCCCCAATGCTGTTTTCTAAACTGCGTTTTCACTTCACATTCAACTTCGGCGTCATTCGCAAAATGCCTCCCGCAAGTGTTTGTCCCGTAAAACGGTGCATAGCTGGGTAGAAAAAGTTCCGAGGGCGAGTCAATAAGTAAGTCACAGTTCTGTGGGATGGCAAATAAATGGAAACAAAGCACGCAGTTTTATGCAGCCGGTTTGGGAGGACTGATAAAACGAAGGGATAAGTGCATCAATCTTGGTGGAAATTATGTTGAGAAATAAAGGGACAATGTATGTATAAAAATAAAGTGGTTTCAAGTTGTTATTGTATTTAGTTATTGTTCTACAGCTATTTGTGACTTACTTATTGACTTCCCCTCGTATATTATTCATCACAGAGTCCAGACCAGCAGAAATGTCCCACTCCCCATGAACCAAGCCCACAAGAATATCTCTTTGTCTATTGATCAACATATTAACACCTAATCGTTCTTATACATCCTAATCAGATGTTGGGTAGATGGTGCCACCCAAAGAGCAGTCTATCAAATAGGAACATGGACGGATAAAAACCTAAATTTCAATAGCTTTGCACTTATCCATTATAAGTGTGGCCTGATAAGGACTGTTTAATCAAGCTAGCAAGATATGCTCCAATGGCACACCAAAAGAAGAAATAAACATCCTTAACCACACTCTGCGGTCTAATGGATATCCAGCTCACTCATCAAGTGTCACTGCCAGCCATCCATACCTACCCTCACAGAATCAGCGGCCCCCAAACTTCAAGCATTTCTTCAGCTGACCCACAGAGGGGGCGACATAATGAAACAAATACCCACCTGACTTAAAACAGCTGTAAACCACACATTCTTTGCTGCTGAACCAATGATAAGATATAATATCACCCTGATATCTACTTCATCTGTGAATGAACCATTGCCTCTGTTCACCAAATCTAACTGCATTGATAAATTTCAGTGTTGAGTGCCAAGTAAGTTACGTAGGTAAACAGAAATCGAGTAGGGGGAAAAGAGATAGTCTTCAGGAATCTCTGTGCAGTTGACAGGCCATGAAATGCCCTCCTCAGTGATTTCTCAACACTCCATAAACTACGCTCACAATGTTAACAAAGAAAAGGCATTCTGTATACTGTATTCGACGAACAATGATTGTTCAAGTATAGTGAGGCGTTAATAATTATGTGGTTCTTGCCAGTTTTGTGCAAACAGAAATAGTTCATTTTAAATTTGAAATTACTGTGGGGGATAACAAATACTCCACATACGAACAATACCTGTGGATATATGTTTTAACTAATACACAGACAAATAAAAATTAGGTATCACCATGGTCTGGCAAGAATGCGACAGCGAGGGGTGACGAGGGGATCTGGCCGACGATCGATGCTCAGAGGAAAGGCGAGACGGACATATAATCAGATTGCTACTGGTACTATTAGTGTTGGAACTCTTCGCTGGCTGCTGAGGATGGGGACGGAGCGCTTATGGGAATGTCTCGAATGCTGTGATGTCGGTCCCTAAATCAATCAATCAATCATAAAAATTAGGTTTGGACCAAACAATTTATGGTAGAAAAAGGGAAGCAGGTGTGTCACAATAATAGTGTACAAATGTCAAATGGTAGCAGATATATTGTAAATATATCAAATTAATGGAGATTGCACAAGGAACATGTCAGTGTTGATACTATTCGAAGAGGTTAGATATCTTCGGCACTGTTCCGATTGACGGTCCCAAATAGTTCCGCAGTGAATGATAACTCTTAGGTGTAAACAGTCTCCCTTACAGGGCCTCATTGGGTACCGGTAAATACGAAACACAGCAGAATGTTCTTTTACGTTCAGTAGTTAGCTATTGCTTTCTGAGCGAGAATCGACGTTTAAACTCAACTGACCGGTGTATTGAATGAACTCGCCATCATCATCATCATCATCATCATCATCATCAAATGCCATGCCAGCTGGCGTAGGCGTTCATGACTCTCCACAGATCTCGGTAATTGATTTTCTGGATCAACTCTGCTGATGATATTCCTCCAAGCCACCGCCTCAATCTATCCAGCATCGCCATCAGTAGCTGGATGACGGTCTGGTGTCGCCTGTTGCTCATGACTGTCCCTACCGGACGAGGATGTCCTAAGATAGTCGTAACTTGCCATCAGCGTGCCGAAAGTTTAAGAGCTCGAAGTTAGAACGCCCTCGTCCTTTCGGTCACGTCGACTGCTTTTGAAATAATTTGTTAATTGCACGTCCGTTACATGACATCTCCACAACCTCAGCACTTTTTGGCTGTTGCAATTTGCTAAACAATTTTGCGTTCATTAGTTTGACATTGCTTACTAAACAGCCTACGCTTATATGAGTGTATGGAAACCAGTGCAATGTGGTCTGCTACAAAATCGGCTGCAGCTGTGCATTAAACGTGGTATGTAGGATTGCGAATTCGCCACAGCCTTGCTAGCAAGAGTAACAAAAACACTAAAACTATTGGCCCACAAAGGTTTGTCGACTTAGTGATGGCGATTCTCAAATACGACAATTACGTATGCGGATTCTGTAATTTAAAGTCACGTTGTCGCTTTTTGAGTGTAGCTAAAGCTAAGGTCTTTTTCTTCTTCTTCTTCTTCTTCTTCTTCTTTCAACGTTTGCACAGCATCCATTGAAGTGGGTAGATGTTCGCTCTCAACCCTTGTTCCATTTTGGTCAACATTTTTCAACTTCGACGGTTGAGGTTTCTTTTCTGGATTCCTCCACCTATTGGCAGGTTTCTGTGAAGATTGTGCTGTAGATGACAACACAGGGGAGTCTCCGTGGCGAAGTGATCAAACCATCTGCCTCGGGCTCCGAAAGTTGTGGGTTCGATTCCGTCAACCGCAACCTTCGGTTCATGAGTGCATTTTTTCGGAGACTCCTGAGGGTCGTCGCTGGAGCTACGGAGTTCGTACTTTGTGCGACGCTTTCCGCGCTGCGGAAAGAGACTCAGCCATGTGGTATAAAAATCCGGTGCAATGAAGTCGACTTTTAAACGACTTTTAAGCGACGACAGGGGCAATCCCATCACAGATAATAAAGTGTATATCATTCATCCATTCATTCATCAGATAATAAAATGTCTATCCAACAACATTCAGATAGTAACGTGTCTATCATTCATTCATTCATTCATTCATTATTCAGATAATAAAGTGTCTATCATTCTTTCATCGGATTATAAAGTGTCTTTGATTCATTCATAAAATAATAAATTGTTTATCATTCGTTCATCAGATGATAAAACATCTATCACTCATTCATCGGATAATAAAGTGTATATCATTTATTCATCAGATAATAACGTGTCTATCATCCATTCATTCATACATTCATCAGATAATAAGTGTCTCTCAAGACACCGCATGACGAGAACACAGAAGAAGAACCATCTGCAAATCTAACCATTAGAGAACTCCTGTTTGCGGATGACCAAGCACTAATAGCAAAATCAGAAGCTGAATTACAAGACCACATGAATAGTCTAAACGAAATGTGTAGGGAACATAACATGAAAATTAGCACAAGTAAAACAGAGGTAATGACTATAACTAAAGAAGAACAAACAACAACAATTCACCTAAACGAACATCCCTTGAAACAAGTGAAGAGTTTCAAGTACCTGGGAAGTATAATATCATCAAATGGCAGATCAGAAGACGAGATCGAAAATAGGTGCAATAAGGCAAATCAACTCATTGGACAAATGGCACCAATACTAAAGAACAAACATGTATCAATAACTACTAAGAAAGCACTTTACAACACAATCTTCCTGCCAACTCTATGCTACCAATGCCACACCTGGACAGTGACAGAAAAAGAGAAAAGAAAAATCACAACATAAATGAGGTTCCTGAGAAGAATACTCAACGTATCAAGAAGAGATAAGATCAGAAATGAAGAAATCAGGACAAAAGATGGGGTTAAAGCAGCACTAGATTTATAAGAAAGCAGCAAATCAAATGGTTTGGCCATGCAAGTAGGTTACCAGTCAACAGCATCCCACAACAAGCAATGATGTACAGACCAGATGGAATCAGAGGAAGAGGCCGACCACGTAAACGTTGGGCGGAGGGAATAGCAGAGTCCATGGGAATATCGATATATGAAGCCCATAATCGGGCACTCTCACGAAGTTTATACTTCACCTCGACACCGCAAGGTACAAGAGGAACATGATGAGATGGGATGAGATTCATTCATCAAATAATAAAGTGTCTATCATTCGTTTATCGGATAGTAAAGTGTCTATCGTTCATTCATCGCATAATAAAGTGTCTACCGTTCATTTATCATGTAATAAAGTGTCTGTCATTCATTCAGCATATAATAAAGTGTCTGTCATTCATTCATCATATAATAAAGTGTCTGTCATTCATTCATCGGATAATAAAGTGTCTTTAATTCATTCATCGAATAAAAACGTGTTTATCACTCATTCATTCATCAGATAATAAAGTGTCTACCATTCATTATTCAGATAATAGCGAGTCTATCGTTAACTAACGCATTCATCAGATAATAAAGTGTCTATCATTCTTTCATCAGATAATAATGTATTTATCATTCATTATTCAGATAATAAAGTTTTTATCATTCAACCATCAGGTAGTAAAGTGCCTATAATTCCTTATTCAAATAATAACGTGTCTATCATTCATTATTCAAATAATAAAATGTGTATCATTTATTCATCAGATTATAAAGTAGTCTATCATTAATTCATTCCTCAGATATTAAACTGTCTATCGTTCATTCATTCATTCATTGGATAATAATGTGTCTATCATTAGTTCATTAATCGGATAATAAAGTGTCTATCATTCATTCATTCATCAAATAATAACGTGTCTATCATTCATTCATTTATCAGATAATAGCGTGTTTATCATTCATTCATCTATCAGATAATAACGTGTCTAGCGTTAATTCATCAGATAATAAAGTGTCTATCATTAATTATTGAGATAATAATATGTCTATCATTCATTTGTCAAATAATAAAGTGTCTATCACTCATTATTCAGATAATAACGTGTCTATCATTCATTCACTCCTCAGATAATAAAGTGTCTATCATTCATTCATCGGATAATAAAGTATCCATCATAAATTCATTCATCAGAAAAGTGTCTATCATTCATTCATTCATTCGTCGGACAATAAAGTGTCTATCATTCATTACTCAGATAATAACATGTCTATCGCTGGTCTCCCTGGCCTAGGGGTTAACGTCTTTCTCCGTAATCCCGTATATTCTCGTGAGTAACGTAACCTGCGCGAGAATCGGTTGCGGTTCTCGCCGCGTTGGTAACTTGCGGGATATGTGAGCTGGCCGCTCAGAAAACAATGGCAAACTACTGAGCGTAATCTTGCCTAGTACATCGACAGCGGTTGAAAAATTCTGATGTTGACCGTAACGTCCTGTAATTTGCAAAAAAATAAATAAATAAATAAAAATTCTATCGTCCATTCATTTTCCCGCGCCAGGCGTTCGTTGTCTCGGATGGCTGAGTGAGCTGCACCCCCCAATCGGGATCTTCCCAGCCGACGCAAGTTAGCGAGGCAGGCGTTGCGAGAATGCAACCGCAGCGTAAAGCCAGAGTCGTGGTATGGGGGGGGGGGGGAGAGAGGGGAGGAGGAGGGGGCAAAAGAGCAAATTTGTACGACCGTTCGACGATAAGCGCCACCCCTTCCCCCCTCTCTTTCTCTCTGTCTCTCTCTCTCTCTCTCGTCACGACACATCTTGTTGATGAGAAATAATCTACATGGATTGGTAGAAAGAATGTATGTGCAGAGAGAAGTGCAAACAAAATATATGTGAAGCAGAAAAGAAAACAACACATTTTTTAAAGTCTGATTTTCAAATCCTTTATTATCACTATCAAATAACACGTTACTTTTAATTACATGAACAGCAAAAGCAAACAAAGAAAATATAGAAAAATGTGTGTAATAACAACAATAAAGTATAATAATTGAATTTACAAATAGTTTAAACAACACACTTATAGCTAATGGAGATGGGAGATTATGTGGGTGGGTGAGGAATTTGTGTGCCGGATATGTGAGTTGGCTACAATCACCCTCACTACACACACATACATCCTCCATCTAGCCACACACACCCCCACCCAGCCAGACATATCCCCTACCCACACACACATCCCCAAATCCATCGCCCACACCCATCACGCACCCATCCCCCAACCCACACACATACCCCACACACATTCATCCACTGGGTGACACCAACCCCAGTGACGCCACTGGTGATCCCTATCTGCAGCAACTCTCAGGTACCATTTGGCTTGAAGGACCGCCATTGTTGGTACAACCAGGATATTCCCCATGCATGTAATTGGTGTGTCCTTTGTGCACCCCAGGATCACCCGCATGGCCGCTGGGCACTTATAAACACACGTCTAAATAATGTATACTGTCCACTTATCATAAAATGTCCAAAGAATGTAGATTGTCCACTTATCATCAAATGTTCAAAGAATGTAACTTATCCATTTATGATCAAATGTCCAAAGACTGTAGAATGTGTACTTATCATCGCATGACCAGAGAATGTAGATTGTTTACTTATCATCACATAACCAAACAATGTCGATTGTCCACTTATCATCACATAACCAAAGAATGTCGATTGTCCACTTAGCATCAAATGTACACAGAATGTAGACTGTCCACTTATTATAAAATGTTCAAATAGTGTAGATTATCCACTTATCATCAAATATCCAAAGAATTATACTATGCACTTATCGTCACATGCCCAAAGAATGAAGATGTTCTTATTATCATCACATAAGCAAAGAATGTAAATTGTCTACTTATAATTTTTTTAAAATAATTTGCACATCCTATTTTACAGGACATCGCAGTCAACATCAGCATTTCTATCGCTGTGATCTCCTGGCAAATCCACGTTCAGTAGTTTGCCATTGCTTTCTGAACGACTGGCACTGATACCAACGCAAAACCAACGCAATGCGATCTGCTGTCAAATCGCGTTGAGCTGTGTTTCGAACACGGGTATACGGGATTACGAACCGCATCCGCAAATTCCTTCGCCACGGAGACCTACTTATTATTACACGTCCAAATAATGTAAATTATCAGCGTATCGTCACACGTCCTAAGAATGGGGATTCTCTATTTATCATTACTTGTCCAGACATGAAGAATGTAGATCAGTGTTTCCCAACCTTTTTTGTGCCATGCCCCACTTAAGCCTTTCTTAAATTCATATTGCCCCCCTCCCCCGCCCCCCCCCCCTCAACATATACATTAATTTTAATATTCAAAAATTGAAATGTTCACTAAAGAAACTTGAATAATAGGTTTTAGGAAGAAATCACTAGGAAATTATTGAGCAAACACAGTAAGTAAATTTTCAAAACATATAATGGAGAACTGAAATTCAAGTACAAAATAATTTTAATGAAAGATTTTTCAATATTATTTTAATTATTAGTAATTATTTATTATTTAAATTTAGTGAGATCCTTGTGCTTGATGCTTGCTGCAAAGAGATCTTATGTCAGGTTCCAATTTAGTTAACTTCAGTCTCAAGTCTCCCCGTTTTGTTATATTCAGCCGATTTCTTCCATTTTCGAATTGCCCCCCTAAACAATCGAATTGCCCCCCTGTGGGGCGTCGGCCCCACGTTGGGAAACACTGATGTAGATTGTCTTCTCATTATCATATGTCCAAAGAATGGAGATTATCTATTTATCATCACATGCCCAAATATGAACCGGTCTCCCTGGCCGAGGGTTTAGCAGCTTTCTCCGTAACCCCGAATACTCTCGTGGTTGACGTGAGCGCACGAGAATTGGAAGTGGTTCGAGTCGCGCCAGTGACTTATGAGAGGATGGAGCCGGTCGCTCAAATAGTCGTGGCGTGCTGATGAGCGTAATCTAGACTAGGAATCAACATACAGCTGAAAGATGCTGATGTTGACCGCAATGTCCTGAAACAGGATGGAAACGCGGGGGAAAAAAATGCCCAAATATGAAGAATGTAGATTGTCTTCTCATTATCACACGTCCAAAGAATGGAGATTATCGATTTATCATCACACGTCCATACATGAAGAATGTAGATTGTCTTCTCGTTATCACACATCCAAAGAATGTAAATTGTGCACTTACACTTATCATGTCGCGACTGCCAATATCGAGCAAAGACTGCTAATACGTCTGTTCCAAGGACTGGTGCTTTCACCCATCCAATATGCCCTGGCCATTCTCACTGTCAGCCCTATACAGATTGGAAGACTTGAAAAGGTACAAAACGAAGCCATGCGCATCATCTTGGGCTGCACGAAAGACACCAGCTGTGTAGCAATGAGATACCTCCTTGACTTCCCGACAATGGAACACAGGATCAAGATCTGGAGAGCTCGTGCATACTTAAAAATAAGTGCAGATGAGCAGCACCCTCTGCATGACGCTATATTCAGAGAAAAGGGTGACAGGCTAAAGAGAGGCAAATCATGGATGGGTCGGGCGGAAGATGTCGTCAGACAGCTCTGCAGTCTTACCAGTATCAACCCCGGCAAGGAATGGGTGCCGATGCCTCAAGCTTTTAAGTGCACTTTCTCCTGCATTATCACACCCGACAGACGGTGCAGAGACCAGAACCCTGCCGCTGTCAATGCAGAAGTCAACGCGCTCATCTATGAACACTCAGATAGCCCCGAAGTGCTCATCTATACAGATGGATCTGTTGTAAAGCAGCAGAGAAGTGCGTGGGCATTTACAGCCCGTTCAGCGGGCCGAACCGTTCAAGAATCCAGTGGTGCCCACTCTATGACCACGAGCAGCATGATGATGGGGAAAGAGCACGGGGAAGACAAAGACAGGAATAGCCGGATGATTTGGTCGCCTATCATTATCGGGACAAGAACACTGACCTGATAAAAGACTGATGATTGTGTGAGATCACGAACCATGATCTTCCACGCTTATCGGCATTGCACCTGATGATGATGATGATTATGATAATGATGATGATGAATGAACCAACATTGCGAAAATGCGTTACTGGTTGTTTTTTTTTTTATTTCTACAAGACTATTATTAAAGGTGATATATTAACCAACATTCTGCTGTGTTTCGTATTTTAGCATCACCCAATGAGGCCCTGTTTTACACCTAAGATTTAGTATTCACTGCGGAACTATTTGGGACCGTCAATCGGAACAGTGCCCAGCAGATCTGCGTTATAGCACCGTTAAGCCAACACATCCGACTTATGCGGGCATTTGTTGACCGGGTTAACCTTCCCGGGGGAGGTTAGATATTATAATAATAAATTTAGATTTCGTAACAATTTAGAATAAAGGGGTCATAATTATTTAATATTTCCACTTACCAAGGCACTACTTCTCCCCCTTTGACGATAAACCAATTAAATTTACTGAATAATGATAAACCCACCACTTTTCTTTACGAATATCACCATAACTGCTCCTTAAAATGATCAATACGAAATTATAACTTTACATTTTGAGGAATGTAATTTTCACACAAACATTAGAAAATCAGGAAAACACTTGGAAGATTTGTTCTCAATAGATTAACAAACAATATATACATATTTCTGTTTATTGTTATTTACAATATTGCTCAGCTTATTTGTGATAAGCTGAAAAGCAAACTCTGGGGCACAAGTGTGGCCTATTAGTGCAGCCGGAGCAAGCATAACTTGACCTGTGTCGTTTAACTCTAGTGCTGCACAATACACACTCTCTCCCGACACCAACATATTCTATTAAATGCCTGGCTCCTGTCACTCTTTCAACATAATTTCCTGCAACAGACTTTTTTATATTCTTTGGTAGGCGGAGTGTAGCACATTCAGGATTAATCTGAGCTGCTTCATGATGTGCACTTTCCAGTAAACTTTGCTTGAATTCCTTCAATGACAGTTTCTTCCCTCCATTCTGTGTTTGGCATATGGTGTGCAGGATATGTGCATTGACTTGTGCAATTTCAAAGATCCAGTAGTAGATCGTCTTCCACCAATTATTGGTTTTCCTATCAAGCATGTTGTAATAGCCAACCATTTGGTCCAAGCTATTGCAGCCTTTCATCGCCATGTTATAATCATGGATCATCTTTGGTTTGTTGACTAGTTTCTTCATTCCTGTCTCAACAGTTCCAACTACAGACTTGGTGGAAACAAAAGTGCATGGCTTTTTAGCTTTTTGATCTCTCCATGACACGCACAATATTCTATCTCCTTCAAGAAACCATTTCATCTCTTGATGCTGAAGTCGCAAACATTTCAACTCTGGAGGAAAGCCCACTTGGTTGACATTCAGTGTGCCTGTATAATTGAAATTGTTAGAATGCAGAAAATCAATAAGAGCTTTAGAAGTGTAGAATCTGTCAGCAAAGATGTGATGACCAGGTTTGAGAGCATTCAGTAGCGTCGCAAACACTTTCACTGCATGAGCATATGTGGAATCTAATTCTTTAATGTATGCAGTGTTTCTTCCATAGTACATTTTTAAATTCACCACATAACCAGTCACAGAATCACACAGGCCAAATGCTTTGATATGATACTTATGAGGCTTGTTTGCATTGTATTGTTTGTGCTGAAATCTGCCCTGCCACCCAATAACCATTTCACCAATGGACACATTTTCAAATGGGTAAAATGCTGCCTGGAATTTCTTCAGAATCATCTCAACAAGAGGTTCAATTTTATTTGCACCCTCTGCGTCTGGTTCACATACGTGAAGCATGGTGTGATAAATAGATTCAAACCGATTCCTGGAAAACATAGTGGTATACCAAGGTGTATTGAAATGTGCAGTTGTACTCCAGTAGTCCTTGATGTATGGTCTTTGATCAAGTCCCATAGAAATAATGACAGACGTAAACTTCAACCATTCATACTTCGTGAGGGGGGTCCAGGATAGCAGACAAGAATGTTTTCTTTTAGGTGTGTTCTGCATCAACACCTTTTCTGCATATTCATTTATGTTTTGGACTAAACATTCCACTATGTCATCATTAAAAAATACTTTGAGAAAATCCATAGGTGTTTGAAGCTGATAAAGTTCAGGTTTCAAGTGATATCTTGGAGGATGAAACTCAAACTCGGGATTTGTTTCCCCTTCTGACACATCATGCCATGTTGCTGTTGATGATGATGGAAGAGGTGCTTCAGGCTCTACAGAAGCTTGTAAAGACTTTTTACCTCCAGATGTATCCTTATTTTCTACTGTTTGCTTTCTTTTGTGCTTGGTAGTACTTCTGCCATCCTGATATTCATCGTCAGATACCTCAGTTGATGAACTTCCACTGTCATTGTTGTTTTCCCAATCACCACGTGCTGAAACACTGGACTCACTATCAGAATCTTCCACACAGTCACTCAAATCAGAATCACTATTGTCTAAAACTGTTTTAAACAATAATCTTGCTTGATCTGATGTAAATCTACGTGGTCGAGAACCAGTGGGCGTCGTCATTTCTAAAATCAGAAAATTAACCACAGTTTAACAAGAAATTTTTCTCAAATTTGAGAGACTACATACTTCTTTTCTGATATTTTGAAAAAGCAAATCTTCCTGTGTATATTTTCATTTACCAGGCACCAAAATTGCGGAAGAAAAGGGATATGACAAAACAAAGGCACTGTCAACACTCAGCTGGTTAATGGGCCCATGGCAGTTTAGGGTAGTTCAATTCAGGCGATAAAGTGGCCCACGGCAGTGAATCAGTTAAGTATATCAGCCAAAGCATTATTCATTTATTCACTTCATATAATATATAACTCTGCTATATGCACCTGATGAAATACAGCTAAATATCCCAGGCAATAAATCGTGCAACATAGTATTTGTGACTACTGTCTAAATGTAGAAACAATCTGATTTGTTAAAATGGAAAAAAAAAAACAAGATAAAAAGGCGTAAGTCAAAATCTTTGGTAGTTTACAACGAGACACAAGTGTGATGGGACTTTGCAACAAAGAATTGAAAAATTCTGAATGATCACAAGAAATATACATATTTATAGCAAACTTTCATTACATGTGCAAACTAAACATTCTGTTTTATGTTTGATGCCAGTGAATCAAATGTTAGTAATACAGACCTATCAGATCCATAGTATCTGCATAACTGAAATTGACCAAGAATAGTAATGAAGAGGAAGAATGCATTAAATCCATAAACTGTTAACCACGATGCAGATGTGCAGGTGGGTTAAGATATAAGCATTGCTAACACTTTTAGAACACTGATGGAAGCAGACTATTAAGTATCCAAACAGCCTGTGCAGAATATGAAAAATATAGATGGAAAAGGCTAAAGTAAATATACTGACAATAAGTGATTGCAACCACAAGAATAAAGAAGACTGTCTTTTGGCGGGTCCAGTCTGACTAAAATAAATTGTGATGCTTCATTTAGAGACACCCCCCCCCCCCCCCCCAATTCATTGTAAAAACTTCTCTGGTTCTTCTTTAGGCAGCCCATGAAAGAAGGGAAGGAATATGGCATTGCAGCTTGGGCAACAGCAGCTAAGTCAAACTTTAACAAAATAAGTAGAGTCCAAAACCAAGGAATGCGAATCATAACAGGAAGCCAGAAGACAACGCCTATTAATGAACTAGAAAAGATCACTTGTTTACAACCAATGCAGGATAGAAGAGATAGCAGAGCCCAGCAACAAGCAGAAAAATTTAGAAGATTGACAGACCACCCTATGTACAAAAGATTTAATGGTTTTGGAAAGGGAAGACTGAAGCGTAGCAACTTTGTAGAAACTGCAAAACGAAGGATTAGGGCAGATCCTATACTTAACATATCAACAATCAAACCCATTTACAATGCACACAAGTTCCCAGTTTGGAGACAGCAGCAACTGCCTGAGATGATAGAAAACATTCCTGGTATTAAGAAAAAGAACACTCAGCATGAAACCGAAAGAAGAGAAATAACCCTAAACTACATAAAAGAACATTACCCAAGCAGCAACTGGACCCATGCATATACAGATCGATCAGCCAAAAATTCAATAGAGAATGGAGGAGGAGGAATTCTCATAAATTTAAAAAATGGAGTGATAAAAACACATTCAGTGGCAACTGGAAAATTTTCAAGTAACTTCAAAGCGAAGGTAGAGGCTCTGAAAACTGCAGCAGAAATGCTCTTGATGGAGGAAAATAAAGAGAAGCAAATAGCTATCTTCACAGATGCAAAGTCAGCTGACTCAATACTGAAGAGCAAAAACAGCACAGAACTAGCTGACCTAAGAGCAGCACTCCATGGTCTATGCCAGAAATCCAAAAAAGTTGTAATACAGTGGATCCCATCACATTGCAGTATACCTGGAAACGAAGAGGCTGACAGACTGGCAAAAGAGGGCGGACGACTACCACAGCCTGACATAGACATAACCTATAATGAGGCAAAGAGGTTGATAAAAAGCACTTATAGAACCAAATGGGAATCAGAGCATCCAGGCCATCAGAAGGATGATGCATATTACAAACTCGACTGAAGAGAACAAGTAGCAATCTTCAGACTCCGCACAGGACATAACAGGCTGAAATACCACTTGTTCAATAAACTAAAGATAGGAGAAACCGATGAATGTAAATGTAACTGTGGAACTGGTAAAATGACAGTTAAACATTTGCTGTAGGAGTGCCCAGTACATGCAGAACAGAGAAAGATATTTTGGCCTACACCTGCTTCATTTGAGGACAAGCTCTATGGAGATATCAACAAGCTCAACTTGACTGCAGCTTACTTTAACTACATTCAGGTTGACATCTAAAGGCGCATAAAGAAGTATTTAGAATACCACAACATATAACAAGTCACTGAAATTGTTCTGGCGACTACATAAAAGCATGAGTGGTGTAGTCAAGAATAAGAGCATTTCTGACTTCCAAGGTGCTGACCTCATCTGGCAGAGGACTGACGAGGACAAGGGCAAAGCCCTCTTTGAACGCTACCTTGAGCAGAGCAACCAGACAGACATGGGAGGCCGGAATCTGGCCAAGGAGGTCACCTCAGACAGATGCAAGGCCCAGAACACTTCGGATGAAGACACAGTGACAGTGCAAGAAATCAAGGCTGTGCTTCAGCGATCAAAAAACAGTGCTCCAGGTCCTGATGGCATAAGATACGACGACATAAATAGGTGTACCGACAATGAGCTAGAGAAACTAGCAGACATGTACAACAACAGTATAGGGAGTGCTAGCATCAAGGAGGAATGGTTACACAGCTATCTGATTCCCTTGCCGAAGCCTGACAAAGACCACAAGAAAATTCAGGGATATCGAATTATAACCATGCAGAATACAATAGGCAAGCTGCTGGAGAAGGTAATTGCCAGGAAAATATCAAGCCAACTAGAGAGGCAAGGTGTTTTCCCACCTACCCTGGGTGGGTACCGTCCAAAAGAGAAACCTGGACCAATGCAGCAGTCTTTGCCCACGATGTCTATGAAGGTTTCCACTCAGGCACTGAAACCGTTGCTGCAGCGATTGATCTTGAGGACGCATACAACAGAGTACCACTGGATTTTTTAATGTTTCAGCTTCTTGAACTAAACGTAAGTCCATTCCTCCTTAGTTGGATCGCTGCAGCTCTCTTCCAACGGAAAGTAGTTTTTAGATGTGGCAGTTGGACTTCGGAACCAACAACAATATATCCTGGCCTACCACAGGGATCACCATTATCTCCGGTACTGTTCAACGCCTACACAGTGAGAATCACCAGTGAGCAGATCACTGGACCTGGCAGGACATTGTCATATGCCGATGATGTTTTAGTGTATCGTCAGGGTAAGGATAGAGAGGAGGTTGCTGTGGAACTACAAACCGAACTCAATCGCATAAGTACTTGGTGTGATGAAGCTGGGGCAATGGTCAACCCAACAAAGGCAACAGTGACTTGGTTCTCGTTGAATAATCATATTGTCAACAATCCAACACCAACTGTAATGCTGTGTTCAGAGACGGTGGAAAGAACACAGGCAATGAATTACCTGGGGATACGGTTTGATCGAAGCCTTGCTTATAATGTGCACATAGACCAGGTGATAACAAAGGCCAAGCGGGGTTTGGCAGCGATGCGGGTGATGGCGGCAGCAAACTGTGAGCAGCGCCATCTATGTCTTCTGTACGAGGGGCTGGTCATGTCTGTTTTGGAGTATGCAATAGCAATCCTGACTGTCAGCCATAAGCAGATAGAAAGGATGGAAAGGATACAGAATGAAGCTATGCGCATTATTCTTGGATGTACAAGAGATACAGCATGCAGGGCGATGCGCTACCTTCTTGATTTTCCAACCATTGAAGAGAGAATGCAAGTTTGCAGGGCACGTGCCTACCTCAGAATTAACGCAAACACACAGCATCCACTGCATAGTGAAATTAGGAAGGTGAAGGGCAGCAGGTTAAAAAGAGGACGGTCGTGGATGGGTCAAGCCGAGGACATTCTTCAACAGGTGTGTTCACTTGAGGACTTAGAACCTGGCGAGGAGTGGGTGCAAGTGCCAACAGACTTCTGCACATCCTTTTCAGTTTGCATCCAACTAGATAGAAAATGCAGACAAGAAAATCCGGCTGCTGTTGAGGCTGAAGTACAAGCGTTGATTTTCGAGAATTCGCTAGACAGTGACGCGGTCATCTACACAGATGGGTCGGTCGTCCGACATGTGAGAAGCTCATGGGCCTTTACAGCTCGGGCCGGAGGGAGAATTGTGAAGGAGGACTCTGGTGCTTTCACTGAAACCACAAGTAGCCTGACCATGGAAGTCATGGCAGTAAGTAAAGCAATAACATGGCTCGAGACACAGACATTCACTAGGGCTTGTTTCCTTAGCGACTCAATGAACATGATCAAGAGGATAGAGGAGGGGTCGATCCGAAGAGAATGGTTGCTGCCTCTGAAGCGGTCTCGGCTGGCAAAGATTAGTTTCATCTTCGTGCCAGGGCATGCGGGAGTACAAGGAAATGAGCGGGCTGACAAGCTCGCAGGTGAGGCTACTGTTGAGGGCGGACGCGCCATGGACCAGGCTGACATTCTGAATGCTCTACGAGAAGTGAGACTTTTGCAAGAACCAAGTGATGACTGTGAATCTACAACAATGGCCAGACTGCGAGAGCAGCAAATTAAAAGAGGGGTGGCCAAACAAGAACACTACGCAGGAAGCCAAAGAAGATTGATAAACCAACACAGAACTGGCGTCGTTAGCCGCTACACGCTGCGGGATTTGCTGAGGAGGGGATCCGAGCACTTATGGACTGAATGGTCCGATGTGCAACGAGGATGATCTGTCGACTAACTAACTTAGAATACCACACTTCATACCACAGGTATCCCGGGAAGGTTAACCCGGTCAACAAATGCCCGCAGAAGTCGGATGTGTCGGCCTAACGGTGCAAGAACGCAGCTCTGCTGTAAACAGGCACAACGCAATCACATCCGGAAAAAAAAACTCTGGATGAACGAAGAAGAAGAAGAAGAAGAAGAAGAAGATACCACAGGTATGTCGGTTACAAAAGCGTCCCAGAGGCATGAAATGGAATATTGCTTGGCTAGCAAATCCATTACGTGGAAAGTCCAAATCAAAAGCTCATTGTGTGGGCGTCATCAAAGGTGAAAAAGCGCCCCAATGGCACGAAATGGAATATTGCTTTGATAGCAAATCCATTACGTGGAAAGTCCGAATCGAAAGCTCACTGTGTGGATGTCATCTGCAGACTGCATTCTTCTGGTTTCTGGACCAATATATGGAAGTGAGGCTAAGCAGCCATGTGCAGGACGTGATGATTCCTTGGGTGAGCCCAGTACCAGAGCACTATGTGTCAGCTCTGCAATTATGGAAGCCTCCTTGGATGGCGGGGAAATCCCATGGTCTGCCCCTGCCTTCCCTTGAGGGCTGACCAGGATGTCTTTGGCTGTTCTAAATGGGCCAGCTGGGATGGGGGATAACACCACAACAGTGAGAGTCAAAACGTCCTAAGAAACCCCCAGGAAGGTTAACCCGGTCAAGAAATGCCCGCAGAAGTCGGATGCGTCGGCCTAACAGCGCAAGAACACAGCTCTGCTGTAAACAGGCACAACGCAATCACAACAAAAAAAAAACTCTGGATGAACGCAGAAGAAGATTTCAACTTTCCAATAACTTGTTCATTGTTCAGGTTTTTGCATCATACAGTAGTAGTTTAGTATATATAAATCTATGCCAACATAGAATCACTAGGCATGAAACAGTGACCAACATACAGACACTTTTCCCCCACATATCCTATTTTAGGATAATTGTCAACACCAGCATTTTACCGCTGTTGTTGATTTCTTGGCAAGATTACGCCCAGCAGTTTGATACAGACACTAGACATGTGAAATATCTACCAACATAGAGCCACTGAGGAATTTCTCTTTTGAGTCATACTGGGAAAATATTTTGCAAAATTCTTGAGAAAAGATTATGAACTACTATAGAGCTGAGTTGTTGAGTTGAGTCAAGAACGGACATCACTGCACTCCGGACATTCTCATACATGCTCCGTCCCCTTGTTCAACAGCCAGTGAAGAGTCATACTATTAATAGTACCCACCGCTATCTGATTAAAAGTTCTCCTGGTCTTCCCTCTCAGTTTTGAGTTTCTTCCAGAACCCCTGCTGATCCCCCGCAATCTAATTCTTTCCACATATGGGTTCTCAATCTGTACCCCCACCTTCTCCACAAGAACACGACCACCTCCCCCTTGTCCATAGGCAAAATTCCACCAAGAGGTGCATTCCCTGCTAGTCTATCAGCGTGTTCATTCCCCTGTACACCCGCATGGCCAGGGCAAAATATCCATACAATTCTCATGATCTGTGACCTCTGAAGCGACGAGAGCCATTCCACACGAAACATTCCTTTCTCCACCTTGCTAAGCATACTCATTGAATCCGTAAAGAATACAATGTGTGTTGCAGTAGTCTTCCCTAGCCACCGGAATGCCGCTGTTACTGCCTCCACCTCCATTCTCATGCTGGAGGTCGTAGTCTCATATGCCAGACTCTCCTTTTTCAAGACTCGCCCATTAGCCTTTGCAATAAAGCCCCAGCCACTACGTCTGTTTCTCACCACTGACCCATCAGTGTAGATGACTATGTCACCTTGATGTGTGTTGCTCTGGATCAGCTGTTGCACTTCAAACTCAGTGCGGCCCGCTGCCCATTCTCTGTACTCACGAACCAGTGTTATTATTACATTGTGATAGTCTGTCATGTCTTCAGGAACTTCAACCCATTCTCTTTCACGATTGATGGTCTCTAGATCACACACCTGACTTATAGAAAGTTCTGCCTGTGCCATCCAGGACCTGCCTCATCTTAGTCTATGACCCTTAACCATATCCATTGCTGCATGCAGCGGGTGATCCCTGTCTGCAGCAACTCTCAGGTACCATTTGGCCTGAAGGATCCTATGCCTATCCATCATTGTTGGTAGCGCCAGGATATGCCTCATGCATATAATTGGTTTGTCCTTTGTGCACCCCAGGATTAACCGCATGGCAGCATTCTGTATGCACTCCAACCTTTCAAGCTGGCACTTTGATACTGTCAGCAGCCCCAAAAAATACTCAATGACAGAAATTATTAACTGCTGAAAGAGCCTGTGGTGGTGGATGAAGATGGAGAGCAGCCGACATATAGTTTGTAGGTTTTGGTCTCCACCTTCACGACGGTAGGCAGGGATCTCATTTTTTGAAGAGACAATGACTACGGTCACTGACCAGTATGGTCACTGCTTGGAAGGAAAGCAATGGCAAACTACCTTCTTTATAGACGCCAAGAAAATCATGTTGTGTGGGCTCATCGATAATCAGAGAAACGGCGTAAATGGGTGCTCCATAGGAGCAGCCTCGCCTGGTATGGATAGTCATGCGCACCAGGTGACTCCAGACCGTCAACAGGCTACTAGGTGCAAAAGATTAATATCACTGAAAGTAGGAACTTGGAATGTTAGAACAATGAATGCAGACGGAAAATTAGAAAACATCAAAAAAGAAATGGAGAGAGAGAAGATTAAGATATTAGGAATATCGGAAACGAGATGGAAAGGATCAGGGATAAGGACAGGAGAGGATTGTAAGATTATTTACTCTGGGGGAGAAGAACAGCAAAGAGGTGTAGCCATTATATTAGATAAGCAAACATCAAATTCTGTCAAAGGATATCGGGCTGTGTCAGACACAGAGTTCTATTAGTAAAATTAAACGGAAGACCTTTTAAGATAAATGTCATTCAAGTATATGCCCCAACAAGTGAATGCAGTGAAGGAAGTATAGAGGAATTTTATAATGACATGGAGTCTGCTTTGAAGAACTGTAAAAAATCATAAATAAATATCATAATGGGTGATTTCAACGCAAAAACAGGAAAGCAAAGCGATGGATGCAGTATAGCCAACCATGGTTTGGGAGAGAGAAATGAAAGAGGATACAGACTTGTAGGATGGGCAAAAGAACAAGAAATGGTTGTAGGAAACACCTGGTTTAAACAGCATCCTAGAAGATTATGGACATGGAGGAGTCCAGACAGCAGGATTAAAAACCAGATAGATTACATCCTGATTAGCAAAAGGTTTCGAAATACGTTAACAGTCGTAAAAACAGTTCCAAATGCAGACTGTTATAGTGATCAATCAATCAATCAATCATGTGCCATGCCGGAAAGCGTGGGCGGTCATGACTCGCCATTTCACTCAATAACCAGTGTCGTGGATCAGCTCAGTGATCCTGTCTCGTCCATGCCATGTGGCCAAGCCATCCAGGTATTTTCCTCTCGGTCTTCCTCTTGGTCTGTTCCCTTCGATCTTGCCAGTTGTCACCAAGTTCTCCAATCCATTTCTTCTCATAACATGTCCAAACAATTTTGACTGTCTACGTCTAATTTCTCTAATTAGTTTACGATGTTCATTTGTCTCCTGTAGTACTTAGTCACTGGTTTTTCTGTCTGTCCATGGTATTCTTTGCATTTTCCTCAGAAACCACATTTCTGCAGCCATCAGATGTTTTTCAGCTTGACTGCTCATTGTCCAAGTTTCACATCCATACAAAAGAACAGGCTCTATGTATCCCCTCAACACTCTTTTTCTCGTTTCAATTGACATCTTTTTATTGGTCAGAATGTTTTTCATCTTGCTAAAGGCTACTTTCGCCATGGCGATTCTGGTTCTAATCTCTTCAAGGCATCTCCCATCAGATGTGATGACTGTTCCAAGATAATTGTACCGATTCACTTGTTGAAGAATATTTCCATTTACTTGTATATTACACTGTGGCACTTCTTTCTTCCTAGTGACGACCATAACCTGAGTCTTTTTACAATTTAATTCTAACCCCAGTTGCTCACTGTGTACAACAACCGCATCTACTAATTGTTGCAGGTCCTGCGCATTGTCTGCAATTAATACTGTATCATCTGCATATCTAATGTTATTGATGTTTCGTCCTCCAATGCTGATTCCATTTATATCCTCTAGATTTCTGAAAATATTTGTATAGGGAAAAAAGATCTGGAGACATCACACATCCCTGCCTAACACCTCTCTTAATTGGCTGATACTGTCCCACTTCATTATCAATCCTTATTGCAGCTTGTTGTTTCCAATATATGTTTTTTATAAGTCTAATGTCTTTCCCATCAATTTGTAGATCTGCAAGCATATCCACCATGCTGACATGTCTAACTCTATCAAAAGCCTTTGTATAGTCAATAAAGCAAAGATGTATATCCTTGCTTACTTCTATAGCACGTTCAATAACTGTTCGCAGCATATACACAGGATTTAAATACCCTTTCCTTCTACAAACCCACATTGTTCTTCCCCTATTTCAGGTTGCATCTTCTTCCTCACTCTTTGCATGATAATTCTTAGCAAAATCTTTGTGATGTGACTCATTATACTAATTGTTCTATGTTGATCACATTCCAAGGTTCCTGATTTCTTTGGGATTGCAATAAATACAGAGTTACATAATTCAGGAGGTATATCTCCAGTATCATATAATGTGTTCAGTCTGGTGATTTGCTCTAGTCCAAATTCTTCTAAAGCTTTAATAATTTCTGTTGTGATGTTATCTGCACCGGGGGCCTTGGCAGCTTTCATATGCTTAAGAACATTTCGAACCTCCATCTTCAAAATTGGCGGCCCTTCATTATTAAATCTAATATCATACTGTTCATCTCTTTTTTCTCATTATAAAGGTTATTCACATAATCTGTCCATGCATGTAACATCTGATCTTTTTCTATTACGATTTTGCCATCTTTAGTTTTTAGACAGCCTGCTTATGTTCTTGTTCTTTTATTAGTAAGTTCCTGAATTATTTTGTGCACTAATTTGGTATTTTGACTGTTGTTGTTTTTCAATGTCTAAGCACTTTTCCTCAAGCCATGCTTCTTTTGCCTCTTTACATAATAATCTGATTTGTCTGTGAATTTCTTCATATTTGGCAGAATTATTTTTGTTGAGTCTTCTTGTTTCCATTAGCTGTAAAATTTCTCCAGTCATCCATTTCTTACGACCCACCTTCTTTAATTTTGGAATAGTTGTTTCTGCAGCCAAACTGATTGAATTCTTCAACATTTCCCACTGATCATCCACATCCTGGAATAATATCTCTAGATCAGACAATATTTCAAATATGTTCTGTACTTCTATGTTGAATTTGTTTTGTATTTCCTTGTCATTACTCAATTACACAAATCATATTTAGTGTTTCCTGTTATATACTTGACTTTTTTCAACTTTATCCTCAGTGTTCCTGTAAGTAGTCTGTGGTCACTATAACAATCAGCACTGGGAACTGTTTTTGCTATTGTTAGTGTGTTTCTAAATCTTCTGCTAATCAGAATGTAGTCAATCTGGTTTCTGATCCTGCTATCAGGACTCCTCCATGTCCATAATCATCTAGGGTGTTGCTTAAACCAGGCGTGTCCTACAATCATTTCCTGTTCTTTTGCCCACTCTACAAGTCTGTATACTCTTTCATTTCTCTCTCCTAAACCATAGTTTCCTACTGTGTACCTGGATGGCTTGGCCTTGTGGCATGGTCGAGACAGAAACACGGAGCTGATCCACGACTCTGGTGATCGAGTGAGATGGCAGAACATGACTGCCCACGCTTACAGGCATGGCACATGATGGATGGATCTATTACCTTAATTTCCTACTTTTGCATTATGATGTTTATTTCTGAATTTTTACATTTCTTTAAGGCAGACTCTATGTAATTATAAAATTCCTCTAACTATCTTCACTGGATTCTCCTGTTGGGGCATATACTTGAATAACATTTATGCTAAAAGGTCTGCCACTCAATTTAACTAGTAGAACTCTGTCCGACATGGCCCAATATCCTTGAACAGATTTTGATGTTTTCCGGTCCAAAATAATTGCCACTCCCCTTTGTCGATCTTCACCTCCAGAATAAATAATCTTAAAATCTTCATCTATCTTGATGCCTGCTCCTGTCCATCTCATTTCGCACATCCCTAAAATATTAATTTTTTCTCTATTTCTTGTTTTATGTTCTCTAATTTTTCGTCGTCGTTTAACGTCCTAACGTTCCATGTTGCTAATTTTAATGTCTCTGTTCTTGTCTTGCGATGATCAGTCTTAAGGCGAATCATAATGTACTAGGCATTTTTAAAGAGGTAGTTTGCCATTGCTTTCCTCTATGGCAGTAACCGTACTGCTCATTTGACCGCAGTCACTGTCTCACGAATGAGATCCTCTGCCTGCCGTCGCGAAACTTGAGACTATAACCAACAAATATCTGTCGGCTGCCCTCAAAATTTCATCCACCACCTGCCTTCTGTGGCTTCTTTTGAACACTTCCAATAAACGAACACGAAATAACATCACATAATCCACAGGAAAACACCAAACAGAGTTTCCCCGAAGAATAGACGCGTCACTTCGCAGCCATTGTACCGGAAGGAAAAGAAAGAAAACTGTAAAATAGCTTTACAAATTCTGTAGTTTACATTTCATAGTTCATCAATGACAGAGGAGAAGTGTGCCATTCTCCACAACCAATAACTTGTATTTCTTATTTCAAAAAGATGAGATGTTGACTTCGTTAAAATATTATTTGTGCCAAAAGGTCAGTTTTCTGTTTAACCGTTAAAATACATTTTACATTGAAAATAAAGTTTATCATCATGGTCTATTTTTTCCCACCTCCTCAGTGAGCATAGAAATTAAGACTCTTAAGTACTTACTATAAATAAATACAGAGGTGACCAGAAAGCACATACCTGCTTTTATAAGGTACATTTCTATACTTGAGTACAGTGTAAAGATCTGTACTGCTACTCTACAACTAGTGCAATTTCTACACAGCCAGGCTTCACTAACTACTGCACTGTTTGTCATGTTTCAAAACCTGCACTAGCACAGCACATCATATCCCAATGTACCCTTAAGGCCTATGAAAACTGCTTTGGCTAGAAGAACATAAATTGTCTTGACTCCATATATTTACCAACATGAAACTATTTCATATTACCATACCACTTCTCAGCTTTCATAGGAAAGTCAATTTGTACATTGATTTTGCATTTTTATTGGTGTCATGGCAGAATAAGCATTTGGGTCTTGTGAAAATTTTTCAATGGAATTTATTTGACGTCAGATTGTTTAAACACTAAGACAATCTAATGAACAGTCATTCTTAATGTCAGAAGTTTGCATGTATCCTCCAAGGGTCCCTTGTTTAAAAAAATTATTACTTTATTCACCATGTTCAATATTTCTATATGCTTCCCCTGGGAATACTGACTCTTTTTTTTACAGTTGCTCATGTTCGAGGCCTTGAAATGGCCACACTTACTATCTATGCACTAAAATAAGCCTATAAACAACTGATTCAGAAAAATATTAGGTAACGTCTTTAAGATGTCATAAAATGCATTACAGGGCTTCTGACCTTTTGGCAACAAAATTTAAGTTAATTTTCTAAATGAACAATTGAGAATAATACTTACGGGTATTACCAAACATGGCTTGAACATCCTCATCTTCGTTGTCCATTTCAATAACTTCTAACTGACCAGCATCAGTGACACCCTTGCCTGCATCTTCATTTGCAGACTGAGAATATGACCCTTCTTCAGCCGCATGGTCATATTCTACTGCAGCATCACAGCCAGCCTCATTATCACCAGACATTCCAGCTTCAGATTCATCAAGATTAGCTGTCCTCACATTAGCCACACTGGTGTCATCTGTTAAACCCTGCTCTTCTCTACAGTCTGTTTCAGAGTTTTCGTCAAAGGGAGGCAGTGAAGCATCCAATACCTGTTGCCTGCTTTTGTCATCAGAAGGCAGCATATCACTTGATGATGATGGATCAAGGAAAGTACCTTTAAAGTCTGTCTTTTCATTGGCAGTTGCATTATTACTATCCGCAGTCTCACCAGTGTCTGACTGATCAACATCCGAATCCCATTTAATGTTAATTTTCTTCACCCCATCATGAGATGAATCATGTGTCTGATCGTCTGCTGATTGATCAAATACTGAATGTTCTGAGTCAGCCGCATTCTGATTGTCTGATTCAAGTGCTTCTTTTTTAATATTTATTTGTAGTTGTAGAGTGCTGTTTGGGTTATTCGTTGTTGCAGGTCCCTGTGGATGCTTAAAACTTGTATCTGAATAATTATGACTTGAAGAAGGAAATGATTGTGGATGAGATTGGGAGTTTTGATCAGAAAAGGGCTGCATTCCCATATGAGGATTTTGACTTCGATGTCTCTTTGGGGAGTTTCTCCAATCATCTGTCCCTGGACGTTTCTGTGATCCCCCAGGAACCTGAGAGTGAGGAGAAACATGAGAACCTGTTCTATAGTACTGGGAGCTATTATGTGCTCCACTAGAATATGAAGAAATGGCTGAAAGATGTGGAATTGGTGAACAAGCTCCATCACGAATTTGTTTTTGTGATTCTTTCTTGGCTAAAAAGCTATTGCTTACAAATGAAAGTGACTTTGTTGTGCTCTTAAGTACTTTTTCATTGAGAACATAGTCAACTTTGCTTCCACTATCAATATTAACATTTATGTAACCAACAATTTCGATTCCACTATCAAATTCCATGCACCCATGGCATAAAGCCTGAAGGGATTTACTGAGACTTGAGATAAATCTGTTCGCAACATCTAACTGGAGCTCTGGCATGGTGACAGCAATATCTGAAATAAGTTAGAAGGCTGTAAAATTACAGAAAAACAGAGAACATTTTCAATGCTATTACTTAACAACATTATTACGCACAGTATCCAAATAATGTACTTTCCTGTAATTTATGATTTCGCAGTATTTCTAGGTAATGAGTAAAATACAGGAATCATAATAGCTTTACTCAAGATATGAATATATTATCTTGTTAAATCCATAAGACTATGTGGGCTTATGATCATGCATCATCACATATTGTTAATTTTATTACATTGTGTTCTATAGAAATAAACAAAGATCTATACCTTTGCTTTATTGTCTACACAAAGGCTTTCGATAAAGTGAGACATGTCAACATGATAAGGATGCTTGAAGATCTACAAATTGATGGAAAAGACCTTAGACTTGTAAATAACATATATTGGAAACAACAAGCTGCCATAAAAGTTGATAATGAAGTAAGCCAATATCAGCCTATTAAGAGAGGTGTGAGACAGGGATGAGTAATGTCTCCAGATCTGTTTTCCCTGTACAGTGAAAGTTTTTTTTTCAGAAATATTGAAGATATGGAAGGAATATGACCATTAAAAGAATGGAAACATACAAATACCTGGGTACAATCTTAAACTTCTCCAACATCATAAGGGAAGAAATACAAACTAGAATCAATTCTGGAAATAAGATATACTATGCACTACAACATCTACTAAAATCAAATGCACTATCTTCTTCTTCTTCTTCAGCATTCCGAGCCATTGAGGTTCTTTGCTGCAAATACAATCTGTCTCCATTCGTCTCTCTGGTGGACCTTCTCTTGCCAGTCGTTGATTCCAAGTGCTTGTAGGTCTGTATGTATATTATCTCTCCACCGCCTTCTTGGTCTACCTCGGGGTCTACGGTCATTTATTTCCTGAGTGTAAGCGAGTTTTGTTTCCCTATTATCTTCCATTCTTTCTATATGCCCCAGCCATTGTAGTCTATTAGCCTTCATGATACCAGTGATTAGCGGGGACTTAAACAAATCATAAATGCACTATCTTGTAACACCAAAATCACAATATACAAAACACTGATCAGACCAGTTGTGCTGTACGGCTCTGAAGCCTGGAGTACAACGAAAGGAGACGAAGCCTTGTTACAAACCTTTAAGAACAAAGTTTTAAGACGCATCTTTGGACCCATTAGGGATACCCAAAGTGGAGAGTGGAAAAGAAGAAGTAACAAAGACATTTATGATCTAAGTCCCCGCTAATCACTGGTATCATGAAGGCTAATAGACTACAATGGCTGGGGCATATAGAAAGAATGGAAAATAATAGGGAAACAAAACTCACTTACACTCAGGAAATAAATTACCGTAGACCCTAAGGAGTGTTGGGAGAATTTGGAGTAGATATATTAACCAAAATGTTGAATGATATTTACAGTAGTGGATATTTACCCAGTGATATGCTGAAATCTGTATTTATAGCTATACCAAAAAGACCAGGAGCAATTGATTGTGAAGATTTTCGTACAATTAACCTCATAAACCATATCACTAAGCTTCTACTCAGAATCATAATGAGAAGAAACAAAAAGAAAATAAAAATGGAAATTAGTGAAGAACAGTATGGATTTGTGGAAGGAAAGGGCACAAACAATGCAATTTATACATTACGGACACTAATAGAAAGGTCAATAGAGAAACAGAGAGACATATATTTGTGCTTCATAGATTATACTAAGGCATTTGATAAAGTAAAACATGATGAACTAATTAAAATGTTGGAAGATATCAACATTGATGGAAAAGATTTAAGAATAATAAAGAATGTTTACTGGAACCAAGTAGCAGCAATTAAAATGGGAAATAAAAAGGGTAGTTACGAACAGATAAAGCTAGGAGTACGACAGGGGTGTGTCTTGTCACCAGATCTTTTCTCCCTGTATAGCGAAGTAATAATGAGAGAGATCAAAGAGATGCCAGGAATACTAGTCGGAGGTTATAATATAAATAATATACGTTATGCAGATGACACAGTATTGGTGGCGGATAATTCAACAGACCTACAGCAATTATTAGACGTTGTAGTAACAGAGAGTGCAAGAAATGGACTCTCCTTGAATATCAAGAAAACAGTAACAATGGTAATATCAAAGAAAATGGTGACACCAAAATGTGACATAGAAATAGAAGGAAAAATCCTTAACCAAGTGGATAATTTTAGATACCTAGGGGCATTTATAACATCAGATGGAAGATGTACAACAGAGATTAGGAGCAGAATAGGGCAGGCAAAAGCCGCATTTAAGAAAATGAAGAGTATCTTGTGCAATAAGTCACTATCACTGAATGTAAGAAAGAGAGTGCTGAAATGCTATGTAGAACCAGTTTTGCTGTATGGCAGTGAATCTTGGAATGTAAATGAACAAAGTAAGAAGAAATTAGAAGCAACAGAGATGTGGTTCCTGAGACGAATATTGCAAATTCCTTGGACTGCCAGAGTAACTAACGATGACTGCATGAAACAGGCTAATGAAACTAGAACATTATATACAACAATAAGACAGAGACAATCATCTTTCTTCGGTCACGTGATGAGAAGAGAGGCATTGGAGAACATCGTAACAACTGGAAAGATCGAGGGGAAGAGAGGCAGAGGCAGACCAAGAGAAATGATGCTGGATGGATTGAGACGGTGGCATGGAAGAATATCAGCAGCAGAGTTGATCCAGAAAACCAAAGACCGAGATCTGTGGAGAGCCATGAACACCTACGCCAGCTGGCACGGCACTTGATGATGAGACCCCAAGGTAGACCAAGAAGATGGTGGAGAGATAATATATATACAGACCTACAAGCACTTGGAATCAATGACTGGCAATAGAAGGTCAACCAGAGAGATGAATGGAGATGGATTGTATCTGCAGCAAAGAACCTCAATGGCTCGGGCGCTGAAGAAGAAGAAGAAGAAGATGGAAGGAATCAACATTGGGGGACGATGCATCAATAACATTAGATATGCAGATGATACAGTCTTGATTGCAGACAATGAACAGGACCTGCAAAATTTAGAAGATGCGGTTGTTACACACAGTGAACAACTAGGATTAGAATTGAATTGTAAAAAGACACAGATTATGGTCATCACTAGGAAGAATGAAATACCACAATATAATATACAAGTAAATGGGAATATTCTTCAACAAGTGAATAGGTATAATTATCTTGGAACAGTAATAACATCTGATGGGAGATGCCTTGAAGAGATTAGAACGAGAATTGCCATGGCAAAAGTAGTCTTTAGCAAGATGAAAAACATACTGACCAATAAAAAGATGTCAATTGAAACGAGAAAAAGAGTGTTGAGATGCTACATAGAACCTGTACTTTTATATGGATGTGAACCTTGGATAATGAGCAGTCAGGCTGAAAAACATCTGATGGCTGTAGAAATGTGGTTTCTGAGGAAAATGCAAAGAATACCATGGACAGCCAGAAAGACCAATGAACAAGTCCTTCAAGAAACAAATAAAGACCGTAAACTGATTAGAGACATTAGACGTAGTCACAATTGTTTGGGCATGTTATGAGAAGAAATGATCTGGAGAACTTGGTGACAACTGGTAAGATCGAGGGGAACAGACCAAGGGGAAGACCTAGAAGCAAGTACCTGGATGGCTTGGCCTTGTGGCATGGTCAAGAAAGAAACATGGAGCTGATCCACGACTCTGGTGATTGAGTGAGATGGCAGAACATGACTGCCCACGCTTACCGGCATGGCACATGATGGATGGATAGATTACATTGTGTAAAATCTTAATGTTGAAACTGAAACTATACACTGTTCAATTATAAAAATATCTGTTGAACAGAAGAATTGTTTAAATAAAACTGTCTTAGAAGGACACAAATTAAACAATAAGAAGTCAACATGCTAGAATTGAAAAAGATTTTGGTGACACATTTAAAACATTTTACCAAGGAATACTCAAAAAATAATAAAGAAATGTAGTACTTATTATATTCAGCCTAATCATAGTAAAAGATGGAAAAATACAACCACAGGTCACTTTGCCAGAATCTCGTTTTTTCCTCCCAAATTTTAGACTGTGAGAGTTGTACAGTACAGCAGAGTGGGACAGGGTAACATCGACAGCGCTTTTTGATAACAACTTAAGGGACAGAATGCCAAGTGAAAAAGATAACTTTCCTTCACAAAAACCCAAGTTTCACAAGCGATTGTATATAAGACAGTTTCTATTAATATCATCTTTTACTTTCTCTTTCAACAGATTATATCCATGGAAATGGCCCAGATCTGCCTGCGAGTAGGTTCACTCCCTAAAAACTGTGCCAGAGTTGTGGCATTATGACCTATTACTATTCTGTGTGATTTCCAACTATCCTGGAATTGTTACAGTGCACAGTTTACACAATGGACCTTCTGTTTTTCACCCAGATCTGTGAAGGATAGGTATCCAATCATCTCGCTACTCAAGACAAGAGATCAGCAATGTTTTATGACCTGGCCGGCTGGTCTTTTAAACATTTACAGCAAAACAATAAATAATCAAGACATTTTGAGGGAGTTAATTCTGGAGACCAACATATATAAATACTCTATGATATGAGCTGATGAAAGTCTTAACACCAGCGAAAGAGTCTAAAATCAGTCTGCATCTCGATGAGGTGGTGAAGAAGAAGGGATTATCATTAAACATCACCAAAACTGAAAGCATGCTGGTTTCTATCCATCCATCCATCATGTGCCATGCCGATAAGCGTGGACGGTCATGCATTGCCATCTCACTCGATCACCAGTCATGGATCAGCTCCGTGTTTGTCTCGACCATGCAATGTGGCCAAGCCATCCAGGTATTTACTTCTCAGTCTTCCCCTTGGTCTCTTCCCTTTGATCTTGCCAGTTGTCACCAAGTTCTCCAATTCATTTCTTCTCATAACATTCCCAAAACATTTTACTGTCTATGTCTAATGTCTCTAATCCAGTGGTTCTCAACCAGTGGGGAATTCTCCCCTCCCCCCACCCCATAATTTTAGGGTTTCCAAGGAGGGAATTAAAGTAATATTATTTCATGATAGCGTTAATACAAAAACTGATTACGTGATATTGTTTTTCGCTCCATACTTTACAGTTCTGTACTTCTCGCCTCTCTAAAATTCATTTTTTTTTCATTTTATAACATAAGTAGACCTGCAAATCACATTTTTTATAGACGCCTAGACTTGTTCTAGTAAGGGGGGGGGGGGGGGGGGGGGGGAGAGAGAGGGGGGGGGGGGTTTGTTTGGGAGGGGCATGGAGGGGGGATTTATAGGGAGGAAATACGAAGGGGGGGGGGGGGGAATGACATTCTGAACATATGGTGAAGGGATGCATGGGGCAAATAAGGTTGAGAACCACTGCTCTAATCAATTTACGATCTTCACTTGTTTCTTGAAGGACTTGTTCACTTGTTTTTCTGTATGTTTATGGTATTCTTTGCATTTTCCTCAGAAACCACATTTCCACAGCCATCAGATGTTTTTCAGCTTGTCTGCTCATTGCCCATGCTTCACAATGATACAAAAGTAGAGGTTCTATGTAGCACTTCAACGCTCTTTTTCTCGTTTCAATTGATATCTTTTAATTGGTCAGTATGTTTTTCATCTTGCAAAAGGCTACCTACGCAAAGGCAATTCATGTTCTAATATCTTCAAGTCATCCCCCATCAGATGTTATGACTGTTACGAGATAATTGTACAGATTCACTTGTTTAAGAATATACCCATTTACTTGTATATTACATTGTGGTATTTCCTTCTTCCCAGTGATGACCATAATCTGTTAGTTAGTTAGTTAGTCTTTCCTCTTGAGCCTAAGGCGGCGCATAGGGCAGAAGTCCTGTCTCTCCATGCCTGGCGGTTCGCTGCTATCTGTTGTAGATCTTGGATATTTTTTTGGCCATTGAATGAGCCTTCTCTAATGATGGTTCTACGCAGGGTCTCTCTTGGTCTTCCCCGTTTTCTTTTCCCTACCGGTGACCATATGAGGGCTTGGTAGGGGAGTCTTGTCTTGTCCATTCTGAGTACATGGCCGATGTAGTTCCAACGGCATCTTCTTATGAAATTGGATACTGTATCTTGCTTAGTCTCTTGTCTTATTTGCGAATTGGTTCTGAAGTCTGTCCAGTGGATGTTTAGAAGTCTTCTAAGACATTTGTTCTCAAAATTGTCTAATTTTTTATCTAAAGCTACCGTTGATTTCCAACTTTCACATCCATACATTAACACTGGAATCACACAAGAGTTGAAGATTTTAAGTTTTGTGTGTTTGCTGAGTGTCTTTGACTTCCAGATGTTTGACAGTTTATTGAAGGCACTAGATGCCAGTGCGATTCTAGATGATATTTCTGGTGTTGAGTCCCCTGTGGATGTCATTTTGCTTCCTAGGTATGTGAAGCTGTTGACTTTTTCAAGAACGTAGCTGTTCAATTTGGTCTCATCTGAACTGTTGGTAAGATCAATAGTCTTTGTTTTTGTGGTGTTAATTTGGAGACCAATTTGCCCTGAAACATTTTGGAGGTGGTTTATTTTCTCTTGGGCATCCGGATGTGTTGAACTCAAAAGCACTATGTCGTCGGCAAAGTCCAGGTCTTCTAGAATTTTGTCAACCCAATGGATACCCATATTTGTGTTGCTTGTGCATTTGCGCATGACCCAATCGATCATAATCTGTGTCTTCTTACAATTCAATTCTAACCCTAGTTGTTCACTGTGTGCAACAACCACATCTACTAAATGTTGCAGGTCCTGTTCATTGTCTGCAATCAAGACGGTATCATCTGCATATCTAATGTTATTGATGCATCATCCCCAAATGTTGATTCCTTCCATATCTTCTATATTTCTGAAAATATTTTCACTGTACAGGGAAAAAAGATCTGGAGAAATTACACATCCCTGTCTCATACCTCTTAATAGGCTGATACTGACCTACTTCAATATCACTTCTTATGGCAGCTTGTTTCCAATAAAAGTTTCTTTACAAGTCTAAAGTCTTTTTCATCAATTTGTAGATCTTTAAGCATCCTTATCATGTCAAAATGTCTTACTTTATCGAAAGCCTTTGTGTAGTCAATAAAGCAAAGATATAGATTTTTGTTTACTTGTATAGAACGTTCAATTACTGTTCTCAATATATATGCAGCATTTACTGTACCCTTGCCTTCTACAAACTCACATTGTTCTTCTCCTATTTCAGGTTGTATTTTCTTCCTAACTCTTTGCATGATAAATCTTAGCAAAATCTTTGTGATGTTACTTATTATAGGATTTTTGATCGTGTTGCGACCCGAACTGAAAACAAACGTGATATACTGTGACACCCTGGCCTGATCGTGTCTCCAAAATGGCTGCTGTAAAGACCATTCATGCTTACAACGTCATTCAATCATTCAAATACCACGTGACAATAACAGGCGCCATCTTAGGTTGTGTAGAAAAGGTAGTCTAATATTTTGTGCACAGCGAGTGGTTGAAATTAATGTGACCTATTAAATAACTTGAATTACTCGGCAGAAAGAAAGTAATTTTATTTTCTAGAGCTTGTTTATTTAACATTAAGATATTTTTAGATGGATATTCTTCTTCTTCTGCGTTCATCCTGAGACTTTTCTTTCTGCAGGCATTTGTTGACCGGGTTAACCTTCCCGGGAGATGGATATTCAAATTCAGAACCAATTTTTACAACTATTTGGAGAGTGTCATCGCTTATATTGCATTAGAAGTCGTTAAAAAATATGTCTGTAAGATGTTTGAATGGAACTCCAAGATGGCAGCAGCCAGCCGTGGAAAGTTTTAATGCTTAAACATGCAATTTGAACTACTAAAGTTACAGAAAATAAAAAGTTTAAAGATTATTAATAATTTATTTGTATACTTGTACTATTTTTTTTATCATTTAACATGACAGAACATATTGATGAAGTCAGATTTCATATCCGTCAATAACCTGTTTGATACATCTATTATCTATTTGTATGTGGCCAGAGTTTTTAACCATTCCTTCTCTTGAAATTACCATATATTCTGTCTTATCTTGGTTGATAACCAGCCCCATCTGTTGGGCTTTTTCCTGTAAGTGAGGCAATATTTCCAATGTCTTTTGTTCATTTTCCCCTATAATATCTATATCATCTGCATAACCAAGCATTTGTAAATACTCAAGTTTAAAATCATGATCGAACCTCCTACTCATTATACTAACTATTCGATGTTGATCACATTCCAAGGCTCCTGATTTCTTTGGGATTGCAATAAATACAGAATTACATAATTCATAAGGTATCATAATTCATGAGGTATATCTCCAGTATCATATATTGTAATTGTATTCAGCAGTCTGGTAAATTTATATATTCCATATTCTTTTAAAGCATTAATCATTTCTGTTGTGATGCTGTCTGAACAGGGGGTCTTGCCAGTTTTCATATGGTTAAGAGCATTCTAAACCTCCTACTGTTCTTCTCTGTTATCATCATAAACGTTTTTCACATAATCTGACCATACACGTAAAATCTTATCTTTTTCTATTATGATTTTTCCATCTTTTGTCTTTAGGCAGCCTGCTGATGTATGTGTTCTTTGATTAGTAAACTCCTGAATTCTTTTGTGCATTAGTTTGGTATTTTTACTGTTATGTTGTTTTTAAATTTCTATGCATTTTTTTTCTTCTCAAGTCTCCTTCCATAATGTTCTGACTTTTCTGTGAATTTCTTCATATTTGACAGGATTATTTTTGTTGGTTTCCAAGAAAAGCCCATGGCCGAGGATATTCTCGTGGTTGACGTGAGCGCACGAGAATAGGAAGCTGTTCGAGTCGCGCCAGTGACTTATGAGAGTATGGAGTCGGTTGCTCAGAAAGCAATGGCAAACTACTGAGTGTAATCTTGCCAAGAAATCAACAATCAGCTGAAAGATGCTGATGTTGACAGCGATGTCCTGTAAAGGATATGCAAAACATTTTTTTTCCAAGAAAAGCACAGATTCCATTATGCTTTACATATAACAAAGATAGATATACAAATTATTCAATCTCTTTCCATATCATGTCTAGTATTACTAATATAGTATCTAGGCTACAACACACCACACACAGTAATATTAATTACATGAAAATGATCACGATGTCGGATATCGAAACAAATCAAACATTTTACATCCTTTCACAGAAATTAGTAAAGTCTCGAAAATACAAATATAACCAAAAGAAAAATCTGATTACTGAAACACTGTGTGCGGCCTGGCATTTTCTTCAGTATAGATGTGAATGCTGGACAAGGAGTAATTAAATGGTGAAAACAAAAACTAAGGCAGCAGAGGTAGTTTCTTAGAAAAATAAAACTAGCAATGTCAGTTACCATCCTTTGTGTTTGGGTGCCTCACTACAACAGTTCTATAATCGATACCTAACTACATCCATTTGTGGGCGTTGAAGGCATGGGCAAGCTTAATTCTTAATTTTTTCCCGTGAGATTTTTTTGCGACCATTCAGTCACTTCCGGTTTTTACCTACGTCTGCTTTTGATTTGATGTATTTCAAAACCATATATCACAGAATGGGGCAAACAACTCTAATAAATGCTACTGTGGTCTATCTGCTAGGTTGCAAGCGACTGTCACTTAGAACTTTCTTCTCTTGACTTTCTTTAAGTTTATTCACGAACAGTAAGCTAATTTGTCTTATAACTCCTGAATTTTAAACCAACCTTGACTTTTTGTTGTATTTTTGAATTCTTCATTCAATTTTACATATATGTGAAGAGTTTCAACAATGCTGGCTTTAGCTAGCCTTCAGGAAATTTTTTTTAGCACAACCATGAAAATGAGACATCCCAGTCATAACACAAAATTCAAAATGGCGGCGCCCATACAGTAGTACTAAACTTATAGCGGATCTGTATTTATTTATAATTAGAATTGGCAATTTAACTACTCAAATGAAACAGAATGTTAGGTCTCATTTGTAGCAGTAATTTACCTGTGTACTTGTATAATTTTTCACCATTTAACATGACTGAAAATAACTGTGAAAGCCAGTTTTCAGACTCGTCTATCTAAGTACAGAGTACTTTGTTTTTCCTTAGCAGCGCAACAGTACATACTTATTTACCTTTAAATAAAATACTGTGATAACTTATGGTTTTCTTAAAAAGTTAGTATATAATTATTAACTGCTCACTTTTAGAGATACAGAATAGTGTAATTATAGAGCAGAAATAGAAATCAATTATTAGCGAAAGTGACTGCTTAATTTATGCAGCAGTTACAAACTTATTTACTTACATTATTGCATGATAATTAATCAACAAAATAAAGCTGTCACAATGCAATGTGAGTACATTTTCATGAATTGTTCTTTCACTAATGACGAACATTTCACATGACATTTAATATTCAATTAATATAAATGGGCAGTTATTTTTAACTGTTAATTAGGTCACAACTGGCAAGAGAAGGTCAACCAGAGAGACGAATGGAGACAGATTGCATCTGCAGCAAAGAACCTCAATGGCTTGGAACGCTGAAGAAGAAGAAGAAGAAGAAGAAGAAGAAGAAGAAGAAGAAGAAGAAGAAGAAGAAGAAGAAGAAGAAGAAGAAGAAGAAGAAGAAGAAGAATTAGGTCACAGCTCATCCTACCAAAAATTCTTAAAAGTCGTGTGCATTTTTCTCGGAGACTCTGAGACTCTCGTGCTATGTATGGTGTTTTTGGCAAGCCACCCTGCGGAAAGAGACCAAGCCATATGGAGTAAAACCCGGTGGAATGAAGTTGATCCTCTTGATATCTTATTTAAAGAGGAATGTGACCTTTACTTTCCTTTTACCAAAGCACACAATAAAATATACATCTTGCCAGGTTCGTTAACAATGCAACACTTTTAATGAATAATGAACAATTAAATTGGCCGCCAATTTTTATTATTAACTAGCTGACCCGGCCCGGCTTCGCCCAGGCCCTGGAGGGGATCTATCTATCTATCAGTCTGTCTGTCTGCTTGTTTGTCTGTCTGTCTGGCTGACCCGGCCCGGCTTCACCCAGTCCCTGGTGGGGAGCATCTCATTTAATTCATATAAGTAGTCATATAAGCTGTCCCGTTCCCAACTATCTGTCTGTCTGTCTATCTGTCTGTCTGACCCGGCCCGGCTTCACCCAGTCCCTGGTGGGGAGCATCTCATTTAATTCATATACGTAGTCATATAAGCTCTCCCGTTCCCGACTATCTGTTTGTCTGTCTATCTGTCTGTCCCGGCCCGGCTTCACCCAGTCCCTGGTGGGGAGCATCTCATTTAATTCATATACGTAGTCATATAAGCTCTCCCATTCCCGACTGTCTGTCTGTCTGTCTGACCCGGCCCGGCTTCACCCAGTCCCTGGTGGGGAGCATGTCATTTAATTCATATAAGTAGTCAAATAAGCTTCCGTTCCCGACTATCTGTCTGTCTGTCTATCTATCTGACCCGGCGTGGTTTCGCCCAGCTCCTGGCGCACAGTAACTTAAAAGAATGTCCTTCCACACACCATTCATTATTTTTAATGAAAACTGTTTTTAATCACCGACATGACAGTTGATAAGTTCTTTAAGCAGAAAAAGATGGGTTACAATGTTATGCATTATGCATTATTTTTATGAAAACTTTGAAAATGCCTTAAAGATTATATCATTATTTATTATAACTCATATGCCTGAAAATAACTATAGACATAGAGTTTAACAATAGTGCAAGTAAGTCCAACAATATGATTATAAAGTATATAGAAATGTTATTAAAAGTTATGCCCCTTGAAATAACTTTTCTAGAGTGAAGTCCCCCTGCTATATAGAAATTATATAATGAAAAATGAAAAAGTAAATGTTATTAAATAAGTAGAAGATTTTACACTAAGAAACTATTATAGTCGGTTGCACAGGAATGAAAGGAAGACGTGTAGAAAATTTCATCTCAATCGGATGTACCGTTATCGAACGCATCCAATACAAAGCTACCCACAAACACACAAAACCACATACACTCTGTTTTATAGATATTATTATTAGGTCACGTCACATCCTATCAAACATGTTTTTTTTTGTCGTTAGGCCTTGCCACCCCAGATTTATATGGTACCATGTTGTCCGTTTAAAAATAAACAAGCCACAGTAATAGAAGGCAGAATTTGTCAGCTTCCAATTTATTTATTGAGCCGCGATAAAAAAAAAACAAATCCCCCATTTCTTCAGATCCCTTTTTTACACTTCCTGACTGTAGATCACGACACAAAAATATTAATAACTCCGCTTAGAATTTAATGGACAGTCTTCATTGAGATACCGTTGGATTCGTCTTGTCAAGCTGTATCTAACTGTTACGATTTCATAAGTAAAACCCCAATTTTAAAATACTCTCTATATAAGCTAATAAAACAAGATTGATTAAGAGAATCTGGCTAGGACTAGACTACGAAGATGACACGTTTTATATGTAAACGTTAAAAGAATCTAATGAAAATATAAAGCATTTGTTAGTTATCACTTACCAATAATGTAACAGTATATAAATCAAATAATATAAAATAAAATTATGACGGCTGAAATTGTTTTACTAATCTAAGCGTAAATCAAATATTTGAATTCTGCCATTTCAAAAACACAATACGAAGCATGGCAGTGATACACTAATACTAGGGGCAAGCTACTCAGTTGCACAGACCAGGGTGACCAGATCACCGTGATCAAAAGAAGCCAAGTCACGAAATAAAAAAGCCAAAATAAAGCCATACACGGCCCAGTATAAAATAAAAAAGCCAAGAAAACAGCCAAACATTGCCTAGTAAAAAGATATTAAAAATATACTTATATCACATGAAGACCTCTCCTTCAAATAAGTATTCCTCTTCATTGTTGAAATTCAGTACAGGATTCATTAGAATATACTATTCCAGCTTTGAAATCATTCAACATTTTGGATGAAGGTACAAATTCATTACAGCACTTGTTTGAAGATAATGGTTCTGCTCTAATTCTAATAATTGCTTCTAAGAGAGACAGCTGAAGTCTATTCCTTGCTTTGGTTTTTATGCATGTTAAAAGAGAGAACATCCTCTCCACTGCGGTATTGCTAATAAGTGTTATTAAGCAAGTAAGAACAAAAGAAGCAAGCTCTTTAAATTGGGGATGTTTCATGACTCCTTGCCAGAACTGCTCTGCATTTTTAGGCAGTCCATTTTCTTTAAATTGTTCTTCTTCCTTCCAATCTATAAAATTTTCTGTATTGTTCTTCAATAATAGTGTGGTTTTCTTCAGCCAAATTCAAAAAGGGCAATTTCGACGCTTATAATGCAAAAATAGTTCTTCATGTAATTCGTGAGGATCTGCCTTACTTTTCTGAAAAAAGGCTATTTAACCTTTCGAATTCCTGCACAATAGGGGTTGCGAAATGAAAATAAAGGTAGTTTCTTTGATCTAGAAGCATTTCCTTTATAAGTCGTGACTTAAATTTAGTGTAATAATTTGCTAATTCAGCAGAAATAAAATAAGCCTTGAGTTCTTCCCAATTTATTAGAATGTTGAACATTACTTTTCCCCGGACAAGCCAGCGAATAGAAGAAATTTTCTCAAAGGAAGTGATGCAGTTCTAGCTTGCTGAAATTCTGTCGATGAGTTCATAATTTTGAATAAATCTTTAAATGCTTCTCGTCTTAGATTGCTATGTCTAAACCAATTTGGTATTTCTGTCAGCAAAAGTCCAATGTTTTAAGGTAGTTTTGACACTGTATATTTGATGCACAATGCTAATGAATGGCAAACACACTTATACTGAACACATGAAGGAGATACATCTGTCATTCTGGACCAAACTGAATTGTTGCATCCAACCATACTGGAAGCACCATCGGATGCAAAACCAATGCAATTTTTTAATGATTGATTACATTTTTCAATTTCATCCTAATTTTCAGCTAATTTAACTTTGTCATCAATTTTCTTGCTTATTGTCACCACTGAAAGTGTTTTTTGTGAAGAAGATGGCGCGCTCCGCTTGTGTTTTTCTGTTGTTGCATGATTTGCGAGATTTGAAAATCTTGGAACAATATTACAATGGCACAGTTTGCAATATGCCTGTTCAGAACCGTCAGTGGATTTCTAGAGCCACACAAATGTCTTTTCCCATTGATCATTATATTTCCGATTAGTATCATAAGATGGTTTCAACTTTGGCATGATAATAGGTTCAGTCAATAATATTAATAAGAAATACTTGCGAGTTGCGACTCGCGATTGCTATGAAGGTATAATTAATTTGAAAACTTAACTACTAAACAGTAAGCTGCGCAGTGCTTCAGTGCGCATAGAACATGGCCAGATAAGCTTATCATTTTGCATTTGTTTTTGCTTAAAAATAGTAACACAAGACAACAATTAACTTGAACAATTCAAAAAAGAGGCATATACCATTACAAATTGCTAAAAAGCCAAAAGAAAGCCAAAAAGACAAACTGATTTCCTGACGCCAAACCTGGTATTAAAAAGCCAAATTTGTTAAAATTTGGCTTTTTAAAACCCAATCTGGCCACCCTGGCACAGACTACCAGGGTTGTCACCTTGCCAAAAGAATCAAGAAACGAAGACACAAACAATAGATTGCACGATTTATTGCCTGGCATATTTCGCTGCATCTCGTCAGGTACATACTGCAGAAATCACACAACTTACGTGAATTAATTAGATAAATCCTTCAAACTGAAATATACACATGTTCGCACAGTAATGTCGATTGTCTACCACGGTAATTTTAAACTGACTAACAACATGTCTTTCTGCTTGCACAAGGACGAATTACGAAGGTTGATTATTATAGCTTCAGCAAACTTTAACAATCGACTATTTTGTGTGTTGAACAACACACGGAAGGTACTGTCTCTTTATAATCTGAATAACATTTATGCTAAAAGGTCTGCCACTTAATTTAACTAGTAGAACTCTGTCCGACACGGCCCAATATCCTTGGACAGATTTTGATATTTTCCGGTCCAAAATAATTGCCACCCCCCTTTGTCGATCTTCACCTCCAGAATAAATAATCTTAAAATCTTCCTATATCTTGATGCCTGCTCCTGTCCATCTCGTTTCGCACACCCCTAAAATATTAATTTTTTTCTCTTCTCAGTTCTTGTTTTATGTTCTCTAATTTATCGTCGTCGTTTAACGTACTAACATTCCATGTTGCTAATTTTAATGTCTCTGTCCTTGTCTTGCGATGATCAGTCTTTAGGCGAATCATAATGTACTAGGCACTTTGATTTGATTTTGCCGTTGATTTCCTTTATGGCAGTGACCATACTGGTCAGGTGACCGCAACCATTGTCTCTCGAAAGAGACCCTCTACCTGCCGTCGCGAAACTTGAGACCATAACCAACAAATATATGTCGGCTGCCCTCAAACTTTCACCCACCACCTGCCTGCTATGGCTTCTTCTGAACACTTCCAATAAACGAATACGAAATGACACCACATAATCCACAGGAAAACACTAAACAGCGTAAAACACTAAACAACGTAAAACACTAAACAGCGTCTCCCGAAGAATAAACGTGTCACATTGTCGCCATTTTTACCGGAATCTCAATACTGAAGAGCAAAAACAGCACAGAACAAGCAGACCTAAGAGCAGCACTCCATGGACTATGTCAGAAATCCAAAAACGTTGTAATACAGTGGATACCATCACATTGCAGTATACCTGGAAATGAAGAGGCTGACAGATTAGCGAAAGAGGGCGGGCGACTACCTCAGCCTGACATAGACATTATCTACAATGAGGCAAAGAGGTTTATAAAAAGCACTTATAGAACCAAATGGGAATCAGAGCATCCAGGCCACCAGAAAGATGATGCATACTTGTATTGCAAACTCGACCGAAGAGAACAAGTAGCAATCTTCAGACTCAGGTTGAAATACCACTTGTTCAATAAACTAAAGATAGGAGATACCGATAAATGTAATTGTGGAACTGGTAAAATGACAGCTAAACATTTGCTGGAGGAGTGCCCAATATATTCAGACCAGAGAAAGATATTTTGGCCTACACCTGCTTCATTTGAGGACAAGCTGTATGGAGATATCAACAGGCTCAAGTTGACTGCAGCTTACTTTAACTACATTCAGGTCGACATCTAAAGGTGTACGAAGAAGTAATTAGACTGCCACACCTCATACCACAGGTATGTCGGTAACAAAAGCGTTTCAGAGGCATGAATGGAATATTGCTTGGCTAGCAAATCCATTACGTGGTCAGTCCGAATCGAGTATACCTCAGAGTAGCTGTAGACACAGATCACCCGTTGCATGGGGCGATGGACGAAGTTAAGGGTCAGAGACTGATAAGAGGGAAATCATGGATGGCTCAATACGATCAGACAGGTGTGCCCATTGGAGAACATCAGGCGAGGAGAGGAGTGGGTCAGAGTGCCAGCGGAGCAGTCAGACTTGTGCAGAGTTATAATCACATTGAGCCGGGGGTGCAGGGATTGGCCAGCAGGGGCTACGGAAGTAGAAATCCAGCAACTAATTCAGGATAAAGCTCGCCCGGGTGATGTGATTATCTACAGGGATGGTTCGGTGTTGAGAGGTAGGAGAAGTGCCTAGGGATTGCAAAAGCAAAATGGTCGACGTTTGGTGCAGGAGAGCCTGTCGTATCATACCCCACCATCTAGCTTAAGAATGGAGATGGAGGCGATCAGTGCAGCTTTTCGCTGGATGGAGAATACGATACACACATTGTGATTGTAACTGACTCAGAAAGCATGCTGAGGAGAGTGAGGATAGGCAGGCTTCGTGCAGAGTGGCTTGCTTCGCTTCGGAGGTCACGGGTAGCAAGCATCACCTGGATCTTTTCTCCGGGGCATGCCGGTGTGCTGGGGAATGAACAGACGGACAGATTGGCTGGCTCTGCAAAACTTGGTGGAGTATTGATGCATGACAAGGCAGACGTGGTTGCGGCCTTGTGGGAGTACGTATACACCTCGAAGGAGCAAATGGATCACTATAGTCTGGTAAGAATGAGGCAGCGAAGTGTGACTAGGGGATCTGGCCGACGCTCGACGCTCAGAGGAAAGGCGAGACGGACATATAATCAGATTGCTACTGGAACTATTAGTGTTGGAACTCTTCGCTGGCTGCTGAGGATGGGGACGGAGCGCTTATGGGAATGCCCCGAATGCTGTGATGTCGGTTCCTAAATCAATCAATCAATTAAGCCGAAACGAAAGCTCACTGTGTTGATGTTATCCGCAGACTGTATTCTTCTGGTTTCCGGAGGAACAGCCTATGGTGAGCGGAAGGCCCAATATACGGAAGTGAGGCTAAGCAGCCATGTGCAGGACGTGACGATTCCTTGGGTGAGCCCAGTACCAGACCGCTATGTGTCGGCTCTGCAGTTATGGAAGCCTCCATGGATGGCGGGGAATGCCCATGGTCTGCCCCTGCCTCCCCTTGAGGGCTGACCGTGATGTCTTCGGCTGTTCTAAATGGGCCAGCTGGATGGGGGATAACACTACAACAGGGGGAGACAAACGTCTTAAGTAACACCCGGGAAGGTTAACCAGGTCAACAAATTCCCGGAGAAGTCGGATGTGTCGGCCTAACGGCGCAAGAACGCAGCTCTGCTGTAAAAAGGCACAACGCAATCACGTCTGGGGAAAAAAAACTCTGGATGAACGCAGAAGAAGAAGAAGAAGAAGAAGAAGAAGAAGAAGAAGAAGAAGAAGAAGAAGAAGAAGAAGAAGAAGAAGAAGAAGAAGAAGAAGAAGAAGAAGAAGAAGAAGAAGAAGAAGAAGAAGAAGAAGATTCCATACGGCATTCAATTCAGTAGTTGTCGGACAATCATATGTTTTAAGCCAGTTCTGAGAAATTTTAATCTGCAACCAGATTTACTATCAAAGAATTTATTAGTCATCTAATGGAACGTGAAAATGGCAGACATTTGAACCAATATGCCACAATATAGTACACACCATTGATAGGCCTTTAAAGTAATTTGTCATACAGTAGGGCATGCATTAGATGATATCATTTACCCATTAATTGGAAGAATGCCGATGAGTGCCAGAGGCTTTTCCGCTTCATGGTTTCTGGTCGCTGCAGATTTAGGAACTAAAAACTCCAAGATCCTCTGGCAGTTTGGTTCAGGCCTGGATGCCTATTTATCTGTGGTACAAAAAAGTGACATGGTGCTGGGTTCTGTAAAACCAGCAAAGTGTCAGCTGGTAACTGAATTGATATACAAGCATCCCTTTATATGCTTCGCCGTCGCCTTACATTTTCCCAGTGCAAGATTATGTTTTTCCAACCTATGCAGTTCTCGAGATGACCTAGCCTTATAGGAATGGGTACCAGACAGGTTTTCAGTTTTTGTTTTTAAATTCTCTAGGAAAGAAAGGGAACAAGGAAGGGAGTTGGCCACCCCACCACAACACTCATTATGTCATGGCCTAGAATATGTGAAAGCCCCACTAGAAGTATCTCCCGTGTGACTACTTTTACCTTTCCATTGTTGATTCGTAATTCATTTGTTAATTAAAACGCTTTACAGTCCCAGTAAACATACTTTTTTTTTTTTTTTACATACCTTGTAAAATGTGTTAATATTATACTGCTTAATTTTGTTTAACTTACTTAAACATGTATTACACCACGACACCCTATGTGTAACTCTATTAATAACAGCATTTCCTCATAAATGCATGTCTTGTTTATTTAATCCACAGCTGTACCAAAAATAAAAATGTATTATATAGTTAGGAAAATCTTAAAAACTGCCTGTGAATAAGTCGCAATCTTTTTCCATATCGTTTTTATAATTAATCCGTTAAATTTTGAACATGTTAATAGTTGAGAATGATAGATAAGGTTCACAGTGACAAATTTTTATTTAAAAGAAAACATTTCTATGCATTTAAAAATGAATGATTTCAAACTATTTAGCATAAACATTTGGTGTCATAATTTTGTTTAAATGTTATTAAAATGAATTGTTAACATTCAGTAAATTTGTATATTGGTTTTTCTTCCCACTTACTTTCATTCTATATTTTTAGTTTTCTATAGCGTTATTCGCCTTCCACCAGCAAATTTAAATGAGTATGGATCCATGAATCAATATGTTGAGAGCTTGCCTACACATACTGATGAGAAGTCAACAAAAAAGAATTCTAAATAAACAATAGATGTCCCTGATTCTTACCCATCTTACTCTGGTGCGAGGAAACGCAACCTAAAGACAAATGTCATGGCAGGGAAGACCAGGCCTAAGCCTTGGTTGGCGGCTGGTCTAGGATCGAAGCTCCGACAGGCGGACAGTTAGAGCATTGCTTTGCTGATCCGGCAGCTTATGCAGCTTGTCTTGTTCCAGATGTAGAGGTGTTACCTTTCCTCTGGAGTGAACTAGGCAGGCCGAGAGAGGGATCATGCTGCATGGGCAACACATGATCTCTATATTTTAGCCCAGGCTTTGTGCTATGGAGAGGCAATAACTCCACCCTTGGTCTTAACAGGTCTCAGAATCAAAGCGAGAGGCAACCGTTACGGGTTATAAGTCCCTGTCAATTGGCGTAGACATGGGGCGCCACGCGTTGCCTCTGACGGTGGGAGACACCTACAGGTGTCAAGCTGGGCAGCCCCCGGCCAATTAGGTGCTGATCCGCCACAGCCTGCCTGCTTCAATTGGTGCTTGGGGTTAGGACAAAATCTGAATCGCAGGCTGTAAAACCAATGCACCAGGTACTAATAAAAAGAAAAAGAGAAACCTCAAGCTACGGCTTGCAACCTGGAACGTGAGAACCATATGTCCAGAAGTTTCCACTGACTTGACCAATATTGACGATGTGAGAAAAACGGCTGTGATTGATGCCGAACTCAATCGTCTGAACATTAATATTGCTGGCCTGCAGGAGACTCGCCTCGCTGAGGAAGGGTCACTCGGGAAAAACAATTATAATGTTTTCCCGTAGTGAATTTGAATAACGAATTCACAAACCACTGACGAGATGCAGCGAAATGTGCCAGGCAATAAATCGTACTATATATGGCTTGTGTCTTCGTTATTCAAAAACAATTACACTATTTTTTTTTTTGAAGGGTAGAGGGCAGGCAGAAAAAAGGCAACACGGTGTGGGCTTTGCAGTGAAGAATTCACTACTGGGAATGATTGAAATTCCAGCAGGAGGAAATGAAAGACTATTATCCCTGCGCTAGGCAACCTCTTGTGGTTTTGCTACCATTATTACTGCATATCCACCGACACTCGATTCCTCTGATGATGTGAAGGATTCGTTCTATGAGGAGTTAGACTCCGTGATCAAGGCAGTTCCAAAATCTGACTACATTTATAAGCTCAGTGATTTCAATGCTCGTGTGGGCAAGAACTCGAGTTCATGGCCAGTGTGCCTTGGAAAATACAACATCGGTCGCATGAATGAAAATGGGCAAAGGCTGCTGGAGCATTGCACCAGAAATGACCTATGTATTACAAACTCCTTTTTTTAAAACAAAAGAGCTGCATAAGGTCACATGGAAACATCCAAGATCCGACCATTGGCACCAGCTGGACTTCATCATCACACGGAGACAACATCTGAACCATATATCATTGACTCGAAGTTACCACAGTGCTGACTGTGATACGAATCATTCTTTGGTTGTTGCAAGGGTTAGACTGAGACCAAACAGAATCTACACAGCTAAACACAAATCTAGCCCCAGGATTAATATTATTAACACTCACGATCCTGAAAAGTGCTTTCAGTTTCAACAGCAACTTGAAGACGCTTTCACTGATATACCATAAAATTTTACAGTAAATGAAAAGTGGTGTCAACTTAAGGAAACTCTTTATAAAACTGCCGTAGGGGTTTACAGCACTGTGGATCATAAGAGGCAGGACTGATTTGTGGCAAACAGCCAGACTCTACAACCCTTGATTGATAAGAAGAAGATAGCTCTCTTAAGAAACAAGGAAAGACCAACGCGTAACACTCTGAGTGAGCTATGGCAAGCTAGGAAGGATGTGCAAAAGACTGCCAGGCAGTGTGCAAATGATTACTGGATCAAGTTATGTGAGTCCATTCAAATCGCAAGTGATAAGGGAAACATCAGAAGCATGTATGAAGGAATAAAGAAAGCCGGTGGTCCAATGATAAAACAAGTGCACCATTGAAAACCTTGACTGGAGAAATCATAACTGATAAGAAACAGCAGATGGACAGATGGGTAGAGCACTATTTGGAGCTTTACTCAAGTGAGACCAAACTAGCGGATGATGCGCTCAACGCCATAGAGGCTCTCCCAACTCTTGACCACCTGGACATACTTCCCACCATAATAGAAGTTAAGTGTGCTATAAATGAACGTGCATCTAGCAAGGCTCCAGGTAAGGATGGGATTCCAATAAAGGTTATCAGGAGTGGGCAAGACACACTCACTCTACAGATTCACCAGCTAATAGAGCTATGCTGGCGAGAAGGACAAGTCCCACAGGATTTCAAAGATTCAAGCATCATAACATTGTACAAGAACAAGGGCGATCGGAGCGACTGCAACAACTATAGGGGTATCTCACTTCTGTGTATTGTTGGAACAGTATTTGCCAGAATTGTTCTGCGCAGACTTCCAGTCCTAGGAGATCAAGTCTACCCCGAATCACAGTGTGGCTTTCGACAGAACCGGTCTACCATTTATATGATATTCTCATTGCGACAAATGCAAGGAAAATACCGTGAACAGAATCAACCACTGTTTATTGCCTTCATCGACCTCACAAAGGCATTTGATTTGGTCAGTCGTGAGGGTCTGTTCAAGGCACTAAAGAAGACTGGCTGCCCACCAACTCTTCTGTCCATTGTGGAATCGTTCCACACAGGCATGAAGGGTATAATCAGGTTTGATGGTGCAGCTTCTGAAGAGTTTGAAATCAAGAGTGGAGTTAAGCAAGGTTGTGTACTAGCTCCCACCCTCTTTGGAATATACTTTTCACTTCTACTGAAATATGCCTTTCGAGATCAGGATGATGGTATATACATTCACTCACACTCAGATGGCGTACTCTACAATGCTCGGAGATTGAAGGCTGTGGGGTAGTGAATGAGAATACCATATGAAATGGACTGAAATGGTTGTCTAGGGGAAATACGAATAGGTCCTCAGATTCACCGAAAAAAAGGCAGTTAATCGAGACAGTTTCTTTCCTAAAAGGCTCCAGGAATAAAGAGTAGTTATTGGCTCTAGTGATGTAAGAATGAGATATGGGTCGTATAGACTCCACCCACTTTACATGATAAACTACCTTCCTGAAGAATTAGCAGAGAATAGGTCACTTAACCACAGATCTCTATCAAGTTGTTATTCTTGGATAAGATATCTGAGACTGTGTGTTGGTCGACCTCCCACTGGATTCTCTGCATATAAACATACAGTAGCACAGTTCTCTACAATAACAAACAGTGTAACACTGGTCACTAGACAATGAAAACTCTCCTGACGAACATATATCTTTTATTACCAGAATCTCATACCATGGAAGTACAAGACTCTGTCTCCACTACAATCTATCAAAACATCAAACAAAAAATACATTCTCAAGTAATGTATGAACTTCTACTAAAAAAAACTCTCCTCCTCCTCTTCTCTTCCCTGCACCTAAAAATCAATCATAGATCAGGGATCTGACTGTTGATTGTATCATTGTTGTAAACAAGTTTTTGAAGACACCAATCTTCTAAATCAGGAGAATGTAGATTCACTCCACACAGGGCCTCTCTACAACTGTCTTTATTCTCCCACAACAACAGTCCTATTACGACACTTCTACAGTTATAACCTAACTCCTCTTCGTATTCTACCGCTGAAATAGATGAGCTCCTCCCATCCTGACTTGACCAGACACCACAATGTGCCACTGAGAAAAAACAATGTTCTCTGGATACTGAACACTGTAATGGGGATACGGCTCATTGACGTTGATAAAATACAGTCATAATTGACCAACAAAAGGGACGGGCCTCAATTGTCCCTATAGTACTTTCGAGAAAAAATGGTGATGTTGTGACTTGAATTCTGGACTACTCGATCTGGCATTGGTCTTGAGAGGAAAATATGTCTGCACAAAATAGGGATTTCACCCCTTGGTATTAATGTCCATCATTCTGGAAAAGTGGAAGCACGGACTCTCAACGACGTACTGGGGTTGTTGGTGAAGGAAGGACTCTCCATGAGCATGGGTCATAGTTAGTTGAACCTCTCTAGGCGATCTCCCGAAGATTGTAAGACTTGCATGCTTCATCGTTAACAAAGACGAAATCTCAAATGTCTCAGTACGACGTTTAAACAAACCGGGGAAACGTAGCTGGGTTCATATCTAAGTCAAATTATGATGACCTCTCATAAGGAAAGTACCATCCCATCCGTGACTTCGGCAGACCTATAACTTCCATGATTCACCAGGAAGAATAAGAAGCCCCTCTCTCGGACTAAAATAATGGGTATATGATGCTTTCAACAGCACTTGGCCAAGGCAGTAGAAAACATGATGACAAAAACAAAGGGGGTTAACCCTGACTTGATTTTCTCACAGCTGCCGAAAAAAATAACAATGGATTAGGTCCCCTGTCACTGCCTTGGTTGTTCTTGGAACGATGGCATTGCCAAAAAGTGACGACGGCTGATGTCCAAACGTACTGAGTGACGCATACTCTGCATATCAAAGCCAATAGTTTCAGACTCAGCCAAAATGTCCCAAAACCCGCCTCAAATGTCTGCAAATCAAAAATGACAAGCTTTGAATATACTAGCTCATTATGCAGGTTCATAAGACTCACAGAGACAACAACTGGACATATATTCAGAGGACAATCCTCATAGGATGATGTGGGGTATCACCTGTGGGCCTGTAACGTATTGGTCTATTTGGCGGGAAGGTGGGGCGGTAATCTCAACAACTCTACCAACCTCACGCTTCTACCTATACAACGAACAGGACATCACAGATACCAAATGGAGATATATTCTCACACATAAAAACACTCCTCTCTATGGGAGTACAACAATCTGTTATAGAACATGACCGGGGTGTGACTAAGGTCGGGGTTTTGTAAATATTGGCTCCAATGTCTTGATATGTTGGCAAGCACACTGCACGAGTTACGGCAGGTAAAAATGAGTATTTAGGTATGTGAACCGTTCTCATAACTATGATTGAGCCCACTGACATACAGGATCCACCAAGTCCGACAAAAGCAATGGGGTGTCTTATCTAACTGTGTCCCCAGGCTGTCATACACACAAAATTTACGTTCCGTCCCCGGCATATTCTGAACACAGATAAAGTAAAGATTCACACACACAATATATATGCGTACAAGGTTTGAATCTTTAACAACGGCATTATGTAACACCTGAATACTTTATCAAAAGTCCGGTAAAGATAGGCTCTTCCCTAGATGAGATTGAACCAAAAGTGAAGATAGATTGAACTCTGCAGAAACTATACAGAATTTACAGAGATATCCAAGTCTTCAAAAGAAGATGAATCAGTAATCATAGCATGATAAGAATTATAAGCATAGGAATATAGGACAGTGGTATAGACGTTCAAATCTCAGGCTGCCTTTCTTACAGAAGTAACGGTGCCGTAGCAAACTTCGCCAAAATACATACATGACATGTAGTATTACTTCTCATATCAAACAAAGATTGTATTAAATATCTAACACAAATCTTATCATTCAAAAAAACATGTGTATGCTCACCAATGCAACATAGAGGCAAAATGGGCCTACAATGGGCCTACACCCTCTCCCTGAATAAACTCACATCTTTCTCGGTGGCTGGCCAAGACTCAAGTGAAGTCCGGTCCAGCCCGGGAGCTATGCTAATTCCAGCCCTGGCACAAGATTCCTCGCCTCTATCTGAGCGATGGTATGTGCGCTAAACATTACCATATAAGGAACTGCCAGTCTTTGGTACGTAATGGTTCTCCTTCCTTGAAAAGGTATTTATAATCGTCTGCAAGCTGGAGTAAACTGGGACGTTATGTCACAAAGGCCAAGACCAAAATTAGGAAGGTACTGATCAGAGAGTTGCTTATTTCAGATGATGCTGCAGTTATGACCTACTCTGAGAAAGAATTGCAATGTCTACTATCTGCATTCTCCAATGCTTGTTCTGAATTTGGTTTAACAATTAGCAAAAAGAAGACACATATTATGTCACAAGGTGCACATGGGGTACCATCAATCTTTATTGTCGACGCCGAACTAGAGATGTTATACCATTTTACATATCTAGGATCAGTGGTAAATAGCAAATTATCCCTAGATCAGGAAATCAACATCTGGATTGGTAAGGCAGCACCAACAATGAACAGGTGAAGAAAAAGAGTCTGGGAGAACAGGAAGCTTACTGCTGAAACAAAAGTCCTTGTCTATCAAGCCTGTGTCCTTAGTACCCTTCTTTATGGCAGTGACACCTGGACAACTTACTCACACCAAGATAAACGTTTAAATAGCTTTCATATGCGGTGTTTGCGAAGAATGCTTGGTATTAAGTGGCAAGACAACATCACAAATACTGAAGTATTGGAAAGATCAGGTTGTGTGACGGTTTATTCCATGCTCAGTCTTCGTAGACTTAGATGGATAGGACATCTTAGGAGGATGGATGATGGTAGAATAGCAAAGGACATCTTTTTTGGTGAATTACATATGTGTAAGAGATCTCAGGGTCTGCCTCTACTAAGATACAAAGATGTGTGTAAGCGGGACATGAATGATACAGGCATTGATAATGCACACTGGGAGCAAGTCGCCGCTGGACGTGTTGCATGGAGGGCAAACATCAGAAATGGAATAAAGACAAAGGAGAAAATTATTGCAGATAAGTCACACACCGAGCGTGTGAGACGTAAGATGGTGCATGGTGGTTGTGACGAAACCGCGCTCATCTGTCTGTTTTCGTCGGGATCCCGCACTATTTTGGCGCGTCATCGGGGACTTTCCCAGTTATAAACAGGCTGAGGGAAGCCGATGGGAATTTACCGTCTAGAATCTTCTCGGAGCACATGAATTTGAGTGACCCGTGTGGCCGGGTGCACCACTAAATTCTCGTGCAGAGAGATCTAGAAATTCTAGGCGGGGAATGAATGTTGTCCGAGACGTTGACTTTTCACAAGGAGCACTCGCTCCTCGTGCGCATGAGTTTGCACGTTGGTGAAATGCGGCTAGAATAGGTATTCACTTTCTGACACTCCCGGGGAGAAGACGCATGGCTCTGTTAAGCCATTTGTATGGCGTCTCACCTCAACCAAGTTGCAGCTGACTGTTAACACATTGCGGCATATGTGCCCTTTGTCACACGTCGTTCTTGATGATAATATCAATGTTCTTGATGATCTTTGCGTGATATTGTCGTGTGATGGTCGTTGTCTAGGTAACGATGTTCATGGTGTGTCAATTGATCTATCTAACTGTTTCTTAATCCAACTCACCCCAGAAGTGCACCTTCACCAGTCATGAAACAAGATTGAGTTGGCGCACATAATCATTTATTCCAGAAATAAGACGGACAGACGGAACATGTTTATACATCCAGAAATAATGTAATCCATAGAATATAAATATCCTCCTCACAATTTAACCAGCACACATCACTGGCTTCTCACGGCCTGCTGAATCTCAAATTCACAAGACATTTAGTCCAACTACTATGCACGGCTGGATCTCCCACAATACAACCCACCCACTGGGTCGGAGCCTCTGCTCTCTATGTAACCCACTCTGGGTTTTAGGACTGCCTTTACCGCTCGGAGAATCACACAACACAGTTCTCCGTGGACTACCGACTCCTTCGGTATCTCAAACTCAACTCCCTGAAGTCCCTTGACTTCACACACAAATACACTATCTCTCGCCCCATCCACCCTATGGGTTTTTCCTCTACCCTCACTATTTTATTTCTCAGGACTGGCTGTTTTCTCATAGCCAGGTCAGTCACTTTACTGTCTCCCACTTTCATCTCCATTCTTTCTCATGCCCGGTCACTCAACTCAATGTCAATGACCCAGGCTTATGTCATCACCCCCCTCTTAAAAGAAAACTTCGTTTTCAAATATTGGGAGACTAAAACTTACTAAACATGTGACCCAGACATATTGCCTAGGTAGCCCTAAGTATGGCTCCACCTCACTTCAGCTACCACCCTAAATAATATATCAAATGCTCATAGTACACTCCCATATTCCCCACACATAAATACAAACAACTTTCTATCTTGTGTACCAATGCATGAACTAATACATCACATAATAATAATACATCATAGGAAAGCATTATACTTATGTACCCACAGGTCTCTTACTACTTCACGACCCCACAATACTATTTGTGTACCGACCCTATATCAGGTGGTTCTGTTCTTGCATTAACCCTCCTCTGATTCCTGTCGATGCTGTGTCTACCTTTCATGTACCCATGACTCATGGTACCTCTACAATTACAACATCTGTTTGCTATCCCTAGCCCTGGGTCAGTAATGTCGCGAACACTCTTTTGACCTGACTCAACTTTCCTATCTGCATATTGCACCATTACACTTGAGTCTCTGTTTAGTCTGAACTCTTTATTCAAACTTGGCCCATATACCTGGCACCTTGCTTTCTGCTGCATACGCCTTTTGCCTATGTGCCCTGCACATGCACTATCCTGAGCTGTTCTAGTATATCGGTCTCTATGTGCTAAAGGTACTGCTACTTGCCAACGTGCAGTTCTGCTATCTGAAAACCTGCGAGTGAGAACATTGTTCTTCCTCTCGAAGCACCATCTACCTTTCTTTGACTGCCTATGTTCTACTCTCCTACACCCTTGGGAACATTTGTTCAGAGTAGTATCTTGTCTCTGCGAGTCACTAGCACTATATTTGGGATCCATTCTCATCTGCTCAACTGTACTATCCTTGTCCTGAGTTCCTGTGTCTACTTCAAGTGCCTCTTCTACCTCAGCTATACTCTCTAATTTAGGTTCTCTTGTGGTAACTACCTCATTACTGCTTACACTATATTTTTGGTCCCAATAAACTACTTCCTCTTCTGTACAATCTTTAACTCCTATAACATTTCCTATGATCAAATCAGCCACTGGTGAGTCCAAAACACACGCTGTCACTCTTCCAGTGATATATGGTGTTTTTACTGTTATTATGGCTAATGGGTAGAACTCTACTGTGCCGTTGAATGTTATGCATCTAATCTTTTTCCCTGTATAATCCGAGGGATCTATTAAACTTTTCCTCACTCCGATAGACGTACATCCGGAATCCCTAATTGTTAACGCTGGTCTATCATTGACGAATCCCTGATGCAGCTTCAGACTTCCTCCTTCATGCACTGCTGATCCTGCTTTCACTGTATGACCACATATTAGGACTGGCTGACTGTCTTTTTCAAAAAGAGGTTTGCACCCACTACAATCTTCATTGTTCAGCGTCTCAATTACTTGCGCTGCATTTGAGTGCTCTGTTTCTCTCATCCTACATTGATGGCTGAAATGCCCCTTCCTTCCACATTTGAAACAAGTGATCTCCCTTTTACTGTTGTTCGTTGGTCCATCTGATGGTTGTGCATCACACTCTGCCATTTTGTGTCTCCAGCTCCCACAATTCCAACATCCGGCATAATTTGGACGTCTCTGGAAATTCCCTCTTCTATATGGGTACCGTCCTACTCTACCAACATTGTTTCCTCGGAAACCATTATCTTGAAGTTCTTGCTGCTCACCTTTCTGTGCTGAATCCACACTTTTCGCCCTTGGTCTGATGACTGGATTCTGGTCCTGTTTAGCGTACGCTGCACAGACTATTTCCTCACTCATTAGTTTCCCAATAGATACGTTAGGATGTGCAGTCATGTAGTGTTGCCCTAACTGAGACATTGTGTCTATGTCCTTTGGCTTACGTTCCTCAAAGAAAGCCACTAAGTTAGAATTGCATGCAGATACTACCTTGTCTCTTAACATTAGATCTACTAATGTATAAAAATCTTTCCCTACTTCTGCGAGTTCCATCCATTTGTTAAATGTGTTCTTCACTGTGTTAACAAAGTCTGTGAAATCTTGATTTGTCTCTGGCACTAACTGTCTAAACTTTGTTCTATATCCATGTTCAGTTAGTTGGAACTTTGTCAGCAAACGTTGACGTAAGATAGTGTAGTTGTTTCTTTCTTCTACAGGTAAATTGAACATGGTGTCTAGTGCCTTACCCGTAAGAAACTCGCATCCCATATTCTGCTTCCGGGATCCCTAGAGTTTTCACAGATGATTCGAATCTCGAAAGATAGGCCTCAAGACAATCCCGGTCCGTAAAGTATGGCAGTTTCAATCGCTGTGAGGGATGTGAAGGTCTTCTGTTTTCCTCACCTTGACCCTTCGAAGATAGTTCTAGTTTTTTCAACTCAATTTCAGTTTGCATCTGACACTTGATCTTCTCTTTCTCAATTTCCATTTTCATTTGTGTCTATTTCTTCTTCTTCTTCTTTCGTTCGCTTGAAATATGTCTATATCTGCAATGTCGTCTCTTGCATGAATTGAACTGGTTTTTTTTTCCAGTTCACACAGTGGTCCATAGAGTTTATCTTCCACTGTCGTCTCTCTAGGCCAGAAGGTTTGCCTAGATATGTTATATTTTGGGCAGTCTTGGAGTATGTGCTCTGCTGTCTGCGACGCCAATCCACATGTGCACATGGCTGTTTCACCAATCTTGAATTTTGTATACATGTGGTTGCGTAATCTATTGTGTCCTGTTCTGAGGCGCAGAATAATGACTTGTTCTGGTCTGTCCATAATGTGGTAGTCATCTTGAACAGGTTTTGGTGGCTTTCTGACTGATTTGATCATTCTTTTCTTTTGGTGGTATGTAACGGGCACATCAGGCTGTTCCTCTTTGGCTCCTTCCTTAGCCAATTGATCAGCTCTGTCGTTTCCGGGTACTCCACAGTGGGATGGTATCCACTGTATGGTGACTTTATGCTGACTGCTAAGTTCAGAAAGTAGTGTCCTTAGTACTGGCAATTTCCCAGAGAGGAGCGCCTCGAGTACTGATTTTGCATCTGTTAGTAGCACCACAGGTTGAGTACCATTGCTGTTATTTAGTAATTTCTCTGTTGCTATCTTGATTGCCTCAATTTCGGCATCATAATTATGGCAGTACTTTCCTATCGGTACTCTGGCTGTGTCCCTTAGTATTATTTGGGTATTCTATGTACACTCCCGCTCCTCCATTTCGAACAGCATTTTGTGCTGACCCATCTGTGTAGACTCGGATCCAGAGGTCCTGTGGGTATTCTTCATCAAGGAAGCTGAGAGTGGCTGTTCTGCGCTGCACACTGTTCTGTTCTTCCTTGTCAAATATTCCTCTCACTTTTGTCTGGATTTGTAACGATAGTCTATGCTCATCTTTCCATGGAGTTCGCTCTGGAATAGTTGTTAGCTGGATACCAACTGTGGGCAGATCAGTGGTTTCTCTGCAGAGTCGTTTGGCCTGGTGGATAAAACTACTTTCTTTTCAACCGCCCCATAGCTAGGTTTTCAAATCTGTTCTTCGTAGGGTGGCCTGGCAAGCTGAGGAACTTTTCTGCTTGTATTAGCGTTTTCGTATCTCTGCGCTCACTCAGTGCCTGTGTCCTCCCCATCTTCTCCATTTCCACTATAGGGGTTGATCTCATCCCTCCTGTGGTGACTCTAAGTGCTTGATTTTGCACCTTGTCCAGCTCTTGTAGTGTGGTTTTTGATGCTGAACACCACGCAGTTGACCCATATTCCAGGTGTGGTCATATGCTCTGTTGGTAAACTTTGCTAAGTATTTTCGTACTGGCTCCCCATGTGGTTCCACTTAGCTTTCTCAGGATGGCTATTTTCCTTCTGGCTTTTGCTACTGCTTTGTTGATGTGCTTTCTCCATGTCAGCTTGCCATCAAATGTTACTCCAAGGTATGTTGGTTCTTTATCTTCTCTTAGGGGTGTTCCATTTATCTGGATGATCCCTGCCTTTTGTTTTGGAGAGAGGGTAAATAGGGTTGTGCTGCACTTGTCAGTGTTTATGCTGACACACCATCTATTTGCCCATGCAGCAAATGTATCTACAGCTCTTTGTAGCAATCTGGTGGCCACTGATGCATATTCATTTGTGCTCCATAGAACCAGATCATCGGCGTACATTGCCGCTTTAATTCCATGCGGTAGGTGAGCAACAAGATCATTGATGAAGATTAGAAAAAGTGTGGGGGACAAGACTCCGCCCTGGGGGACACCGTGACACAGTAGTACTTTCTTGCTCTTGAGTCCGTCTATCTGTACTCGGGCTCTTCTGTTGTGCAAGTATGCTTTCACCCATTTGTACATTCTTCCATTGACTTTGCAGTTTCTCAGTTTATTCATCAGACCTTCTTTCCAGACTTTGTCAAAGGCTTTCTTCAGATCTATCCATGCCGCAAGCACCAGCTTCTTCTCTTGGAATGCATCCTCAATTTCTTGAGAGAGGTAGGTTGTCTGATCTTCCGTAGAGTAGCACTGCCTAAAGCCAGCCTGCTGTGGCACAAGGATGTTTTTACTTTCAATGTACCACTGCAGTCTGTGATTGATGATGCGCTCCAGTGTTTTGCAGAGACAGCTGGTGAGGCTAATTGGTCTGTAGCTAGAGGCAATGGAACCATCTTTCCCTGATTTTAGGAGGGGTATCATGATTGCTTCTCTCCAGGCTTGTGGAACACTGCCTAAGGTCCAGCTGTTATTGAAGATCTGCAACAGCTTTGTTTTGGCCTCTGTTCCTAGGTTCCTGATCATTTCATTGGAGATACCATCAGCTCCTGGTGACTTTCTCATTTTCAGTTTTGATATGGCTAGCTCCAGTTCGCTGATTGTGATGGGTGCCTCCAGAACCTCATGTACTATTTCCTTCTGTCCTGTATGTTGTCGTTTCTCTCGAATCTCTTGTTGTTTCTCTGGACTAATTTTGATATTGCTATCTTGTGCGAACGAGTCCGCAAAATGGTCAGCTGCTTGCTTTCTTGTTAAGATTTTTCCATCTTTATGGAGTGCAATTTTTGAGTTTCTCCCTGTGCCCTCGTCATTAAGCTGTTTTATTAGCTTCCACAATTTCCTTGTGTCTCTTTCAAAGTTCAGAGACTCTGTTTTCTCCTGCCAGCTTTTCCGTCTAGCCTGCAGCTTGGCCCTTTGAAATTTGGCTTTTGCATGCTGGAATTTATTGTGGTGCTCTTGGCTGGGTGTGGCCTCTGCTTGCTTTCTACACACTTCAACATCATTATGCAACTGTTCCAGTTCACTACTCCAGTAGGGTTTATATTGTTTACGGGCTCCTCTTGGTACTGTTTCTCGCGCTGCCTGTAGTATGCATTTCCCAAACTCTTCAACTGCTTTATTTATGTCTTTCTCAGTGTTCAGGTTTCTAACCAGTATGCTGGTGCGATGCTTGTACATTGCCCAGTCTGCTTTCTTGTAGTTCCACCTCGAGAGGGTGCTGCTTTCACTTACAAGCTCATTTTCTACGGTTAGAAAGACTGGCCGATGGTCACTGCCACCAAGTTGTTTCCCAACAGTTCGTGTAATGTTCCACTCCAGGTCTGGTGAATGAAAAGCCAGGTCAGGTGTAGTTGTAGAGTGCCATGATCTCGAGTAGAAAGTATGTGGGTCGGACGGCTTGTTAATCAACATGAATCTATTCTCATCCTGCCAGTCTTCCAGTCTCTCTCCTCTCTGGTCCATCTGATCATAGCCCCAGCTCTGCGAGTGGCTGTTGAAATCGCCACACACAATCATTTTTTCTTTTAGTGGTAGAGTGTCCAGTGCCTGTGGGCGGTCACTTGGACAGTAGTAATTGATCAGATGTAGATCTGTATTACCTGTCTTAAGTTTAAGTGTCTGATACTCAGCCCCTTCCATGTAGACTTTGATTTGGGAAGCCATGATGTTATTTCTTACAAGGGTCAGTATCCCACCTTTTCGCCTGTTCTTTCGGTCAGATCGGTAACACTGGTAGCCTCTGATTTTGAAGGCTATATTTTCATTGAGGTGAGTTTCTTGCAAGCAACATATGCTTACTTTTTCTTGGTCCAAGATTTTTTCTAATTCTATTTTTTTGTTGCTGACTCCCTCCGCATTCCAGTGCATTATTTTAAGTCTTCGTTTAGTATGGCCAGTCGTCCTATTCTCATGTCCCCTGGCTCCACAGGACATCTGAGAAGGACCTCCAGTAGTTGGGGTTGGACCCTTTCGAGACATAGGGCCCGGCACTGCACCTGCCTGGGGGTCCAAAGCAGGGCGAGCACCATAACGATTAGCAGTAGTCGACATATTCCATTTTGCGTGATTGCGTGGCATCCTGATTTCTGTGGTGCGCCTCTTGGCTGGTTGCCTCCGTCTTCAGCACCTTTCTTTGCTAGAGCAGACTGTGGTCTCACTCGAGTGTAGATGTGTACGCGCGCACACACCTGTCTGCGCATGCATGTACGTGCATACACATCTAGAGCATACTGGTTATTTTCCGGCGCCAGAGACTCGCCGACGCCCCTTCTCCTGTTAGTTTAAACAGGTCCGCCACGTGAAGGCCAGAAGTTGGACTTTTGCTGCATAGGTTATGTATTCACGAGCCATTGAGGTATTTGAGCAATGTTGGGCGCTCACCCCAACACCGCGCCTCGGCTACATACAGCAACATTTGGAACCCGTGTCTCTTTCTCTTCCTGTAGACGTTTTGCCTCGCGCTCATTATGCCTCTCCTCTCTTTCCGTCTGTTTTTGTTCTTTTGCTTCGGCATACTCCTGTAACTCTTTACCTTTCAGGCCTATTCGTTCACCTGCTTCAATATATTCCATTAACGTAGGCATCTTATATTTGTGGACACGTTGCTGTCTGTCAGCCAATTATAAATGTAAAGACTCTGCTACTAGTCTTTGTGTGCCTTCAATAAGTACACTACCACTCCCTGTGTACGTAAATTCGTAGTGTTATAATGTCACCCTGTAGCAGTCACTCTTCACGCACTAGGTAGTGAGGGGAAAATATCACCTCTACTCCCGCGCATATATCTATAACAAATAGTTGTATAACATTTCTGGAAATATTGTTAAACATACATATAAATACATATACAAACAAATGGATGATAACACTAAGTGTTTTCTATAAACGCTAGACTCACAAGCGAAGTACACAGAGACGGTGATCACACAGAAATAAACCACAGTAACAACCACAAGCTTGTGTAGGGACACCCACAGTGCGCGTAATATATAAATATAAACTGACAAAGACCCCTAGACAGCAGACAAGATCACAATAATAACATATATCCGACCACAACAAATATCATATGTAAATATAACGAAAAGAAGAAAACAGTAAAAAGAACAAATATAAAATGAATAATGTACATAGATCTGACGATAGACACTTGGACACCGTGTATAAAGTCGAGACGACCCAATGCTCAACCGCAGAAAACAAACTGACTCGTCAGCTGCCTCTCAACAACATACAATGTGTACCTAGACAATTTCTCTTTGCTTTGTCTCCCGTACGTCGCGAAACAATGCAAAAATATCCTACTTATTACGACCACTGGACCACATACAATTAATTACGTAACGCACAACAACAATACTTAGGACGATGAGAGCAAGAGAAACAAAAACAAAGTAGCCGACAACAATGCGATGGTGAAATCTCATAAAAGTCCTTATTTTGTTCGTTTTAATAGTTATTCGCAATCCGCTGGAAATGTCTATGACACTAGATTTCAAAATGACTGATTGATTTGTTGAGTGGTTCCTGAATTCACGTGGTGATCATAAGTTCCAACTGTCGCAAAAATTGAAGATGATAGTGATATCCAAACTGTTCTGTCTCGACACAGTCCGTAACGTTATTGTACTTTCTCTGGACTTGGTGGCACTACAGTAATAATCCAAAGCGTTCTTTCGATATGTTGTTACTTTCGTTGCGGAGATGGCGCTTCGCTGTATCATTTATGTGATAGACTCACGTTTAACGGCAAAGTTCAGCAACAAAAAAAAAAAATAATGCCACCAAATATCCAGCGCTTTAAATTTGTATATATAAATCCTTATTAGCAAAGAAATACAACCATGGTTGTGATGACGCCACGTTAAAATGTTTGCTCATAACAGAATAATGATGACAAAGGGCTTGAACAAAGACGAAACATCAAGTCTGGCTTTCTTTCAAAACAACCTTGTTTTGTTCATTCACAATGAGTCATCTTGACCACACTAGGCTGTGGAAATTTTCCTGAGTACCTTTCCTCCTTCCACCCCCAACTCACAATGTCACCTCAATTTCTCTTTATCACTCTCAGTGAAAAATTCTTCCATAAAAACCTTGACAGCCCCACCCGGCTGCTCTTTTAACTCCGTGGCAAGTCACACTTAATCTGTCTGTAAAATGCCCAGAACTTTTCCGCCATACACAAACACTTTCCACTTCTGCCCCAGCACCTGTGGTAGGGGTACCGTTACAATCCCCTTCGGTCACCCTTCCCGGTGATTCGGAAATGTCAATTTTCTCTGTTTTCCAAACATGTACTTCCCAGTACCTGGATGCTGGTGTCTCCACCCGTCCTATGTGCTGCATTGATCAATCTTAAATTGTCGACCTGCGAACACACAGCGCGCTTGTCTCGCACACACACACACCTGTCAATATCTTTGATTTTTCTTCAATCCTGTCTTTATCACCGACAGCAGATATCCAACCCGTCTCGCCGCGCAGACTTTTGTGCCGCGTATTCACCAACGCGCTGTTCGTGACTTAGTGACTAGTGACTACTCCCCCGTCACAGTAGTCGACTCTCCCGGCTGATCTGTGCTGCGTTAAATCTCTGACACCCCCGCTCGTTTCAGCGATATGGTTGGTATCCAATTCACCTGTAGTGAACTTGACGTGAACTGACTGTTCGCTTGTGATTTCTGCCGCGTATTTTTCCACGCGCGCTGACAGTTTTTCTTCGATGTGGCGTCTTACACACACAAAAGAGTTGCTGTTAATCTATTGACGCAGTACTGTCTAAATTGATGGAACGAAGTCACAGATACTAACTCCTCTCTCAGCGAAGAGCCCACAAATATCTCAGAATGACACCAATGTCTATAATGCAATGAGTTTCTTGATCGGACGAGCTCTCAGATGTCACACGTCGTTCTTGATGACAATATCAATGTTCTTGATGATCTTTGCGTGATATTGTCGTGTGATGGTCGTTGTCTAGGTAACGATGTTCATGGTGTGTCAATTGATCTATCTAACTGTCTCTTACTCCAACTCACCCCAGAAGTGCACCTTCACCAGTCATGAAACAAGATTGAGTTGGCGCACATAATCATTTATTCCAGAAATAAGACGGACAGACGGAACATGTTTATACATCCAGAAATAATGTAATCCATAGAATATAAATATCCTCCTCACAATTTAACCAGCACACATCACTGGCTTCTCACGGCCTGCTGAATCTCAAATTCACAAGACATTTAGTCCAACTACTATGCACGGCTGGATCTCCCACAATACAACCCACCCACTGGGTCGGAGCCTCTGCTCTCTATGTAACCCACTCTGGGTTTTAGGACTGCCTTTACCGCTCGGAGAATCACACAACACAGGTCTCCGTGGACTACCGACTCCTTTGGTATCTCAAACTCAACTCCCTGAAGTCCCTTGACTTCACACACAAATACACTATCTCTCGCCCCATCCACCCTAGGGGTTTTTCCTCTACCCTCACTATTTTATTCCTCAGGACTGGCTGTTTTCTCATAGCCAGGTCAGTCACTTTACTGTCTCCCACTTTCATCTCCATTCTTTCTCATGCCCGGTCACTCAACTCAATGTCAATGACCCAGGCTTATGTCATCCTTGAACAGTTCTAGTAGCTGACTGGAGGCTGGTTCTACGTATGCAGGTATCTACTTGGTTAATTAATTTAACTTTGTAATTGTTCACAAAACGCAATCGTTCTAACCTCATTAAATATGCGGGTGTCTTTGCATTACTAATGAGAAACCGATCGATAACGCCGCTGAAACCTAGGCCGTGTGTTGCGTTTGTTTACCCAGCGTGGGTAGTGGATTACCTGCTTGAAATGTAGGCCGGTGATATTGACGATTTGTGTACAACTAGTATTTACCATGTGTAGTAAATCGTTGCATATACTATGTTGCTGTTTTAGAATAGAACATCGTTAATAGTGCAGGATATGAACCTAGACTTATGTCAGTCAGTAGCTGAAGCAAGAAGAACTGTTAGATAGCAAGGTAAGTTGGTAGATGGAGATTCAGACAGAATTGTGCTTAGTTACTAAGTAAAGAGAGAACTTAGTTCTTGGCCACCAGGAATGATGTAACTATTGTGTGTTAACTTAATAGTGAATTCATTGTGTGGAACACTGGAATTCTGTGAGAAGGTAAGTCTTCATTGATGATATATATATATATATATATATATATATATATATATATATATATATATATATATATATATATATATATATATATATATATCTGATGTGGCATTATATATATATATACATATATTAAGTCATGTTATGTGATACTTCTTGGAGCGATACCGAACGCTGAGTGGTTTGACGCGTGATAACAATGAATACCGTCGCGATGTCAATATGCGTTCTTAATTCTTGTCTTTACTTTCCTGTTCTTTCATGCTTGCACAAGTGCGAGTGAGTGCTGGTGTGCTAGTGGTATGGACGGACAAAAGGAGGTTGCATGAGACACGGGGACATATGGGATATGAGGATTTGAAAGCAAGTTATGAAAGTATGGTGCTGGCAGACCCGGCCAGCTATGAAGTTCGGTCCAGGCCAAGGCTAATCCACTTGGAAGGGCAGAGCTGGAATATAACCCTTGGAACATGTGGGGAACATGTTGTACCAAGAAGGCTTCTTGACTCTAGGGAAGAGCCTGATAAGAAGAGTTTTGCTATAGGGTGGGCAGGATGTCCCACCAGCAGAACGGAGAGTGTACATACTTGATGTGATCATGTATTATCCCTATATCCCGAGGGATGGTACATTGATCAGTATTATGTTACTATTGAACATGTCCAATGTAAGGAATGAGTCCAGGGACTCTGCACCTTAATGTTTAGTTCTGTTAATTTTAGAACTATGATAAAGGCTTACTATAACTAGTGACGTTAGCGACAACTGGTAGATGATTAGGGATAGGTGAGACATACGATCCGACTCGTCATTCTGATTACTTACTCTGTTTGACGGGCTGTTCTTTGTGGCCAGCTGACATTAACAGAAACCCATGCTTTACTACTCTCAATATAGAGATAATGCTTTAGTTATTTGCATAACTAAGTAGCATGACTGAGGGTTGAGTAGTCAGGGGTAGGATGCATGTGGACCAATGTTTGGGCCAGTGCACTCTCACCGATCGCTCTTCCTTTCAGGAGTTGCCCTTTGAAGAATCAGTCAACTACACTTGTCGTTTGCCGGAAACCACTTTGTGTAACACAGCGAAGGGTAGAATCCTGTACTTACATCACCTGACTAAACCACACCATGTGCCAGGGGGAATCATCATGAGTGAATGTTAGCATCGAGTGATTCAGGTGCCCTGAAAGTGCACGTGTGGGATGTGATGGTTTGTGTTGTTTTTCTGACTTAGAAGATACTCTATTTCAGCAAGAAGTTCAGCTACCTGAGCAATCATGCTCAATGATACGAGACACTAGACTGTAAACAGTCTAGTGGGGTTCCGCCTAAACGTCGGAAAGATTGATCTAGAAACTGGGACTGTTCCTACGGCAGCTTTAGTGGCAGATCATGATGAGACCTATACCAGCTTACGTATAGAGACTTATTACCAGTGTTATTAGGTAACGGACAACTAATTATTGTCCAGACTGAACTGTGTTATCTCCGGATGAAATAGAAGTGTGATCCAAATGGTGAACTTAGTTTAGAAACCGAACTGTGTTTTCTTGTAGGACTCAGTGAAGTATCGGCAGAACTATCTGATTACCCAACCAGGGGTAATGTACTATGATTAGGGACCATTAGATTGGTCATTGGCTGATTACGCAACCAGGGGTAATGTACTAGGTTGGTTGGTTGGTTGGTTGATTCCAAAACAAAAATTCCAAATTCGTCCTCGTCTAACCTGCTTCATCAGCTGTGGTTATTGTTGAGGTCCGTGGTTTTTGTGGGTTTATTTACCCTAATTCTTGTCTTGTGAGTCCTAACTCGGACTGGTGATGTATCGTTTGTGTCTGTGACGTCAGCAGTGGTCGGCGGCTATCCTTTGTGCTCGTCTTTGCTTGTGGTTTTCTTTGTTGGTGTAGGCTCCTGGCTCGTCTGGCTTGACTGGTTGCAGTCCTTATAAAGACTTTTAGTTATCCCACTCCATGCATCGTAAGCTGGGGGGATCGGTCGGCGGCTGTCCTTTGTGTATGTTTCCTCTTGTTGTTTTCTTTGTTGGCGCAGGCACCTGGCTTGTCTGGTTGCAGTCCTTAGAAGGACTTTTTATTTGGTATTTTTGCCTCCTATTCTGTGTAATGCCCGTAGAAGCTTTTCGATGCTATTTACCTCACTGCGCTTTCTTTCACTTTCGTCTTTAAGATCTTGCTGTTTTTCGATTGTTTCCTCTGCTGTCAGCCATGGGACCATCTCTCCGTCCTCGATATAGTACTCAATGCCGGTGTCCCAGTCAGAGAATATCTCCGGGTATTCTATGGGTTTCCCCTTGAGTTTCTTCACCTTCTTTCCTTTTGCTTCCTGTCTCCTCGTGTATTCCTCGTGCCTGAGTTCCTCTTGCCTTGCCCGTTTCTTTTCTTCTGCTATGCACCACTCCGTGGCGTCGTCCGGTTCCTCGTCTTGGCTTTCTTCGGCTGTCTGGCGGGATGTTGCTTTCCCCTTGGATTTTTTGGGCGTCGAGGTTCGGCTGCTGGTTTTATCTTGCGTCACCGGCTCTGCTTTTTGTTGTGTTTCTTGCGGTTTCTTTGCGGTCTCTTGCCTGGCTTCTGCTGGTTTGTTTTGAGTTGATTTCCTTTCATCTTTTAGCAGCTTTCTCTCCGCTTTTATAGTGCGTAGCATATCTTCGTTTTCTTGCTTCAGCGAGGTCATCTGTTCCATTTCTCGCTTGATGTTTTGCTGGATCTCCTTTATTTCCGCCAGTACATTCTCGTTGTTGCTGGTCGGATTAGGCGTCAGCAGTGCCTTGACTTGTTTCTTCAACTCGTCGATCTGGCTTTGAAGTTGGCCTCTTTCATCTTGCGAGATGCCTGTGGCTGTCCCGCACCTCCGCATTGCTTCGTTGTATGGTGTCCTTGTGGTGATGGCGATCTTTAAGACGTCTCTGTGTCTCTGCAGGTACGGACAGCCCAAGTATCTTGCTCCATGTTTGCCCAGGCAGTTGGCGCACTTTCTTCTGTTGTTTGGAGCTCGGAAGTCCTTGTCCAGCTTGGCCAGCGGACACTCCTTGAAGGCGTGGTGATCGGAGCGGTATCGACAGATTTCCGTCTTACTGTGACATGTTGCACTGCTGTGGCCGGCCCTCTGGAACCTTGAACATTGATTGACTCTTGGGATGAATCTCTCTGGCTGTTGAGTTTTCTTGCTGATTGATACTGTGATCGGCATTTCGCTTCCCTCCGACGTCACTACTGCCAAGGTTGTAGGTATCTTGGAGTAGGTGAGGAGCCGCTCCGCCTTCAAGAATCGGATGTGAAGATTCTCTTCACGTAGCTGCTTCAGGATTTCTTCGTCTGTCAGCTCCACAGGAATCCGCTTGACAACCCATCGGACTGTTTTTGAGTCTGTGGTTCCGACTCTGGTGTCTTTCTCCTCCTTCTCTGCTGTCTTGATTCTTGACTGTGTTGGATTGTCAATCTTCTCTCTCGTGGTAGCTTCAGTAATCGGTGTTGTATCTGACTCTTTGATGCAGCTAGCAGGTGGGCTCTCGACGTTCTTCTTCTTGTTGTCGGCTCCCACGCTGCACATCTTGGCAACAGCGTGTTTCTTGTTGTTGGACTTTCAACGTGACATTTTCCCGCTGATCAGGCTTCTTGACAGAATAATGCGACTTGACTTGTTAGCGCTCGCAGTGCGAGACGACGACGACACGCCAAACGACAAACGGTAATGTACTACTACATAGGGACCATTAGATTGGTCAATGGCTTATTACCCAACCAGGGGTACTGGATACTAATGGGGGACCATGAGATTGGTCAATGGCTACAGACATTCAGTGAAGTCAAGAGTAACTGGGGTCAACTCCAGGAGGATTGTGTCCCAGCCAGGCTGTTTACAGAGAACTGTTTATTAATTTAGCAGTGACTCATTAGGAAGTAATGAAGTTGCAGTTCGTCCAGTTGAGTGAGGTCCAGGGGTAACTCTTGGTGTCGATCCAAGCTCTGGGGACGGAGTGGTCTCCAAGGTTCTAGTCATCTCACTGGAAGGAAGCCGGGTGAGTGGCTGACCGACTGGACGGGACACCTGCATCCAATCTACTTCTCAGCCGTATGATGATGTAACCATATCTCTGATTCTGTCTCTACTCTAGCCTCTATTTGTGTAAATAGATTATTCTATCAGGGTGTTCATTTCAGTTCTATATTCTCAAGGGTAGAATAAACTTTGTGTATGTTGACTTACTCTTTGTATAATTATTGAGTGTGGTCTCGGACGATGCCTCAGTGTTCATTGTTCCAAGGGAGTAGGCAATTAGTGGGGGTCTAGAATCTGGAGGGGCTTGTAGACATATTTAACTAATCCGAGGTCAACCACAGAGTAAAAAGTGTATATACCTATCCAACCCCTGGGGTTAGAATACACGGGAGTGCTAGAGACACCTCGGGTGTGGTTAACTCTCACTACCCAAGGCGATCTTGTCACAGTGGTGGAAATGACCACGTGTTCACGTGCACCCACTGTGAACGAACATTTACAGCGCGAATTGGCCTTATCAGTCACATTCGCTATCGCCCTAGGTAAAAGTTATTATACCTTTTTAAAGCACAAACTATCGTCCGTCAAGACAGCAAGGTGCCAATGTATGTATGTCTCTGATTCAGCAGTTGCAGGCTTATCTGGTGAGGAAGTTCAACATCTGGAGGTCATTAAAGACTCTACTCGTCGAGTCCAGCCTGTTTCGATGGAATGACTGCCCACTGGCGATTTCTTTGTTGGATGTGAAGGCGCCGAGCTATTCAAGGTTACACAAATCTGATTAATAATATAATGTACTTTCAAGATGAAAGAATAGTTTTTTTTTTTTTTAATTAACGTCCGGTCCTTTACCTGACAAAACGCAAAGAATACGTATACTTCACGTTTTAAATAAAAAGAAAGAAAACAACCAAATAAATTAAATGTAAAATAAAATAGATTTAGCCTAATCTTTATTACCAAGAAAACGATCACGGGAAATGTGCAACTTTCTTTGTTATTCTGAATCATTAGTTTCAGGAGTATCTTGTCACTGTTTCTTGGCAGCCGCCTGGGAATCTTTCTGCACCAAGAAACTATCAAGGGAAATTTGTCGCTTCCTTTGCTGGAGAATCTTTCTGAAGTGAGCCATCGCGTTATCATTCATCTGAATAACGAAGACACAAACCATATTAGTACGATTTATTGCCTGGCACATATCGCTGCATCTCGTCAGGCGCTTACTGCAGATGTCACACAACATAGAGTAAAATAATAAGAATCATCGTTCAAGCTGAAATATACAAATATTCACACATCATTCATCAGGTTTACTGCCCTGTTAGCAACAAGTTTGTTTGGATGATGGTTCACAATGAGGTCTTCAACGTCTGCCCACTTGCTGCACATTTCTTTAATCCTGGCAGTTGAAACGGTCACCGACTCCTCATCATCGGACGACTGCTCCACCTTTAATGTCTTTAGCTGTTCATTCTGAAGATCCACAAGCTCATCTGTAGTACTATTAGTACTGTACGCGATCGTTTGTCTCCAACGTTAACCTTGCTCTCTCTCGCTCGCCTTCGTTTGTAACCCGAGGCATTGTTCGTTACTTGAGACATAAAATTTTCGAAGTTGGTGTTCGTGACCTGAGGCGTTCGTAAACCCGAGTTACCACTGTATGTTCATTTTCATGTTGATGTGTTTGTGATGACAGATTGACAAAATTTCATATAAATCACTGCAAACAAAAATATTACAATTACATGCAGCATGAAAAAAACACTCTCCTGGTATACACCGGCATTGGTACCAATGTCACAATGAAAACAGAGGCCAGCATGGATGAATGGATAAGAGCGGTCATTTTTAAATATCTGGTGTGCTGATCCTGAGGTAGCGGTTTCAACTAGTACGCTGGTCTATTTGATTAAAATGTTGACGTCTTGTCCTTGACTTTGGGATGTAAATTACAAGTACCTCAGAAGTCAGAGTGCAATCGCCTGATGGCAAGAGACACGGGTAATAGGGCAAGCTAATCCACATAAAAATATATGTCCTGTGCACTAGAAGTAGTAGCACATGTATGAACTAAGCTGGAGTTCACAGTAAACGAACGCCCCAAAAACAAACATACCAAATCTTCCAGTTTATTAACATAATAAAATCCAACTTATTTTAGATGATTAACAAAAAATATAGGAACCTTTATACACACTTAGAGACATTATATTTGTGTAGACCAATCATCTCTTAGAAGCAATGTTGTCAATATCATGCCAACTGCTGTAACTTCCCAAGATTTTCCCTGAGACACATTTTAGCCTGAGTCAATTTACTAAACAGTGCTATAATTATTTGATGGGAGTTATATTTTATAACAGTGTTTATGATATTTACTTGGAGTTATATTTTAATATGCATCATCTTTCTGGCGGCCTAGATGCTCTGATTCCCATTTGGTTCTATAAGTGCTTTATAAACCTCTTTGCCTCATTATAGGTTATGTCTATGTCAAGCTGTGGTAGTCGTCCGCCCTCTTTTGCTAGTCTGTCGGCCTCTTCATTTCCAGGTATACTGCAATGTGATGGGATCCACTGTATTACAACTTTTTGGGATTTCTGAAATAGTCCATGGAGTGCTGCTCTTAAGTCTGCTAGTTCTGTACTGTTTTTTCTCTTCAGTATTGAGACAGTTGACTTTGCATCTGTGAAGATAGCTATTTGCTTCTCTTTATTTCTCACCATCAAAAGCATTTCTGCTGCAGTTTTCAAAAGCTCTACCTCTCCTGTTTAGTTACTTGAAAATTTTCCAGTTGCCACTGACTGTTTTTTTTTCCACTCCATTTTTTAAATGTAGGAGAATTCCTCCTCCTCCATTTTCTATTGAATTTTTGGCTGATCCATCTGTATATGCATGGGTCCAATTGCTACTTGGGTATTGTTCTTTTATGTAGTTTAGGGTTATTTTTCTTCTTTCTGTCTGATTCTGAGTGTTCTTTTTCTCAATACCAGGAATGTTTTATATCATCTCGGGCAGTTGCTGCTGTCTCGAAGCTAGAAACATGTGTGCATTGTAAATGGGTTTGATTGTTGATATGTTAAGTATAGGATCTGCCCTAATCTTTCGTTTTGCGGTTTCTACAAAGTTGCCACGCTTCAGTCTTCCCTTTCCAAAACCATTAAACTTTTTATACATGGGGTGGTCTGTCAATCTTCTAAATTTTTCTGCTTGTTGCTGGGCTCTGCTGTCTCTTCTATCCTGCATTGGTTGTCTTCAGGCTTCCAGTTATGATCGCACTCCTTGATTTTGGACTCTACTTATGTTGTTAAAGTTTGACTTAGCTGCTGTTGCCCAAGCTGCAATGCCATATCGCAGTACTGGCCTCATCCATCTAGTGTATAACTTCTTGAGAACTTTCTCATCTGCTCCCCCACGTTGTACCAGCAAGCTTTTTCGTGATTGCCATTCTTTGCCTTTCTCTTTTTCGATTTTTATCAACCTGTCTTCCATGTCAGGCGACGATCAAAGGTAACTCCTAGATAGTTTGGAATTTCTTCATGGCGCAATATTTTTCCATTCAATAACAGCTTAGGGTGCCGAGATTTATTTGAGAGGGAGAACACTGCATGTTGTTTTCTTCTCAGTTATCTTCACTAGCCATGATATTTACCAGTCCTCTAGCGATAATAACGCTTGCTGCATTCTGCTGTTAGCTGTACTAATATATTCTTCAGATGTCCATATGGCTAGGTCATCTGCAAAGGAGGATGAGTACTCTGGCTGGAAAATGTTCCGTGATGTCATTATATATCTATGCTAGGAATAGTGTTGGTGAAAGAACTCCTCATTGGGGGACACCTTGCTCCAGCACAATCTTTTTGGTGGTTTGTCCTTGTATTTTTGTCCTCGCAGAAATGTTCTCGAGGTAGTGGCTGATCCATTTGTTTATTTTCCCACAAACATGCATTTATTTTTGCAGTTTTACTTTCAATCCTTCCTTCCATACTTTATCAAATGCGTTTTCTAAATCTATCCAGACCGCTTGTGTGTGCTTTTTCTCTTGGAAGGCACCCTCTATTTCCTGCCATGTAGCTATGCAGGGTCTACAGTACTAGTCCTGCATATTAGTAGAATGTGTGCAGTACAGGAGCAGTGAAGACAAGCGAGTGTAATGTAAGTTAGCGACAGTTAACTAGCGAGCACTAGAATAACAAGGGAAACCGAGACCGAGGGATAGTGATCATGATTCACGAATGAGAAGGGAAACGACTCAGAAAGACTGTGTATCACGTGATCAAAAAAAAAAGCCGAGATCACGAGAATGAAAACCGCTGCTCTCTCTCTCTCTCTCTCTCTCCCCCCCCCCCCCCCATGTGTCTCCACCTTGTCGCGGTGGGGGGGGGGGGGGGGGGGGGCTTGCGTGTCCCGGTAACCCCAAGAGCATTGTTGACGGATGGAAAACTACATGTCGGACAGGCCTTGGGATAGGGACCAGACTAAGTGAGACACAACCTGCTGCTCTGCAGGTAGACTGAGGATAGCAGTCAAAGTCTAAATCAGGCGCACGATGCCGCTATTTCGTGGTCCAGACACATACTCTAAGGCTCCCATTCGAGGGATATGGCTGAGCGCCTCTAAGCCATAAACCCTTGGATGTGAGAGCCAGGCCGATACCCACCTACCGAAAAATGTAGGTGAGATGCTGAGCACGCCACATGCTCATTTCAGATACTTGTTCGAAGGCTCTCAGCTGGGGGATATGAGAGATCCACAATTGAGAGGGCCTGGCCGATTCTCGCTCACTGGTGCATGGAGGTAAGGTGCTGAGCCGGTAGCACATGTAGCCTACTTTGGGAGCGAGTACAAAAGGTAGAAAAAGTCGCAAAAAATGGTTACAAAAGATGTCTGTACCTATATTCACAGAGAGTGTAGTCAAAGGTGGAAAAACGTCTCAATAACACGAAATGGAACGCTTGGCTAGCGAGCCTATTGCGTGGTCCGAAGTCCGAAGCTAAAGTTTACCTAGTGGATGTCGTACGCAGACTGACCGTTCCTGGTTTGTGCTTGAGCGACCAGTGGCAAGCGAAATGCCCAATACATGGAAGTGAGGAATTAAAGCAGCCATGAGCAGGACGTGGCAATTCCTCGGGTGAGCTCAGACTCAGAGCAATATGTGCCGGCTCTGCAATTATGGAAGTCTCTTTGGATAGCGGGGAATGCAAATGATCTGCCCCTGCCTTCCCTTGAGGGTTGACCGTGACGTCTCTGACCGTTCTACCTTGACCAGCTGAGATGTGTGCGACACCATAATAATAAGAGTATAATGTGCCTCGAAACCCGAGGAAGGCTAATCTCATTATAAAAATGCCCACGAAGTCGGAAATGCCGTCCTATAGGTGGCAAAATAAAATTGGCACTACGCAATTACGTCCGAGTGAAATGTCTATCGTGTTAGGAACAGCTCTGACTACCTAGTTTTCCGAATAGCTCGTGTTCGGAACAGCTCTGACTAGGTAAGTTTCCGAATGACCGTCGTGCTCTGACTACATTGTCCCCGGGCACAGAGACAAGCACATGTCCGAATCGAAAACTGAGTGGATACTGTCTGCAGACTGGCCTGGTTTGTGTGGGAACGGCCCGGGGCGAACGAAATGCCCAATAGATTGAAGTGAGGAATTAAAGCAGCCATGAGTAGGACGTGACGATTCCCTCGGTGAGCCCAGCACTAGGGCGCTATGTGTCGGCTCTGCAACTGGATGCCACCTGGATGGTGGAAAATGCCATGGACTGTCCCTGCCTTACTTTCAGGGAAGACCGTGAAGTCTTCGACTGTTCCAACTTGACCGGCTGGAATGTAGACGGTACCACAAAAGTGAGAGTCTCCCAGGAATGCTAACCTGGTCAAAAACGCACGCAGAAGTCGGATGAGTTGGCCCAAGGGTTTCGGCCCGAGGGTGCCTAACAACACTCCGCAATCACTTCTGAAAAAAAAAAAACACTCCGGATGAACGCGAAGAAGAAGAAGAAGAAGAAGAAGAAGAAGAAGAAGAAGAAGAAGAAGAAGAAGAAGAAGAAGAAGATGGACGGTCTAGTCAGTTAGGTCAGGGTTTTGACAGAAGCAAGACGTCAAACTGTTTTGAAGCCGTGAAAGATTGTCAAGGTTATTTGTGTATTGATTCACCATCAAGAATCGGAGATGTTTCATCCAGCTAGTACAGCTAAGCGTATGTCCAACACGCAGGTTTGTTGCATTTCACCGAATTAATGGCAGCCCAGCGATACTGCACACCAGTCGCCAACATCAGGTTGTAAGTTTGATCTTAGTTCATAATCAGACATCTTTGTATGCATTGAATAGTTGCGGTTCTGAAACGATTGTGCCTACTCTTCAAATTAATGAACGTTATCCAGCAGAAATGAATATGTATTTTATAAGATTTCCAACATATACGGGACCATGTGCTTTATGTATGCTGTAACATTTGTCTACAATAAATGAAGAGTACCAAGGACGTCAGTATGTCAATGTGCATTATTCATCGTATGTTGATGTTCCTGTTAAATCTGTCAATGAATCTGAGACAGCGAGACCAGCAATAGCTCACTGGCAGAAGGCATCCTCTATTTCCTGAGCTATATAGGTTATTTGATCTTCAGTGGATCTGTACTTTCTGAATCCTGTTTGGTGTGGCGTTAAGAGTTGGTTTTCTTCCAGATACCACGTTAGCCTGCCATTGATAATGCGTTCCATTGATTTTCCTACACAGCTAAGTAGACTGATAGGTCGATAGCCATTTGGTTCTTCCAGGTCTTTTCCTTTCTTTGGGACTGGTATTAGTATAGCTTCCTTCCATGCCTGTGGGACTATTTCTCTCTTCCAGCTGTTATTTAGGACTGCTAGTAGTTTCTTATTTGCCTTGGTGTCTAGTCCTATTAGCATTTCATTTGTGATTCCATCCTTTCCTGGTGATTTTTTTCTTTTTTAGGATATCCATTGCCTGTTCCATTTCTACCATGTTTTAGATATTTAGATATATTCTGCTGCTGTCTCTGTATTACTATGATGTGTCTGTTTATCTTTGATTGCTTTCTTCTTTTCGGTTGTAATATCAATGTGGTTTGCACTAGCATAGTGTTCCATTAGTGCATTTGCAGCCTTTTTTCCTGTAAGCAAGGCATTTCCTTGTTTAATTGTTATTTGTTTGTTTCTGGGTCCTTCAGTGTTCATGGCGTTCACTAGTTTCCATAGTTTGTTTCCATCCCAGTCAAAGTTAAGGTTTTCTGTGTTTTCCCTCCAACAATCTCTTGTTGTTTGATTTACTGTTCTTTTATATTTTGTTGAGATGGCTTTGAGAGAGATGTTCGCTTCAGTTGTTTGTTCTCTCTGCTGTTTTCCTGGCATCTTCAACTTTGTCATCCAAAATTTGTAGTTCTTCAGTCCAGTACTGTTTGTGATTTTTCCTCGCTCCTCTTGGAATTGACTCAGTGGCGGCCTATATTATTGCTGTGTTTAGACTTTCCACCATTTGTTTCATATTGCCATGTCGTGTATTTATGTTTTCACAACATTTGTCTGTTAGTATGTCATATCTGTCCCAATTAGCTCGTTTTTAATTCCAGCGAGGCAAAGGCTTTTGCTCCTGTGGAACATACTCCATATTCATTACAAGTTTGATTGGTCTGTGGTCACTACCTGCTAATTGGACGAGCACATGGCGACCGATTTTGTGGAGAATGTCTCCTGTGCAGAAAGCTAAGTCTGGAGTAGAAGTGGTAAACCATCTTCTAGAGTAGAAGCTCGATGTGTCATCCGCTTTGTTTAGTAGATGGAGATTTGAGTCTATTTCCCAGTCCTCCACTTCATCTCCTCTGTTGTCAGTATCTAGGTATCCCCATCTTTCTGAACAGCTATTAAAGTCTCCGACAATAATGCAGTTTGTGTCAGTTATTTTCATGTTTGAAAGTGTAAGGTCCTTATGTTAAGCCCGAGGCTCAATACATCCGATTTCGACAAGCATTTATTCGGGGTGCTTTCTCTAGCCTTTGACTGTCCCCAGTCTACCAACAAGGCAGTAGGTTTGTGTGTCTCTTGGTCTGGTTCCTCTCCCTTGACCTGTTAGACATGGGTGACCCTATCAGTAGCTGTGCTACCGTCGGCATAGCTCTTGGGGTCATTGGAACGCGCAAGCCCCTCTACCTTGTCACGGTGGACACACGGCAGAGGGGCGTCAACATTTAGTTTATGCATAACATTCATCATCGTCATCATCTTCCACTTCTGCCGTCAAGCGTCGTGGGGAGGAATAATTTGCGTTCCAGCGCCTAGTGGGCGGCACTGGATAGTGTCATTCCGTGTGGTTGTACAATGTCTCTGATGTCGTCAATCCATTTTCTTCTTGGACGTCCTCGTGGTCTCGTCGCAGATGATCTTTGATGTAAGGCCAGTGATGGTAGTTGCTGATGTTGCATTCTAACGAAACCACTTGATCTTCTGTCTTTCAATAAATGTGGCACAAGGTGCTGATCCCACAGTCTGTCTGATAGTAGCATTTCTTACTCGGTCTCGGATTGTTAAGTTGGCAGCTCTCCTTAGGCATCTCATTTCGCAGGTGTTGATTTTGCGAATGTGTAATTTGGATAAAGTCCAGGTTTGAGATTGGTAGCATAGGATTGGTGTGAATATGCTGTTTATTATCTGTCGTTTTGCGGGCATGGGTATGTTTGGATGTTTCAGTAAGGGTGATAGATGATATGTAAGTGCACTAGCTTTTTGACATCTGATTTCAATTTCTCTGTCCAATCTGCATGAATTAAATATTTTCTTTCCTCCTCTCTGTTTACAGGATGACATCATTCGCTTGCTTGATGTTACTGGAGAAACAAAATTACTTTGAAAGAAGAAATTTCTGTCAACTATCCAGTATTGCATTTTGTGATGCATCGCTTGCATTTAGTCCAAATTATCAAATTCTTGCATGGGGTTCACCAAATGTAAAATCTTTTAATTCATTTCTTGATCACCAAACGTTAAAGTTTATTTGCATCTTTGTTGGAGCAGAATCAACATATTATTATTAAACACTTCAGTTCTTTTATAAACAGCATCTTAACATTTTGCCGACCAGCAATCCGGAGCATTATCGTCTCCCATTACCAAGAGTGTTTGCGGATTTATTACAAATGCTAAAAGACCAAGGCTGATAGTGAAACAAAGGCTCTTCAGACAACCTATTAAGCACTTGGTATAAGTTTCATTGATTATGTGGTTGTTTCGGGATTTGAAATTTAAATATTGAGCACAACCCACTACTGGCAACGCCGATCGCATTCTGGTATGAACCTAAGGCCTATCCACGTCAATCTGGAAGCACTATACTCGAGTTTCGCCCTCGTTTGAGCTCGTCAGTAGTGCATATCCCTGACCGGATCCGGAAACAGTCCCGGATCACGCATGTGAAGCGGGTGTGTAACCACGCGGCACACACTGGACACACCAAATTATCACAACAGAACATCACAACGCTACCCATCGTAGGCTATGCTCAAGATTGCCCAATCGCCGCGACCGACGTCCGTCAATCGATGGGACCCGAACGATCAGGTCTTCTCACTGGCAAGGAACACCAGGCCTCCTAAATCCAGTGAGCAATAATAAATTGATTATGTGGTTGTTTCGGGATTTGAAATTTAAATATTGAGCACAACCCACTACTGGCAACGCCGATCGCATTCTGGTATGAACCTAAGGCCTATCCACGTCAATCTGGAAGCACTATACTCGAGTTTCGCCCTCGTTTGAGCTCGTCAGTAGTGCATATCCCTGACCGGATCCGGAAACAGTCCCGGATCACGCATGTGAAGCGGGTGTGTAACCACGCGGCACACACTGGACACACCAAATTATCACAACAGAACATCACAACGCTACCCATCGTAGGCTATGCTCAAGATTGCCCAATCGCCGCGACCGACGTCCGTCAATCGATGGGACCCGAACGATCAGGTCTTCTCACTGGCAAGGAACACCAGGCCTCCTAAATCCAGTGAGCAATAATAAATTGATTATGTGGTTGTTTCGGGATTTGAAATTTAAATATTGAGCACAACCCACTACTGGCAACGCCGATCGCATTCTGGTATGAACCTAAGGCCTATCCACGTCAATCTGGAAGCACTATACTCGAGTTTCGCCCTCGTTTGAGCTCGTCAGTAGTGCATATCCCTGACCGGATCCGGAAACAGTCCCGGATCACGCATGTGAAGCGGGTGTGTAACCACGCGGCACACACTGGACACACCAAATTATCACAACAGAACATCACAACGCTACCCATCGTAGGCTATGCTCAAGATTGCCCAATCGCCGCGACCGACGTCCGTCAATCGATGGGACCCGAACGATCAGGTCTTCTCACTGGCAAGGAACACCAGGCCTCCTAAATCCAGTGAGCAATAATAAATTGATTATGTGGTTGTTTCGGGATTTGAAATTTAAATATTGAGCACAACCCACTACTGGCAACGCCGATCGCATTCTGGTATGAACCTAAGGCCTATCCACGTCAATCTGGAAGCACTATACTCGAGTTTCGCCCTCGTTTGAGCTCGTCAGTAGTGCATATCCCTGACCGGATCCGGAAACAGTCCCGGATCACGCATGTGAAGCGGGTGTGTAACCACGCGGCACACACTGGACACACCAAATTATCACAACAGAACATCACAACGCTACCCATCGTAGGCTATGCTCAAGATTGCCCAATCGCCGCGACCGACGTCCGTCAATCGATGGGACCCGAACGATCAGGTCTTCTCACTGGCAAGGAACACCAGGCCTCCTAAATCCAGTGAGCAATAATAAATTGATTATGTGGTTGTTTCGGGATTTGAAATTTAAATATTGAGCACAACCCACTACTGGCAACGCCGATCGCATTCTGGTATGAACCTAAGGCCTATCCACGTCAATCTGGAAGCACTATACTCGAGTTTCGCCCTCGTTTGAGCTCGTCAGTAGTGCATATCCCTGACCGGATCCGGAAACAGTCCCGGATCACGCATGTGAAGCGGGTGTGTAACCACGCGGCACACACTGGACACACCAAATTATCACAACAGAACATCACAACGCTACCCATCGTAGGCTATGCTCAAGATTGCCCAATCGCCGCGACCGACGTCCGTCAATCGATGGGACCCGAACAATCAGGTCTTCTCACTGGCAAGGAACACCAGGCCTCCTAAATCCAGTGAGCAATAATAAATTGATTATATATAAATTAAATAAATTCAGATTAATTACATAAATTCAGATAGAATCTATAAGTAGAGCAGGAAATAGTAGGGGTGCAGAAGTTTGAAGTTTCTATGATATACTCAGATACAACAAATGAATCCACATGCTTGCCAACAGGAATATTTTGCTCAAAGGGGGGTACGGGGAGTCAGGCATTGGTAGCACCTTTGGTAAGGATGACTCTCATGTCCTTCTCAGGACTCATCCCCCACTGGTCCAAGCCTGACACCCAGCTCGTGCCTGTGGCACCTAGTAGCTGTCAGCATGCAACAGCGGCCACCCCCCGGGCAACAGCTGTGAGAGGCTGGCTAAACCAGGCATGGGTAACCGATTTGGTGTCAAACCAAGCGGTAAACTAGGGTATGCCTACCCAGCATGTGAAGACAGGACTCGGCAGACTGCGCGGAAGAAATCATTCCTGATTCAACGGGCAAGACGGCGTTTACCTCCAAAGCGTTGTGGAACGTAATGAGCACGGCAAGGCACGTAGAGCGCCTTGGTCATCCACTGCACCTGTATTCGTCTCCAGTCGTCTCGACTTGTCTTGCCACTGGACTCAGATGGACTCAGGCGAGAGAGTGAGGCCGACGAATTGCGCAACTCTTCCTCACTTTAATCCAAGTCATCGCGCAAGTCATTCTTCATCCATCATTCTTTGCTCAAACCAGTCTACTTGAGTACATGTTCTGAGTATTGCCGTAGAAATGATAAAAAACACAAGCCACTACTAGGAGGATTTACTTCTTGTTGTCATTTCTTCAAGCTCTCAAGAGCGACAAACTGCCAGAACTGAAAGGAAACCTACGTGAAGTCAACACCAATAAAAGGCGTTGTATACAGTGGATACCATCTCGCTGGAAATAAAAGAGCTCATATGTCAGCAAAAGACGGACTACAATGGGATCAAACAAAACAATTAATAACTGTCCATGAAAAAAGACTCTTATCAAGTCTGTCAGAAACTAATCCAAATAGACAACAATTACTATATTGATTGAGGCAAAAGAAAAAGACAGAACAGACCGAACAGTCGTCTAAACAGACTGATTGATATTGGTCAAGTCTTCTTTCATTTGTTTGAACTTTATTGTCTGTATCTGCAATGTTGTCTCTTGTATCAGCTTCACTGTCTTTCTTAGTTCACTCAGTGATCCATAAAGTTTATCCTCCACTGTTGTTTCTCTAGGCCAAAAGGTTTGCCTAGATATGTCATATTTTGGAGTCTTGGAGTGTGTGGTCTGCTGTCTGCAGCACCAATCCATGTGTGCACATAGCTGATTCGCCAATTTGAGTTTTGTTTACATGTGGCTGCGTAATCAATTATGTCCTGTTCTGAGGCACAAAATAATTATGTGTTCTGGTAATCACCCTGTGCTGGTGTTGGTGGCTTTCTGATTGATTTGATTGGTCCAGCCATCCCTGTGTACACGTTATAAGTGTTGCAAGAGAAATGCAACCAAAATACTCACACTTTTCAAACTGCAATACACAACCAAATTTACCTCAAAATACTTATTACTTTAACCCTACCAGACCTGAGGCCCTGAACCTAACTGTCCCCTATACCTGGGCTCCTGAGCAAAAAAGAAAAAAAGGAAAAAAAAAACATGATATAGAAAAATGTTAGTTACATGCAAACAATTGATTAGAATAAGATGGAACTTGGAGACATTGTAGAAAATAGGTCTACCTTTCATCTAGCGCCAATATTCCACCTTTGTGTGCCAATCCACCCAGCAGGATGAGCCTTGTTTCACACAAAGGTACTTTTTGCAAAGCGAGCACCAGATGTTGCTCTTCACCTTCTTGCATGGATTGTCTTTGTAAGATACTCCAGGATTTTGCTTGTTGTACCTGGAGTGCTTTTCCATGCACACAGCACAGATATGATTAGATGATGTCCCAGGGGGAATCTCAGGAAAATGATTGCCTGGGGTCATCCGTTGAGGGCAGGGTTCCTTTTGTGGGTGGCGGTGAGCTGATGTCCTGTATCCTGTAAACAAGGATAAAAAGTCAATCGGTTCACTCTCCTCTGTGATAGATCCAGGAATGTTGACTGGGACTTTACCATCCTCATTGAAATTCAGATCTGTATTTGGTGATACACAATTCCTTGTCCAACGTCATCACCACCTAGATCTCCCCATCAGCTGTTTGAGGGACACGCCCCTTACTCTTACTATCGATCTAGCTCTAGATCTATAAGGTTCAAGATTCTCCTCATCACTCGAGCTCTCACTATCTCTGTCACTTAAACTGGAAACGTATTCTTGATGAAATTTTGACTCCTCAGAGACTGAATCAACTAAAGTATCGATCACCTGTTGGACTGTGAAAAGCCTAGACCTACTTCGCTTTCTTGTTGGAGTGCTTGGTTCATCAGCCGCTTCAAACACACGGGGGCAGACATTTGCAATGGCTAACCATGATGTTTGACCACAACGGTTGGTTTTTTTTAGTTTATGACGCATTTTTTTCACGTACTAGTCAAAGTACTGAAAATTAGGTACAGCGGTATATTCGAAAATTAACGAAAAATCGGTACAGCGGGCTTGTAGGGTTAACAACTTGCATTACAATTACATATAAAACATGTCAATATGCTGAACATGGTAAAGCTATTCAAGATTTAATGTCACTAGGGCATACAACCTGACTGAGATGAAACGCTATAACAAGTAAACAATATATGTCCAAGATAAAACAAAATACACCAAATTCTAACACAGTATCAGATATTTCAGTTTGCCAAAGTATACACTACAATTTCACATGTTTCTAACAAAGAACTCTGTAATATTAAACAAGATGAATGAATAAATTGCAAATACTAAAAGACTCATCAGAAGTTAACCACCATAATGGACATGAATAATATTACTGAATCATTACTAAAATACCACAAACTAAAAAAATACAAATTAACACTTTGTTTTCTACCGTTTCCCCCCCCCCCCCCCCCCCCCCCCTACAGTTTTGCATTTTCATTCCTATCACAATGTTCAGTAGTGTTCACAGACTCAATTTGAAATGCTGTTTGATCAGTTTTCAAAGCTGACACCATCTTCTGATAACTCAGTTGGATGGCTAAAAGCCAAATTGGTAGATATCGAACATTAATATCGCATTAACGCCATCCAGGCATAAATGCCCGTTAACCAAAGAGCATATCACCACTGAAATCAATACAAGTCAATGAGCAACTGGTAATACTAACACCAGACAAGCCTGACTATGTAAGGAAAATGAAAGACATTTCAACAGATCCATCCAAATTTCAGTTATATCTGAAAGCTAGCAATCCACGGGACTTGGATGCAAAGGTGAGGAAACAAATTCAGTCACTGTTGGATTGTAACAACTGACCCCGCAGGGCTCACAAACACCTCAGTTTCATGGTCTCCTAAATTGCACAAGCCTGGAACGCCACTGAGACCTATCTTCTATCTTATCTATGGTCAACTCTGCCCAACACAGGATGATGAAATGGCGTGCCGATATTCTCAAAATAGTGTGACAATCATTCAACTTCTTTAATAATAAAAGATTTGAACGGGTCGAACTATTTGATACCAACAACCTTATACAAAAACACATGGCATCAATGGACATTGTGTCTTTTTCACTAACTTTGCCCTGGAAGAAACAATGAAGATCATTTGCTATCGCATAAAAGATAAGAAACTGAAGTTAGACATACCAACACCCAAACTCGAGTAACTACTACTACTGTGCACATCTAATATTAAATATAATTCTCTAACAAAAATCATACCACCAAACTGAAATATGGCGATAAGGAGTCCTTAAGGTCCCATTCTAGCAGACATCTTTATGATACACTTAGAAGAATAAAGAGCCTTGGATATTAAAGACCAGGCTCTATACCGCCAGTATGTGGTACGAGGACGAGTCAATAAGTTAGTCACACAGTTCTGTGGGATGGCAGGTAAATGTGGTTGGTGGATAGTTTTAAATATCTTGAGACATTTATAACATCAGATAGAAGATGCACAACAGAGATCAAGAGCAGAATAGGACAAGCAAAAGCTGCATTTCAGAAAATGAATATCTTATGCAATAAGACACTATCACTGAATGTAAGAAAGAGAGTGCTGAAGAGCTTTATAGAACCTGTTTTGCTGTATGGCTGTGAATCTTGGAATATAAATGAACAAATTAGGAAAAGATTGGAAGCAACAGAGATGTGATTCTTGAGACAAATGTTGCGAATTCCTTGGAAAGCCAAAGTAACTAACAAAGAATGCCTTAAAGAGCCTAACGAGACTAGAACATTATATTCAACAATAAGAAAGAGACAAACAGCTTTTTTCTGGTCATGTGATGAGAAGAGAGGAGCTGGAGAACATCATGACAACTGGAAAGATCGAGGGGGAAGAGAGGCAGAGGCAGACCACGAGAAATGATGCTGGATGGATTGACACGGTTGCATGGAGGAATATCAACGGCAGAGTTGATCCAGAAAACCAAAGCCCGAGATCTGTGGAGAATCATGAACGCCTACGCCAGTCACAGTCGGCACGGCACTTGATGATAATTATGTTTTCTACAGGTGTCATTAGGTGACAGCAACTTCGAACTTCACATTCCCGTTCATCAGGTGGCGCTAGGTGTCTCATGCGCAGCGCATAATGAAGGCGACGGTACTTACGGAGTGTACTACCAAAGAGCAACGTGCTGTTGCGTGTTTTTTGTGGGCAAAAGAACTGCCTGCAAAGGAAATGCTTCCTGTTTATGCTGACAAATGCTTGTCCCGTAAAGCGGTGCATAGCTGATAAGAAAAATTTTCCCAATGACGATCTAAAATTGTTGATGAAATCTGATCTGGCCGTCCTGTTGAGATTGCAACAGAAGCATCCGTGTAGCAGGTGGAGGAGATGATTAGAGGTGACAGGCGAGTAATGATAAGACTCTGTAGCATCTGCAATAGGGTGCTCACAAGATTCAGCATACAGCATAATGCATGATCGATTGAAATTTCCAGGACTGCTGACTAGAGGAGTATTGCGTCTTCATGACAATGCTAGACCACATACGGCTCGATTAACTAAGGTGGGAAGGTCTGGAACATCCACCTTACAGCCCCGACTTAGCTCCAAACAATTTCCACCCTTTTTGTCCACTGAAAACCCACCTTGGCAAGAAACATTTTGCAAATGACGCCAAAGTTGAATGTGAAGTGAAAACGTGGATTAGAAAACAGAGCACGTAGTTCTATGCAGACGGTTTGGCAGGACTGATAAAACGATGGGATAAGTGCACCAATGTTGGTGAAAATTATGGTGAGAAATAAAGGGACAATGTATGTATAAAAATAAACTGGTTTCAAGTTATATTGTTATTTTTCTACAGCCAGTTGTGACTTACTTATTGACTTCCCCTCGTATATTATTCATCACAGAGTCCAGACCAGCAGAAATGTCCCACTCCTCATGAACCAAGCCCACAAGAATATCTCTTTGTCTATTGATCAACATATTAACACCTAATCGTTCTTATACATCCTAATCAGATGTTGGGTAGATGGCACCATCCAAAGCGCAGTCTATCAAATAGGAACATGGACGGATAAAAACCTAAATTTCAATAGCTTTGCACTTATCCATTATGAGTGTGGCCTGATAAGAACTGTTTAATCGAGCTAGCAAGATATGCTTCGATGGCACACCAAAGAAAAAAAAAGAAACAATCATCCTTAACCAGACTCTGCAGTCTAATAGATATCCAGCTGACACATCAAGTGTCACTGCCAGCCATCCATACCTACCCTCACAGAATCAGCAGCCCCCCCCCCCCCCCCCCCAAACTTCAAGCATTTCTTCAGCTGACCCACAAAGGTAGCGACATAATGAAACAAATACCCACTTGGCTAAAAGCTGTAAACCACACATTCTTTGCTGCTGAACCAATGATCAGATATAAAACCACCCGGATATCTACTTCATCTGTGAATGAACCATTGTCTCTGTTCACCAAATCTAACTGCATTTATCAATTTCAGTGCTGAGCGCCAAGCAACTTACACAGGTAAACAGAAATTGAGTAGCCGAACATATACCAACGGGTAGAAAATAGATAGTCTTCGGGAATCCCTGTGCAGTTGACAGGCCATGAAATGCCCTCCTCAGCGATTTCTCAACACTTCATAAACTATGCTCACAATGTTAACAAAGAAAAGGCATTTTGTATACTGTATTCGACAAACAATGATTGTTCAAGTATAGTGAGGCGTTAATAATTAGGCGGTTCTGGCCAGTTTTGTACAAACAGAAATAATTCATTTGAAATTTGAAATTACTGTGGGGATAACAAATACTCCACATTCGAACAATACCTGTGGATATATGTTTTAACTGATTCACTGACAAACAAAAATTGGATTTGGACCAAACAACATTTTATGGCAGAAAATGGGAAGCAGGTGTGTGCCACAATAATGGTGTACAAATGGTAGCAGATATATTGTAAATATATCAAATTAAAGGAGATTGCACAAAGAAAATGTCAGTGTTGATACTTTTGGAAGAGGTTAGATATTATAATAATAAATTTAGATTTTGTAACAACAATTTAGAATAAAGGGGTGATAATTATTAAAAATGTCCACTTACCAAGGCACTACTTCTCCCTCTTTGATGATAAACCAATTAAATTTATTGAATAATGATAAACACAACACTTTTCTTTACCAATATCACAAGAACTGCTCCTTAAAATGATCAATATACAATTATAACTTCACATTTTTAGGTATGTAATTTTCACACAAACATTAGAAAATCAGGAAAACACTTGGAAGATTTGTTTTCAATAGATTAACAAACAATATATACATATTTCTGTTTACTGTTATTTACAATACTGCTCAGCTTATTTGTGATAAGCTGCAAAGCAAACTTTGGGGCACAAGTGTGGCCTATTAGTGCAGCCGGAGCAAACATAACTTGACCTGTGTCGTTTAGCTGGAGTGCTGCACAAAACACAGATTCTGTCGACACCAACATATTCTATTAAATGCTTGGCTCCTGTCACTCTTTCAACATAATTTCCTGCAACAGACTTTTTGATATTCTTTGGTAGGCGGAGTGTGGCACATTCAGGATTAATCTGAGCTGCTTCATGATGTGCACTTTCCAGTAAACTTTGCTTGAATTCCTTCAATGACAGTTTCTTCCCTCCATTCTGTGTTTGGCATATGGTGTGCAGGATATGTGCATTGACTTGTGCAATTTCAAAGATCCAGTAGTAGATCTTCTTCCACCAATTATTGGTTTTCCTATCAAGCATGTAATAGCGAACCATTTGGTCCATGCTATCACAGCCTTTCATCGCCATGTTATAATCATGGATCATCTTTGGTTTGCCGACTAGTTTCCTCATTCCTGTCTCAACAGTTCCAACTACTGACTTGGTGGAGACAAAAGTGCATGGCTGTTTAGCTTTTTGATCTCTCCATGCCACGCACAATATTCTATCTCCTTCAAGAAACCATTTCATCTCTTGATGCTTAAGTCGCAAATATTTCAACTCTGGAGGAAAGCCCACTTGGTTGACATTCAGTGTGCCTGTATAATTGAAATTGTTGGAATGCAGAAAATCAATAAGAGCTTTAGAAGTGTAGAATCTGTCAGCAAAGATGTGATGACCAGGTTTGAGAGCATTCAGTAGTGCCGCAAACACTTTCAATGCAAGAGCAGATGTGGGTTCTAAATCTGGATTGTATGCAGTGTTTCTTCCATAGTACATTTTTAAATTCACCACATAGCCAGTCACAGAATCACACAGGCCAAATGCTTTGATATGATACTTATGAGGCTTGTTTGCATTGTATTGTTTGTGCTGAAATCTGCCCTGCCACCCAATAACCATTTCACCAATGGACACATTTTCAAATGGGTAAAATGCTGCCTGGAATTTCTTCAGAATCATCTCAACAAGAGGTTCAATTTTAGTTGCACCCTCTGCGTCTGGTTCACATACGTGAAGCATGGTGTGATAAATAGATTCAAACCGATTCCTGGAAAACATAGTGGTATACCAAGGAGTATTGAAATTTGCAGCTGTACTCCAGTAGTCCTTGATATATGGTCTTTCATCAAGTCCCATTGAAATAATGACAGACGTAAACTTCAGCCATTCATACTTCGTGACGGGGGTCCAGGATAGCAGACGAGAATGTTTTCTTTTAGGAGTGTTCTGCATCAACACCTTTTCTGCATATTCATTTATGTTTTGTACTAAACAGTCCACAATGTCATCATTAAAAAATACTTTGAGAAAATCCATAGGTGTTTGAAGCTGATAAAGTTCAGGGTTCAAGTGATATCTTGGAGGATGAAACTCAAACTCGGGTTTTGTTTCCCCTACTGACACATCATGCCATGTTGCTGTTGATGATGATGGAAGAGGTGCTTCAGGCTCTACAGAAGATTGTAAAATTAAAGACTTTTTACCTCCAGATGTATTCTTATTTTCTACTGTTTGCTTTCTTTTGTGCTTGGTAGTACTTCTGCCATCCTGATATTCATCGTCAGATACCTCAGTTGATGAACTTCCACTGTCATTGTTGTTTTCCCAGTCACCACGTGCTGAAACACTGGACTCACTATCAGAATCTTCCACACAGTCACTCAAATCAGAATCACTATTGTCTAAAACTGTTTTAAACAATAATCTTGCTTGATCTGATGTTAATCTACGTGGTCGAGAACCAGTGGGCGTCGTCATTTCTAAAATCAGAAAATTAACCATAGTTTAACAAGAAATTTTTCTCAAATTTGAGAGAATACACACTTCTTTTCTGATATATTGCGGAAGAAAAGGGATATGACAAAACAAAGGCACTGTCAACACTCAGCTGATTAATGGGCCCATGGCAGTTTAGGGTAGTTCAATTCAGGTGATAAAGTGGCCCACGGCAGTGAATCAGTTAAGTATATCAGCCAAAGCATTATTCATTTATTCACTACATATAATATATAACTCTGCAGTATGCACCTGATGAAATACAGATAAATATGCCAGGCAATAAATCATGCAACATATTGTTTGTGACTACTGTGTAAATGTAGAAACAATCTAATTTGTTTAAATGAAAAAAAAAGGATAAAAAGGAATAAGTCAAAATATTTGGTAGTTTCAAACCAGACACAAGAGTGATGGGACTTTGGAACCAAGAATTGAAAAATTCTGAATGATCGCCAGAAATATAAATATTTATAACAAACTTTCATTACATGTGCAAACAAAATATTCTGTTTTGTTTGATGCCAGTGAATCAAATGTTAGGATTACAGAACTAGAGAATGCAGTTCCGTATTATCTGCATAACTGAAACTGACCAAGAATAGCAATGAAGAGGAAGAATGTATTAAACGCATCAAGTGTTAACCAGGATGCAGATGTGTAGGTAGATTAAGATATAAGTATTACAACCACTGTTAGAACACTGATGGAAACAGACTGTTAAGTATCCAAACAGCCTGTGTAGAATATGAAAAATATAGATGGAAAAGGCTAAAGTAAATATACTGACAATAAGTGATTGCAACCACAAGAATAAAGAAGACTTTTGGCGTGTCAAGTCTGACTAAAATATATTGTGACGTTAAGTAAGGTCATTTAGAGACACCCCTCCCCCCCAATTCATAGTAAAAACTTCTCGGGTTCTTCTTTAGGCAGCCCATGAAAGAAGGGACAAAGTGCTCAAGATTACATTTCTTTAATTTGGAACGCATGCACGCACACACAAAATCACACTTAAGTCACAGATGCATGTCCAATAAACCCTAATAAAGATTCCATATCTGCTTTAAGTAAATAACTGCATTTTATGCCAGCAAAGTCAGTATCTGATTTCTATAATAACGTAATAACCTGGGCCATCTCAGATAAAGTAGCAATATATAAATATTACAATTAATGATGTTAAGCTCAAAGTTAGAATAAGAACAAATGAAGAAGAAACAAATCAATATATGCACATTTCATATTTTGTTTAGTCTTGTAAACTGTTTCAACAAGTATGGATGCAACTGCAGACAGAGTATGAGGGTGTCTTTTCTGCCATTATCTTATTTTTCAGTTTCTTCTTCATTGTTGTTCTATTTTCCACCCCTCCAACTCAGAAGTCAGCATGTCTAACTTTAGCATTAATCAATCAATCAAGTGCTGCCTCCACAATGAAGGTTGGACACAATGGATATGCAACACTTTGCTTCTTGCCCCTGCCGTACACACCGACAGGCTGTTGTTCATCCATTGCTTTGTTATCTTCACCAATTGTATCGCTTGCTTGCCCCCCACCCTTTCAACTCTTCCCTCCGATATCATTTCTACTTAACTATTGTCTTTTAATGCGTCTAAAATAATTAACTTGTCTCTCTTTTTTTCTTTTAATTCCCACCCTCACTAGAACCTCTGTATTTGACTTTTTGTTTCCATGATATATGACCTGTTCTGCACATCCCCATCTCCAGAGCTTCATTGTAACTTTCCAACAGCTTGTTCATTGTCCAGGTTTTTGCACCATACAGTAGTAGTTTAGTATATATAAATGTATGCCAAAACAGAACCACAAGGCATGAAACAGTGACCAACATAGAGGCACTAGTTGTAAATTACAACCAAAATACAGACACCAGACATGTGAAATATCTACCAACATAGAGCCGATTACCATCTAATCTGTATCAACCCCAGAAATGCACCCTTGAGTCTGGTCTCCTCCTAATAAAACTATCAACAGCCTTCTCTTCAAGTGCTAGGCACTCTCAAACAAGGAAAGGTGTCTACAGCCGTCTACAACAGTTGCTAACTCACTCCGTGAGTATGGAACAGCTACAGAGGTCTCACATTTAATAATGGCATTGGGCTGCCAATAGAAGACAGCTAAGCAGCTTTGGGGTAAACAACTAACCACCAGCCGTAACCATGACCAACAAGTTTGTTACTGTCAAAGCAGTTCTTTTGCTTTACAGTATCATCTTTCATTTCATACTTTTCTAGAATTACAATGTCAAGGAAATCCTCTTTCTTGAATGTTTCATCTTTGAGTACTAGAAATGCTGATTATATTTGAAGAGTGCTGTTTAGAATAAACAGAATGCAACTTTAGAGACAACCATCAAATGCATCTAACAGCATCAGCAAGAAATCCAGACTATAATAATGGCTTTGCTATATTCAAGTCATGGAATATAGCAGTAAGATAAACCTGTACTGAACAAATGCTAAGTACACAATCAAGGGGACTGACAGTGATACACAACTAAGTGAAGGAACTGAACAAGGAAAAAATAATCTGGAGAGATTGTTGCAGACTGCCTGCAATGAATAGCCTTCAGGAAAAGAAAGCAAACAGTAAAAGAGCTTTACAAATTCTGTAGTTTACATTTCATAGTTCATCAACAACACAGGAGAAGTGTGCCATTCTCCACAACCAATAACTTGTATTTCTTATTTCAAAAAGATGATATGCTTACTTCATTATGATATTATTTGTGCCAAAAGGTCAGTTTTCTGTTTAACAGTTAAAATAAAAAGTCGCTTAAAAGTCGACAGGGTCGACTTCATTGCACCGGGTTGTTATCCCATATGGCTCAGTCTCTTTCCGCAGCGCGGACAGCTTCGCACAAAGCACAAACTCCGTAGCTCCAGCGATGACCCAAGAAGTCTCTGAAAAAAATGCACTCGTGAACCGAAGGACACGGCCCGGATTCGAACCCACAACCTTCGGAGCCCGAGGCAGACGGCTTGACCACTTTGCCACGGAGACTCTCAAACAGTTAAAATACGTTATACAATGAAAATAAAATGTATCATCATGGCCTGGGTATATATATCCAGTTGTACAAATTAAAGTCAGATGCTGTATTTGGGCCATCAATTTGACAGAAAAATGTGTCTCCGTGCAACAGACTCCAATATAGACCAATTCTAAAGACAGGGTGAATTATGTGAACCAGATTGTGGACAACATGAAGGAGAATCCTGAATTATGGAAAGAGGAGAGAGACACTGGCATACAAATTATTGTTGTGTGTGTGTGCACATGCATGCTTACACATGTGTGTCCACCGTCTGCCTCTCATATTATTTTGAGTCATGTTATCAAGGATCTAATAAGAGGCAATAAAATGACAAATAGTATCTTTTCATCAATATCAAAGTTGGTCCCTAACAACATCCAAGTGGAGAAAAAAAAATCACTCCATGTGAAACAAAATGTTTCAGAAAGACTGCTAGGATTTCAGAAGTGACAGAATGCAAACTGACTTCAGAAATATGATAGGCAAGAGACCCAAAAAATAAATAAGTGCTTTGGACATGAGAATGAAACCCAATCAGATACAAACCCAAGCACACAACAAAAGGTCTAACTAAAGTGCAAATGGAAGACCAACAAAACTGTCATACAGCCTCACGGCTACACTAAACAAATATGGATTTGATGCAAACAAGGCAACACATCTGATTTTGGAAAATAAGATTAGACTCCCTCCATATCTATGCTTAATAGTAAGTCTGCTCTTGGAAATAGACACCATCCACCTGGTGCTAAACAGCAGACAAGAACTGCGAAGCAAATAAGCAGGTGTAAAATGTGCCTACTTGCAAACTTGATGGTCTGTTTATAAAACAGAATTTTAAGATAGAAAACAGATCCCAGAATAACATGGTAGTGCTAACAATATAAACAAGGGAAGGACAAATACCGCATGCAGTAGGAACAAGAGAAAGATCTGTGTCCATACATAAGAATTTCACTGTCCTTGTGACATCGGCACATCACATATGTTCAGTACTATGCATTCTGTATAATTATACAAACAGGAAAAACTATAACTGAATCTAAGAAAATCCCTACACTTGCCATTTTGTTATATACTTGCAATGACAGTAGAATACCTGTATTGTACATTTACCATGTTTCAATCCAATGCTGGGTAGATGGCACCATCCAAAGAGCAGTCTATTGAATTAGAACATGGACGGATCAAAACCTGAATTTCAATAGCTTTGCACCTATCCATTATAAGTATGGCCTGATAAGGACTGTTTAATCGAGCTAGAAAGATTTGCTCTGATGACACCAAAAGGAGACCTAAAGACCCATAACCAGAATGCTATCTAATGGATATCCTGCTGACTCATCAAGTGTCACTGCCATCCAAACCTACCCTCACAGAATCAGCAGCCCCAAACTTCAAGCATTTCTTCAGCTAACCCACCGAGGGAGCGACATAATGAAAAACATAACTACCTGACTTAAAACAGCTGTAAAATAAACATTCTTTGCTGGTGAATCAATTATTAGATATAAAACCATCTCAATAACTACTCCATCTGTGAATGAACCACTGACTCTGTACACCAAATCTAAATACATTTATCAATTTCAGTGTGAGTGCTAAGCAACTAACATAGGTTGGATATTCTTTGGCAGGCGGAGTGTGGCACATTCAGGACTAACAGTAAATTTTTCTTGAATTCCTTCAATGACAGTTTTTCCCTCCATTATTTGTTTAGCATATAGTGTGCAGGATATGTGCATTGACTTGTGCAATTTCAAAGTTTCAGTAGTAGATCTTCTTCCAACAGAAATTGAGTAGCCAAACATATACCAATGGGTGGGGGGGGGGGGGGGGGGGGGGGGGGAGTCTTCAGAAATCCCTGTGCAGTTGACAGGCCATGAAATGCCCTCCTCAGCAATTTCACAACACTTCATAAACTACGCTCAAAATATTAACAAAGAAAAAGCATTCTGTATACCATATTTGACGAACAATGATTGCTCAAGTATAGTCAGGTGTTAATAATTAGGCTGTTCTGGCCAGTTTTGTGCAAACAGAAAGAGTTCATTTGAAATTTGAAATTACTGTGGGGATAACAAATGCTCCACATTCAAACAATACCTGTGGCTATGTATTTTAACTGATTCACTGCCAAACAAAAATTGGATTTGGAACAAACAACAATTTATGGCAGAATATGGGAAGCAGGTGTGTGTCACAATAATGATGTAGAAATGGTAGCAGATATATTGTAATTATATCAAATTAAAGGAGATTGCACAAGGAACATGTCAGTGTTGATACTTTTGGAAGAGGTTAGAAATATTATAATAATGAATTTAGATTTTGTAACAACAATTTAGAATAAAGGGGTGATAATTATTAAAAATGTCCACTTACCAAAGCACTACTTCTCCCTCTTTGATGATAAACCTATTAAATTTACTGAATAATGACAAACAAACCACTTTTTTTTACCTATATTACAAGAAATGTTCCTTAAACCTATCAAAACACAATTAAAACTTCATATTTTGAGGCATGTCATTTTCACACATAGATTCAGGAAAACATTTGGCAGATTTGTTATCAATAGATTAAAGAATAATAAATACACATTTCTGTTTAGTGTTATTTACAATACTGCTCAGCTTTTTTGTGATACGCTGCAAAGCAAACTTTGGGGCACAAATGTGGCCTATTAGTGCAGCCAGAGCAAACATAAGTTGTCCTGCGTCGTTTAACTTTAGTGCTGCACAAAACACAGTCTCTGACGATACCAACATATTCTATTAAATGCTTGGCTCCTGTCACTCTTTCAACATAATTTCCTGCAACAGACTTTTTGATATTCTTTGGCAGGAGGAGTGTGGCACATTCAGGAATAATCTGAGCTGCTTCATGATGTGCACTTTCCAGTAAACTTTGCTTGAATTCCTTCAATGACAGTTTCTTCCCTCTATTCTGTGTTTGGCATATGGTGTGCAGGATATGTGCATTGACTTGTGCAATTTCAAAGATCCAGTAGTAGATCTTCTTCCACCAATTATTGGTTTTCCTATCAAGCATGTTGTAATAGCCAACCATTTGGTCCATGCTATCACAGCCTTTCATCGCCATGTTATAATCATGGATCATCTTTGGTTTGCTGACTAGTTTCCTCATTCCTGTCTCAACAGTTCCAACTACAGACTTGGTGGAGACAAAAGTGCATGGCTTTTTAGCTTTTTTATTTTTCCACGCCACGCACAATATTCTATCTCCTTCAAGAAACCATTTCATCTCTTGATGCTGAAGTTGCAAACATTTCAACTCTGGAGGAAAGCCCACTTGGTTGACATTCAGTGTGCCTGTATAATTGAAATTGTTGGAATGCAGAAAATCAATAAGAGCTTTAGAAGTGTAGAAACTGTCAGCATAAATGTGATGACCAGGTTTGAGAGCATTCAGTAGTGCCGCAAACACTTTCACTGCAAGAGCAGATGTGGGTTCTAAATCTGAATTGTATGCAGTGTTTCTTCCATAGTACATTTTTAAATTCACCACATAGCCAGTCACAGAATCACACAGGCCAAATGCTTTGATATGATACTTATGAGGCTTGTTTGCATTGTATTGTTTGTGCTGAAATCTGCCCTGCCACCCAATAACCATTTCACCAATGGACACATTTTCAAATGGGTAAAATGCTGCCTGGAATTTCTTCAGAATCATCTCAACAAGAGGTTCAATTTTAGTTGCACCCTCTGCATCTGGTTCACATACGTGAAGCATGGTGTGATAAATAGATTCAAACCGATTCCTGGAAAACATAGTGGCATACCAAGGTGTATTGAAATGTGCAGTTGTACTCCAGTAGTCCCTGATACGTGGTCTTTGATCAAGTTCCATTGAAATAATGACAGACGTAAACTTCAGCCATTCATACTTCGTGAGAGGGGTCCAGGATAGCAGACGAGAATGTTTTCTTTTAGGTGTGTTCTGCATCAACACCTTTTCTGCATATTCATTTATGTTTTGGACTAAACAGTCCACTATGTCATCATTAAAAAATACTTTGAGAAAATCCATAGGTGTTTGAAGCTGATAAAGTTCAGGGTTCAAGTGATATCTTGGAGGATGAAACTCAAACTCGGGTTTTGTTTCCCCTTCTGACACATCATGCCATGTTGCTGTTGATGATGGAAGAGGTGCTTCAGGCTCTACAGAAGCTTGTAAAATTAAAGACTTTTTACCTCCAGATGTATTCTTATTTTCTACTGTTTGCTTTCTTTTGTGCTTGGTAGTACTTCTGCCATCCTGATATTCATCGTCAGATACCTCAGTTGATGAACTTCCACTGTCATTGTTGTTTTCCCAATCACCCCGTGCTGAAACACTGGACTCACTATCAGAATCTTCCATACAGTCACTCAAATCAGAATCACTATTGTCTAAAACTGTTTTAAACAATAATCTTGCTTGATCTGATGTAAATCTACGTGGTCGAGAACCAGTGGGCGTCGTCATTTCTAAAATCAGAAAATTAACCAGAGTTTAACAAGAAATTTTTCTCAAATTTGAGAGACTACACACTTCTTTTCTGATATTTTGAAAAAGCAAATCTTCCTGTGTATATTTTCATTTACCAGGCACCAAAATTGCGGAAGAAAAGGGATATGACAAAACAAAGGCACTGTCAACACTCAGCTGATTAATGGGCCCATGGCAGTTTAGGGTAGTTCAATTCAGGTGATAAAGTGGCCCACGGCAGTGAATCAGTTAAGTATATCAGCCAAAGCATTATTCATTTATTCACTTCATATAATATATAACTCTGCAGTATGCACCTGATGAAATACTGCTAAATATGCCAGGCAACATATTGTTTGTGACTACTGAAACAATCTAATTTGTTTAAATGAATAAAAAAAAAAAAGGATAAAAAGGAGTAAGTCAAAATAGTTTGTAGTTTTAAACCAGACACAAGAGTGATGGGACTTTGCAACAAAGAATTGAAAAATTCTGAATGATCGCCACAAAATATAAATATTTATAGCAAACTTTCATTACATGTGCAAACATAACATTCTGTTTTATGTTTGATGCCAGTGAATCAAATGTTAGGATTACAGAACTAGAGAATGCAGATCCGTATTATCTGCATAACTGAAACTGACCAAGAATAGCAATGAAGAGGAAGAATGTATTAAACACATCAAGTGTTAACCAGGATGCAGATGTGTAGGTAGATTAAGATATAAGTATTACAACCACTGTTAGAACACTGATGGAAACAGACTGTTAAGTATCCAAACAGCCTGTGTAGAATATGAAAAATATAGATGGAAAAGGCTAAAGTAAATATACTGACAATAAGTGATTGCAACAACAAGAATAAAGAAGACGTTTTGCGGGTCAAGTCTGACTAAAATACATTGTGACGTTAAGTAAGGTCATTTAGAGACACACCCCCCCCCCCCCCCCCCCCCCCCAATTCATAGTAAAAACTCGGGTTCTTCTTTAGGCAGCCCATGAAAAAAGGGACAAAATGCTGAAGATTACATAATTTCTTTAATCTGGAACGCATGCACGCACACACAAAATCACACTTAAGTCACAGATGTATGTACAATAAACCCTAATAAAGATTCCATATCTGCTTTAAGTAAATAACTGCATTTATGCCAGCAAAGTCAATATCCGATTTCTATAATAAAGTAATAACCTGGGCCATCTCAGATAAAGTAGCAATATATAAATAAATATTACAATTAATGATGTTAAGCTCAAAGTTAGAATAAGAACAAATAAAGAAGAAACAAATCAATATATGCACATTTCATATTTTTTTTTAGTCTTGTAAACTGTTTCAACAAGTATGGATGCAACTGCAGACAGAGGGTTTATTTTCTGCCGTTATTTTATTTTTCTCTTTCTTCTTCATTGTTGTTCTATTTTCCACCCCTCCGACTCAGAAGTTAGCATGTCTAACTTTGGCATTAATCAATCAATCAATCAAGTGCTGCCTCCACAATGAAGGTTGGACGCAATGGATCTCCAACACTTTGTTTCTTGCCCCTGCTGTACACACTGCCAGGCTGTTGTTCATCCATTGCTTTGTTATCTTCACTAATTGTATCACTTGCTTGCGCCCCCACCCCACTCAACTCTTCCCTTCGATATTGTTTTTACTTAACTGCTGTCTTTTAATGCGTCTAAAATAATTAACTTGTCTCTCTTTTTTTCCCCATCACCAACTCTTTTAATTCCCACCCTCACTAGAACCTCTGTATTTGACTTTTTGTTTCCATGATATATGACCTGTTCTGCACATCCCCATCTCCAGAGCTTCATTGTAACTTTCCAACAGCTTGTTCATTGTCCAGGTGTTTGCACCATACAGTAGTAGTTTAGTACATATAAATCAATGCCAAAACAGAACCACTAGGCATGAAACAGTGACCAACATAGAGGCACTAGTTGTAAATTACAACCAAAATACAGACACCAGACATGTGAAATATCTACCAACATAGAGCCGATTACAACCTAATCTGTATCAACCCCAGAAATGCACCATTAAATCTGGTCTCCTCTAAACTATCAACAGTCTTCTCTTCAAGTGCTAGGCACTTTCAAACAAGGAAAGGTGTCTACAGCCGTCTACAACAGTTGCTAACTCACTCCGTGAGTATGGAACAGCTACAGAGGTCTCACATTTAATAATGGCATTGGGCTGCCAATAGAAGACAGCTAAGCAGCTTTGGGGTAAACAACTAACCACCAGCCTTAACCATGACCAACAAGTTTGTTACTGTCAAACAAAGCAGTTCTTTTGCTTTACAGTATCATCTTTCATCTCATACTTTTATAGAATTACAATGTCAAGGAAATCCTCTTTCTTGAATGTTTCATCTTTGTGAGTGCTAGAAATGCTGATTATATTTGAAGAGTGCTATTTAGAATAAAAAGAATGCAAGAAATGCTGATTATATTTGAAGAGTGCTATTTAGAATAAAAAGAATGCAACTTTAGAGACAACCATCAAATGCATCCAACAGCATCAGCAAGAAATCCAGCAAACTATAATAATGGCTTTGCTATATTCAAGTCATGGAATATAGCAGTAAGATAAACCTGTACTGAACAAATGCTAAGTACACAATCAAGGGGACTGACAGTGATACTTCTTCTTCTTCTTCTTCTTCGTTCATCCGGAGTTTTTTTTCGGATGTGATTGCGTTGTGCCTGTTTACAGCAGAGCTGCGTTCTTGCGCCGTTAGGCCGACACATCCGACTTCTGCGGGCATTTGTTGACCGGGTTAACCTTCCCGGGGGTTTCTTAGGACGTTTGACTCTCACTGTTGTGGTGTTATCCCCCATCCCAGCTGGTCCATATAGAACAGCCAAAGATCCTGGTCAGCCCTCAAGGGAAGGCAGGGGCAGACCATGGGCATTCCCCGCCATCCAAGGAGGCTTCCATAATTGCAGAGCCGATACATAGCGCTCTGGTACTGGGCTCACCCAAGGAATCGTCACGTCCTGCACATGGCTGCTTAGCCTCACTTCCGTATATTGGGCCTTCCGTTCACCATAGGCTGTTCTTCCGGAAACCAGAAGTATGCAGTCTGCAGATGACATCCACACAGTGAGCTTTCGATTCGGACTTTCCATGTAATGGATTTGCTATCCAAGCAATATTCCATTTCGTGCCACTAGGACACTTTTCCACCTTTTATGAAGTCCACACAGTGGGCTTTAGATACGGACTTTCCACGTAATGGATTTGCTATCCAAGCAATATTCCATTTCATGCCACTAGGACACTTTTCCACCTTTTATGAAGCCCACACAATGGGCTTTTGATTCGGACTTTCCACGTAACGGATTTGCTATCAAGCAATATTCCATTTCGTGCCACTAGGACACTTTTCCACCTTTTATGAAGCCCACACAGCGAGCTTTCGATTTGGACTTTCCACATAATGGATTTGCTATCCAAGCAATATTCCATTTCATGCCTCTGGGTCTTCATGCACCTTTAAATGTCAACCTGTATGTAGTTAAAGTAAGCTGCGGTCAACTTGAGCTTGTTGATATCTCCATAGAGCTTGTCCTCAAATGAAGCAGGTGTGGGCCAAAATATCTTTCTCTGTTCTGCATACGTTGGGCAATCCTGCAGCAAATGTTTTGCTGTCATTTTTCCAGTTCTACAATTACATTCATCGGTATCTCCTATCTTTAGTTTATTGAACAAGTGGTATTTCAGCCTGTTATGTCCTGTGCGGAGTCTGAAGATTGCTACTTGTTCTCTTCGGTCGAGTTTGTAATATGCATCATCCTTCTGATGGCCTGGATGCTCAGATTCCCATTTGGTTCTATAAGTGCTTTTTATCAACCTCTTTGCCTCATTATAGGTTATGTCTATGTCAGGCTGTGGTAGTCGTCCGCCCTCTTTTGCCAGTCTGTCAGCCTCTTCGTTTCCAGGTATACTGCAATGTGATGGGATCCACTGTATTACAACTTTTTTGGATTTCTGGCATAGACCATGGAGTGCTGCTCTTAGGTCAGTTAGTTCTGTGCTGTTATTGCTCTTGAGTATTGAGACAGCTGACTTTGCATCTGTGAAGATAGCTATTTGCTTCTCTTTATTTTCCTCCATCAGGAGCATTTCTGCTGCAGTTTTCAAAGCCTCTACCTCCGCTTTGAAGTTACTTGAAATTTTCCAGTTGCCATTGAATGTGTTTTTTTCACTCCATTTTTTAAATTTAGGAGAATTCCTCCTCCTCCATTCTCTATTGAATTTTTGGCTGATCCATCTGTATATGCATGGGTCCAATTCCTGCTTGGGTAATGTTCTTTTATGTAGTTTAGGGTTATTTCTCTTCTTTCGGTTTCATGCTGAGTGTTCTTTTTCTCAATACCAGGAATGTTTTCTATCATCTCAGGCAGTTGCTGCTGTCTCCAAGCTGGGAACTTGTGTGCATTGTGTATGGGCTTGACTGTTGATATGTTAAGTATAGGATCTGCCCTAATCCTTCGTTTTGCAGTTTCTACAAAAGTTGCCACGCTTCAGTCTTCCCTTTCCAAAACCATTAAATCTGTTGTACATAGGGTGGTCTGTCAATCTTCTAAATTTTTCTGCTTGTTGCTGGGCTCTGCTATCTCTTCTATCCTGCATTGGTTGTAAACAAGTGATCTTTTCTAGTTCATTAATAGGCGTTGTCTTCAGGCTTCCAGTTATGATTCGCATTCCTTGGTTTTGGACTCTACTTATTTTGTTAAAGTTTGACTTAGCTGCTGTTGCCCAAGCTGCAATGCCATATTCCAGTACTGGCCTCACCCGTCCAGTATATAACTTCTTGAGAACTTTCTCATCTGCTCCCCACGTTGTACCAGCAAGCTTTTTCATGATTGCCATTCTCTGCCTTGCTCTTGTTCGATTTTTCTCAACCTGTGTCTTCCATGTCAGGCGACGATCAAAGGTGACTCCTAGATAGTTTGGATTTTCTTCATGGCGCAATATTTTTCCATTCAATACCAGCTTAGGTTGCTGAGTTTTATTTGAGAGGGAGAAACACTGTGCATGTTGTTTTCTCCTCACTTATCTTCACTAGCCATGATTTTGACCAGTCCTCTAGCGCTAATAAGGCTTGCTGTATTCTGCTGTTAGCTGTACTAATATATTCTTCAGATGTCCATATGGCTAGGTCATCTGCAAAGGAGGATGTGTGTACTCTGGCTGGAAAATTTTTCTGTGATGTCATTTATATATGCTAGGAATAATGTTGGTGAAAGAACTCCTCCTTGGGGGACACCTTGCTCCAGCAGCATCATTTTGCTTGTTTGTCCTTGTACTTTTGTCCTGGCAGTTCTGTTCTCAAGGTAGTGGCTGATCCATTTATACATTTTTCCACAAACATGCATGTTTTGCAGTTTTACTTTCAGTCCTTCCTTCCATACTTTATCAAATGCTTTTTCTAAATCTATCCAGACTGCTAGTGTGTGCTTTTTCTCTTGGAAGGCATCCTCTATTTCCTGAGCTATATAGGTTATTTGATCTTCAGTGGATCTGTATTTTCTGAATCCTGCTTGGTGTGGTGTTAAGAGTTTGTTTTCTTCCAGATGCCATGTTAGCCTGCCATTGATAATGCGTTCCATTAATTTTCCTACACAGCTAAGTAGACTGATAGGTCGATAGCCATTTGGTTCTTCCAGGTCTTTTCCTTTCTTTGGGACTGGTATTAGTATAGCTTCCTTCCATGCCTGTGGGACTATTCCTCTCTTCCAGCTGTTATTTAGGACTGCTAGTAGTTTCTTCTTTGCCTTGGTGCCTAGTCCTATTAGCATTTCATTTGTGATTCCATCCTTTCCTGGTGATTTCTTCTTTTTAGGGTATTCATTGCCTGTTCCATTTCTTCCATTGTTAGATTTGCCATCATATATTCTGCTGCTGTCTCTGTATTTCTATGATGTATCTGTTTGTCTTTGATTGCTTTCTTCTGTTCGGTTGTAATATCAATGTGGTTTGCATTGCATAGTGTTCCATTAGTGCATTTGCAGCCTTTTTGCCTGTAAGCAAGGCATTTCCTTGTTTAAATTGTTATTTGTTTGTTTCTAGATCCTTCATTGTTCATGGCTTTCACTAGTTTCCATAGTTTGTTTCCATCCCTGTCAAAATTCAGGTTTTCTGTTTTTTCCCTCCAACAATCTCTTGTTGTTTGATTTACTGTTCTTTTATATTTTGCTGAGATGGCTTTGAGAGAGATGTTTGCTTCAATTGTTTGTTCTCTCTCTGCTGTCTTCCTGGCATCTTCAACTTGTCCTCCAAACTTTGTAGTTCTTCAGTCCAGTATGGTTTGTAATTTTTCCTCGCTCCTCTTGGAATGGACTCAGTGGCTGCCTGTATTATCGCTCTGTTTAGACTTTCCACCATTTGCTTTATGTTGCCATATCGTGTATTTATGTTTTCACAATATTTGTCTGTTAGTATGGCAAATCTGTCCCAATCTGCTCGTTTGTAATTCCAGCGGGGCAAGGGCTTTTGCTCCTGTGGAACATACTCCATATTCATTTCAAGCTTGATTGGTCTGTGGTCACTACCTGCTAATTGGTCCAGCACATGGCGATCGATTTTGTGGAGGATGTCTCCTGTGCAGAAAGCTAAGTCTGGAGTAGAAGTGGTAAGCCATCTTCTGGAGTAGAAGCTCGGTGTGTCATCCGCTTTGTTGAGTAGATGGAGATTTGAGTCTATTTCCCAGTCCTCCAATTCATCTCCTCTTTTGTCAGTATCTGGGTATCCCCATCTTTCTGAACGGCTATTAAAGTCTCCGACAATAATGCAGTTTGTGTCAGTTATTTTCATGTTTGAGAGTGTAAGGTCCTTATCTGCTGGGCTATACAGATTGTAGATTCTTATTTTCACGTCCTTTATCATTATATCAACACCTATAATTTCCGTTTGGTTGTTAGAGATCACAGATACTTCGCTGCAAGGTATTGTATTTCGTGTAAGTATTAGAACGCCTCCTTTGTGTCCTTCGCGGTCGAAACGTGTGGCCTGATATCCTCTGACTGAGAATTTGTGATTGGCGTTGAGGTGTGTCTCTTGAATGCATGCCACATCTATTCTATCTTTATGAAGACGCTGTGTTAGGGAGTCTTTCTTCTTGTAAACTCCTTCGGCATTCCACTGTAGTATGTTGAGTGTCCGGGGTATTTGGTCAATAGCTCTTAACCTACTCCTCTGTGCCTTGACTCCACAGCACAGGGGAAGGTGACCACCAGTAGTCATGGGTGGACCCCCTCGAGGCAGGGGGCCCGGCACTATCACCGCCTGATGGGACTTCACGGGATTAGCACCATATCGATTAATTTTGATTTGTGACATCATGAATTAAGTTACGTTGCACTGCTTTGTCAAGCCTGTGGCTCAGTACATCCGATTTCGACAAGCATTTATTCGGGATGCTTTCCCTAGCCTTTGACTGTCCCCAGTCTACCTACAAGGCAGCAGGTTTCACGTTGCACTGCTTTGTCAAGCCTGTGGCTCAGTACATCCGATTTCGACAAGCATGTATTTGGGGTGCTTTCCCTAGCCTTTGACTGTCCCCAGTCTACCTACAAGGCAGCAGGTTTGTGTGTCTCTTCGTCTGGTCCCTCTCCCTTGACCTGTCCGACATGGGTGGCCCTACCAGTAGCTGTGCTACCGTCGGCATAGCTCTTGGGGTCATTGGGACGCACAAGCCCCTCTACCTCGTCACGGTGGACACACAGCAGAGGGGTGACAGTGATACACAACTAAGTGAAGGAACTGAACAAGGAAAAAATAATCTGGAGAGATTGTTGCAGACTGTCTGCAATGAATAGCCTTCAGGAAAAGAAAGCACACAGTAAAAGAGCTTTACAGATTCTGTAGTTTACATTCCATAGTTCATCAACGACACAGGAGAAGTGTGCCATTCTCCACAACCAATAACTTGTATTTCTTATTTCAAAAAGATGAGATGTTGACTTCGTTAAAATATTATTTGTGCCAAAAGGTCAGTTTTCTGTTTAACAGTTAAAATTAAAAAAAGTCGCTTAAAAGTCGACAGGGTCGACTTCATTGCACCAGGTTGTTATCCCATATGGCTTAGTCTCTTTCCGCAGTGCGGACAGCTTCGCACAAAGCACAAACTCCGTAGTTCCAGCGACGACCCAAGGCATCTCCGAAATAAATGCACTCGTGAACTGAAAGACACGCCCGGATTCAAACCCACAACCTTCGGAGCCCAAGGCAGACGGCTTGACCACTTCGCCACAAAGACTCTCAAGCAGTTAAAATACGTTATACAATGAAAATAACGTATCATCATGGCCTGGGTATATATATCCAGTTGTACACATTAAAATCAGATGCTGTATTTGGGCCATCAATTTGACAGAAAAATGTGTCTCCATGCAACAGAATCCAATATAGACTAGTTCTAAAGACAGAGTGAATTATGTGAACCAGATTGTGGACAACATGAAGGAGAATCCTGAATTATGGATAGAGGAGAGAGACACTGGCATACAAATTATTGTTGTGTGTCCACCGTCTGCCTCTCATATTATTTTGAGTCATGTTATCAAGGATCTAATAAGAGGCAATAAAATGACAAAAAGTATCTTTTCATCAATATCAAAGTTAGTCCCTAACAACATCCTAGTGGAGAAAAAAAATCACTCCATGTGAAACAAAATGTTTCAGAAAGACTGCTGGAATTTTCAGAAGTGACAGAATGCAAACTGACATCAGAAATATGATAGGCAAGAGACCCAAACAATAAATAATAAGTGCTTTGGACATGAGAATGAAACCCAATCAGATATAAACCCAAGCACACAACAAAAGAAGGTCTAACTAAAGTGCAAATGGTAGACCAACAAAATTGTCATACAGACTCACGGCTACACTAAACAAATATGGATTTGATGTAAACAAGGCAACACATCTGGTTTTGGAAAATAAGAAGATTTTTAGGAAAATAAGAAATAAGACTCCCTCCATATCTATGCTTAATAGTAAGTCTGCTCTAGGAAATAGACACCATCCACCTGGTGCTAAACAACAGACAAGAACTGCGAAGCAAATAAGCAGGTGTAAAATGTGCCCTACTTGCAAACTTGATGGTCTGTTTATAAAACAGAATTTGAAGATAGAAAACAGATCCCAGAATAAGATGGTAGTGCTAACAATACAAACAAGGGAAGGACAAATATCGCATGCAGTAGAAACAAGAGAAAGATCTGTGTCCATACATAAGAATTTCAGTGTCCTTGCAACATCGGCATATCACATATGTTCAGTACTATGAATTCTGTATAATTATACAACCAGGAAAAACCATAACTGAATCTAAGAAAATCCCTACACTTGCCATTTTGTTATATACTTGCAATAACAGTAGAATACCTGCATTGTACATTCACCTTGTTTCAATCCGATGTTGGGTAGATGGCACCATCCAAAGAGCAGTCTATTGAATTAGAACAAGGACGGATCAAAACCTGAATTTCAATAGCTTTGCACCTATCCATTATAAGTATGGCCTGATAAGAAGTGTTTAATCGAGCTAGAAAGATTTGCTCTGATGACACCAAAAGGAGACCTAAAGACCCATAACCAGAATGCTATCTAATGGATATCCTGCTGACTCATCAAGTGTCACTGCCATCCAAACCTACCCTCACAGAATCAGTGGCCCCAAACTTCAAGCATTTCTTTAGCTAACCCACCAAGGGAGCGACATAATGAAACAAATAATTACCTGACTTAAAAGCTGTAAAATAAACATTCTTTGCTTCTGAATCAATTATTAGATATAAAACCATCTCGATAACTACTCCATCTGTGAATGAACCACTGTCTCTGTACACCAAATCTAAATACATTTATCAATTTCAGTGTGAGTGCTAAGCAACTAACATAGGTTGGATATTCTTTGGCAGGCAGAGTGTGGCACATTCAGGACTAATCTGAGTTGCTTCATGATGTGCACTTTCCAGTAAATTTTTCTTGAATTCCTTCAATGACAGTTTCTTCCCTCCATTATGTGTTTAGCATATAGTGTGCAGGATATGTGCATTGACTTGTGCAATTTAAAAGATCCAGTAGTAGATCTTATTCCAACAGAAATTGAGTAGCCAAACATATACCAATGGGTGGGGGGGAAAAAGTCTTCAGAAATCCCTGTGCAGTTGACAGGCCATGAAATGGCCTCCTCAGCAATTTCACAACACTTCATAAACTACGCTCAAAATGTTAACAAAGAAAAAGCATTCTGTATACCATATTTGACGAACAATGATTGCTCAAGTATAGTCAGGTGTTAATAATTAGGCTGTTCTGGCCAGTTTTGTGCAAACAGAAAGAGTTCATTTGAAATTTGAAATTACCGTGGGGATAACAAATGCTCCAAATTCAAATAATACCTGTGGCTATGTATTTTAACTGATTCACTGCCAAACAAAAACTGGATTTGGACCAAACAACAATTTATGGCAGAATATGGGAAGCAGGTGTGTGTCACAATAATGATGTAGAAATGGTAGCAGATATATTGTAAATACATCAAATTAAAGGTGATTGCACAAGGAACATGTCAGTGTTGATACTTTTGGAAGAGGTTAGAAATATTATAATAATAAATTTAGATTTTGTAACAACAATTTAGAATTAAAGGGGTGATAATTATTAAATATGACCACTTACTAAAGCACTACTTCTCCCTCTTTGATGATGATAAACCCATTAAATTTACTGAATAATGAAAAACGCACCACCTTTTTTTTTTACCAATATCACAAGAAATGTCCCTTAAAACTATCAAAACACAATTATAACTTCACAATTTGAGTCATGTCATTTTCACACACAAATTCAAAAATAAAAAGAAACATTTGGCAGATTTGTTATCAATAGATTAAAAAATAATAAATACACATTTCTGTTTATTGTTATTTACAATACTGCTCTGCTTATTTGTGATAAGCTGCAAAGCAAACTTTGGGGCACAAATGTGGCCTATTAGTGCAGCCAGAGCAAACATAAGTTGACCTGTGTCGTTTAGCTGGAGTGCTGCACAAAACACATTCTCTAACGACACCAACATATTCTATTAAATGCTTGGCTCCTGTCACTCTTTCAACATAATTTCCTGCAACAGACTTTTTGATATTCTTTGGCAGGTGGAGTGTGGCACTTTCAGGACTAATCTGAGCTGCTTCATGATGTGCACTTTCCAGTAAACTTTGCTTGAATTCCTTCAATGATAGTTTCTTCCCTCCATTCTGTGTTTGACATATGGTGTGCAGGATATGTGCATTGACTTGTGAAATTTCAAAGATCCAGTAGTAGATCTTCTTCCACCAATTATTGGTTTTCCTATCAAGCATGTTGTAATAGCCAACCATTTGGTCCATGCTATCACAGCCTTTCATCGCCATGTTATAATCATGGATCATCTTTGGTTTGATGACAAGTTTCCTCATTCCTGTCTCAACAGTTCCAACTACAGACTTGGTGGAGACAAAAGTGCATGGCTTTTTAGCTTTTTTATCTTTCCAGGCCACGCACAATATTCTATCTCCTTCAAGAAACCATTTCATCTCTTGATGCTGAAGTCGCAAACATTTCAACTCTGGAGGAAAGCCCACTTGGTTGATATTCAGTGTGCCTGTATAATTGAAATTGTTGGAATGCAGAAAATCAATAAGAGCTTTAGAAGTGTAGAATCTGTCAGCAAAAATGTGATGACCAGGTTTGAGAGCATTCAGTAGTGCCGCAAACACTTTCACTGCAAGAGCAGATGTGGGTTCTAAATCTGGATTGTATGCAGTGTTTTTTCCATAGTACATTTTTAAATTCACCACATAGCCAGTCACAGAATCACACAAGCCAAATGCTTTGATGTGGTACTTATGAGGCTTGTTTGCATTGTACTGTTTGTGCTGAAATCTGCCCTGCCACCCAATAACCATTTCACCAATGGACACATTTTCAAATGGGTAAAATGCTGCCTGGAATTTCTTCAGAATCATCTCAACAAGAGGTTCAATTTTAGTTGCACCCTCTGCATCTGGTTCACATACATGAAGCATGGTGTGATAAATAGATTCAAACCGATTCCTGGAAAACATAGTGGCATACCAAGGTGTATTGAAATGTGCAGTTGTACTCCAGTAGTCCCTGATACGTGGTCTTTGATCAAGTTCCATTGAAATAATGACAGACGTAAACTTCAGCCATTCATACTTCGTGAGAGGGGTCCAGGATAGCAGACGAGAATGTTTTCTTTTAGGAGTGTTCTGCATCAACACCTTTTCTGCATATTCATTTATGTTTTGGACTAAACAGTCCACTATGTCATCATTAAAAAATACTTTGAGAAAATCCATAGGTGTTTGAAGCTGATAAAGTTCAGGGTTCAAGTGATATCTTGGAGGATGAAACTCAAACTCGGGTTTTGTTTCCCCTTCTGACACATCATGCCATGTTGCTGTTGATGATGATGGAAGAGGTGCTTCAGGCTCTACAGAAGCTTGTAAAATTAAAGACTTTTTACCTCCAGATGTATTCTTATTTTCTACTGTTTGCTTTCTTTTGTGCTTGGTAGTACTTCTGCCATCCTGATATTCATCGTCAGATACCTCAGTTGATGAACTTCCACTGTCATTGTTGTTTTCCCAATCACCCCGTGCTGAAACACTGGACTCACTATCAGAATCTTCCACACAGTCACTCAAATCAGAATCACTATTGTCTAAAACTGTTTCAAACAATAATCGTGCTTGATCTGATGTAAATCTACGTGGTCGAGAACCAGTTGGCGTCGTCATTTCTAAAATCAGAAAATTAACCACAGTTTAACAAGAAATATTTCTCAAATTTGAGAGATTACACACTTCTTTTCTGATATTTTGAAAAAGCAAATCTTCCTGTGTACATTTTCAATTACCAGGCACCAAAATTGTGGAAGAAACGGGATATGAAATAAAAAAAACAGGCACTGTCAACATTCAGCCGATTAATGGGCCCATAGCAGTTTAGGGTAGTTCAATACAGGCGATAAAGTGGCCCACGGCAGTGAATCAGTTATGTATTTCAGCCAAAGCATTATTCATTTATTCACTTCATATAATATATAACTCTGCAGTATGCACCTGATGAAATACAGCTAAATATACCAGGCAATAAATCATGCAACATATTGTTTGTGACTACTGTATAAATCTAATTTGTTTAAATTTAAAAAAAAAAAAAAAAACAGGATAAAAAGGAGGAAGTCAAAATATTTGGTAGTTTCAAACCAGACACGAGTGATGGGACTTTGCAACAAAGAATTGAAAAATTCTGAATGATAGCCAGAAATATACATATTTATAGCAAACTTTCATTACATGTGCAAACAAAACATTCTGTTTTGTTTGATGCCAGTAAATCAAATGTTAGGATTACAGACCTACAGAATGCAGATCCGTATTATCTGCATAACTGAAATTGACCAAGAATAGCAATAAAGAGGAAGAATGTATTAAATGCATCAAGTGTTAACCAGGATGCAGTTGTGTAGGTAGATTAAGATATAAGTATTACAACCACTGTTAGAACACTGATGAAAACAGACTATTAAGTATCCAAACAGCCTGTGTACAATATGAAAAATATAGATGGAAAAGGCTAAAGTAAATATAATGACTATAAGTGATTGCAACCACAAAAATACAGAAGACTTTTGGCGGGTCAAGTCTGACTAAAATACATTGTGACGTTAAGCAAGGTTATTTAGATACACCCCCCCCCCCCCCAATTCATTGTAAAAACTTCTTGGGTTCTTCTTTAGGCAGCCCATGAAAGAAGGGACATCTTTTTCTTCTTCTTCAGCATTCCGAGCCATTGAGGTTCTTTGCTGCAGATACAATCCATCTCTATTCGTCTCTCTGGTTGACCTTCTCTTGCCAGTCGTTGATTCCAAGCGCTTGAAGGTCTGTATATATATTATCTCTCCACCGTCTTCTTGGTCTACCTCGGGGTCTATGGTCATTTATTTCCTGAGTGTAAGCGAGTTTTGTTTCCTTATTATCTTCCATTCTTTCTATATGCCCCAGCCATTGTAGTCTATTAGCCTTCATGATACCAGTGATTAGAAAGAAGGGACATAGTGCTGAAAATTACATAATTTCTTGAATTTTGAACAAACGAACACGAACGCACGCATGCACACACACACAAACTTTAGGCACAGATGTATGTCCAATAAACCCTAATAAAGATTACATATCTGATTTTAGTAAATAACTGCATTTTATGCCTGCAAAGTCAATATCTGATTTCTATAATAACGTAATAACCTGGGCCATCTCAGATAAAGTAGCAATATATAAATAAACATTACAATTAAAGATGTTAAGCTCAAAGTTAGAATAAGAACAAATGAAGAAACAAATCAATATATGCAAATTTCATATTTTGTTTAGTCTTGTAAACTGTTTCAACAAGTATGGATGCAACTGCAGGAAGAGAATGAGGGTGTATTTTCTGCCATTATCTTATTTTACTCTTTCTTCTTCACAGTTGTTCTATTTTCCACCCCTCCGACTCAGAAGTCAGCATGTCTAACTTTGGCATCAATCAATCAAGTGCTGCCTCCACAATGAAGACTGGACGCAATGGATCTCCAACACTTTGTTTCTTGCCCCTGCTGTACACACTGACAGAATTGTTCATCCATCTCTTTGTTATCTTTACTACTTGTACCGCTTGCTTGCCCCCCGATATTGTTTTTACTTAACTGCTGTCTTTTAATGTGTCTAAAATAATTAACTTGTCTCTCTGTTTTTCCCTACCAACTCTCTTTTTGTTCCTACCAACTTTCTTTTCATTCCTACCAACTCTCTTTTCATTCCTACCAACTCTCTTTTCATTTCTACCAACTCTCTTTTCATTCCTACCAACTCTTTTTTCATTCCCACCCTCACCAGAACCTTTGTATTTGACTTTATGCTTTCATGATATATGACCTGTTGTTCTGCACATCATCATCTCCAGAGCTTCATTTCAACTTTCCAATAACTTGTTCATTGTCCAGGTTATTCTACCATACAGTAGTATTTTAGTGTATATATAAATCTATGCCAACATAGAACCATTAGGCATGATATAGTGACCAACAATGAGGCACTAGTAAATTGCGACCAACATCCATCTATCATGTGCCATGCCTGTAAGCGTGGGCTGTCATGTTTTGCCATCTCACTCGATCACCAGAGTCGTGGATCAGCTCCATGTTTCTGTCTCGACCATGCCATGAGGCCAAGCCATCCAGGTATTTGCTTCTAGGTCTTCCCCTTGGTCTGTTCCCTTCGATCTTACCAGTTGTCATCAAGTTCTCCAATTCATTTCTTCTCATAAAAAGCCCAAAAATTTTTGACTGTCTACGTCTAATGTCTCTAATCAGTTTACGATCATTTGTTTCTTGAAGGACTTGTTCCTTGGCGACCAACATACAGACACTCCCCCACCCCAACACTATTACAGGATATCGCTGTCAACACCAGCATTTTACCGCTGTTGTTGATTTCTTGGCAAGATTACGCTCAGTAGTTTGATACAGACACTAGACATGTGAAATATCTACCAACATAGAGCCACTGAGGAATTTCTCTTTTGAGTCATACTGGGAAAATATTTTCCAAAATTCTTGAGAAAAGATTACGAACTACTATAGAACCCCAGCTAAGTAAAACACAACTTAGATTTAGGAAAACAACGGATGCACAGATGCCATTTAATCCATATCAACCTCAGAAATGCACCCTTGAAAGTGTGGTAATAAAACTATCAACAGCCTTCTTCTCTTCAAGTGTTGGGTACTCTCAAACAAGGACAAGTGTCTACAGCTGTCTACAACAGTTACTAACTCACTCCGTGAGTATGGAACAGCTACAGAGGTCTCACATTTAATAATGGCATTGGGCTGCCAATAGACGACAGCTAAGCAGCTTTGGGGTAAACAACTAACCACTACCCTTAACCATGACCAACAAGTTTGTTACTGTCAAACAAAGCAGTTCTTTTGCTTTACAGTATCATCTTTCATCTCATACTTTTCTAGAATTACAATGTCAAGGAAGTCCTTTCTTGAATGTTTCATCTTTGAGTACTAGAAATGTTGATTATATTTGAAGAGTGCTATTTAGAACAAATAGAAGCAACTGTAGAGACAACCATCAAATGCATCCAACAGCATCAGCAAGAAATCCAGACTATAATAATGGCTTTGCTATATTCAAGTCATGGAATATAGCAGTAAGATAAACCTGTACTGAACAAATGCTAAGTACACAATCAAGGGGACTGACAGTGATACACAACTAAGTGAAGGAACTGAACAAGGAAAAAATAATCTGGAGACATTGTTGCAGACTGCCTGCAATGAATAGCCTTCAGGAAAAGAAAGCACACAGTAAAAGAGCATTACAAATTCTGTAGTTTACAATTTCATAGTTCATCTATCGACACAGGAGAAGTGTGCCATTCTCCACAACCAATAACTTGTATTTCTTATTTTTCGAAAAGATGAAATGTTGACTTCGTTAAGATATTATTTCTGCCAAAAGGTCAGTTTTCTGTTTCATCATCATCATCTTCCACTTCTGCCGTCAAGCGGTGTGGGGAGGAATAATTTGCGTTCCAGTGCCCGGTGGGCGGCACTGGATAGTGTCATTCCGTGTGGTTGTACAATGTCTCTGATGTCGTCAATCCATTTTCTTCTTGGACGTCCTCGTGGTCTCGTCGCAGATGATCTTTGATGTAAGGCCAGTGATGGTAGTTGCTGATGCTGCATTCTAACGACATGGCCAAACCACTTGATCTTCTGTCTTTCAATAAATGTGGCACAAGGTGCTGATCCCACAATCTGTCTGATAGTAGCATTTCTTACCCGGTCTCGGATTGTTAAGTTGGCAGCTCTCCTCAGGCATCTCATTTCGCAGGTGTTGATTTTGCATAGGTGTAATTTGGATAAAGTCCAGGTTTGAGATTGGTAGCATAGGGTTGGTGTGAATATATTATCTGTCGTTTTGCGGACATGGGTATGTTTGGATGTTTCAGTAAGGATGATAGTTGATATGTAAGTGCACTAGCTTTTCGACATCTGATTTCAATTTCTCTGTCTAATCTGCCATCTTCTGTTATCATACTTCCAAGGTATTTGAATTCTTTAACTTGTTTCAGAGTTGTGTTATTTATCTGTATGGGCCCGGTGATCTGCTAACTCGCATTACTTCGGTTTTGGCTGTGTTTTTATTCATATTTTATCTGCTGCAGGTTGAACTCAGATTAGTAATATGATTTTGTAGTCTGCCCTCATCGCTGTAAAACAGGCACTGATCGTTTGCAAATAGAAGTTCATTTATTCCCTGTGGATCAGTTGTTTCATCTGGAGTAAAGAGTTCTAAATTTTCTGAATCTGTTCTGTCGAGACTTGCTTCTTTGGAAATTCTGTCCATGTAGATATTGAATAGCAGGGGAGAGAGCACACATCCCTGCCTCACTCCTGTATTGACTGTGAACATATCTGATATACCTTCTTGTGTTCTTACTGCACTTTGGCTCAAGTGGTACATAGCTATGTTTTCTAGCAGTTGCCCTTGTATCCCATAGTCTTCAAGGATGGTCCATAATTTGTATCTGTCTACTCTATCGAAAACCTTTTCCTGATCTACAAACACAATATTCTGCTGGTCACTATATTCGATAGTTTTTTCACAAATTTGTCTCAGTGTAAATAATGCATCAGTGCAACTTTTACCTTTCCGAAAGCTGAATTGTACTTTGCTTAACTGTTGTTCAACTATTGGTCTAGCTCTTTGTTCCAATAGTTTTGCATACATTTCCCCTATGTGGCTCAGGAGTGATATACCTCTGTTTGTTTCACACTATCTCATATTGCCTTTCTTTTTCCATATTGGTACTATTATTGCCTGTTGCCAATCATCTGGGACTTCTCTTTCTTCCCATGCTTTATTAAAAAGTCTTGTTAGCCATTTAACTCCTGTTTCCCCACAAGCCTGAATAGCTTCTGTGGTTATTCCATCTGGACCTGGTGATTTGTTTTAGGACTTTTCTGTATAACTGCTTTGACTTCTGCAGGTATGAAATTTGGTCCTTGCTGTCCCTGGCATTTAGGCACAAAAGTGAGGTTTTCTATGTTATGTGTGGGGTTAAGTAGTTCTTGGAAGTATTCTGCCCACCTTGCTAGTCTCTGTTGTGGATTAAATATCGGTATACCTCTTTTGCTGTTTATGATGGTGGTTGGGTTGTAGCATGCATCTCTGTTCCTCATTGTGGTGACACGTTTATAAAATTCTCTTGGGCAGTCTTTGCTAAGGGTCACCATCTGTTCACCATATATTCTCCAGGATTCATCTTTAGATACTCTAATTGTTCATTTGGCTTTCGTCATGCTATTCTATAAGTAATATAGTCCTGTTCAGATTTAGTTGTGATCCACTTTTTGAATGCTACCTTCTTTTTGAATATGCTATCTTTAACTTCGTTGTTCCACCAGGCTGTTCTTAATCTTTTGTCCTGCCCTACTTTCTTTGTTCCACATTTATTTTCCAGTGTGTCGAGCATGGCAGCCTTGAAACATGTCCATTCCTTATCTACGCTTGAGTGGTCATCAGGGATGTTCTTATGCAGGTTTTGGATTTCTTGATTGAATTCATCTTTAACCATATTTTCCTGCAGCCTCCTATAATTGATGATTGTTACCTTTTTGTTTCTTATTTTCCTGTGTGGTGAAATCATTTTTTATTATGACTGGTGTGTGATCAGTATCAACATCTGTATTTGGGAGTGCTCTTAAATCTAATAATAATCTAATAGTAGCCTTCTGTCTGATTTTCTAATTAGAATAAAGTCAATTTTGGGACGCAGAGGTGTTTCTAAGGCACCAGGGCCGGGTTATATACTGGCCAAGACCTATTGACGCGTCCTCGTCGAGCGTCCTGGGCAACAGGTCCCTTCGGGGTCCTGGCTAAGGTCAGTAGGATCGCCGATTCCTCCAAAGTCGGAGAGTGTCTGCCTGTACAGCGAGGAACCACCAGTCTGCACACCAATAATCCAGACATGGGACAACGGATACTCACGCAAACCTCAAGTCCTGTATGACATCACACTGATGTTGGACAACAGGATGCCTTCATCTGACATACAGGACTTCGCATTGGAGCTCAAGCCAACGAACACAAGCAAGCAAGCAAAGTCAATTTGAGATGCTTGGTCTATTTCATTCCATTTATACCAAGTTTTGGTGTGGCTATGACGATGTTGAAAAAAACTATTTGCTATTATTAGTCCATGTTCGGAGCATATGTTGAGTAGATGTTGACCATTGCTGTTACAATCAGTCTCTGTGTTGCTGAATGGCCCCATGCAATCCTCCCACAGTGTTCTTCGTGTGCCTATTCATCCGTTAAAATCACCCATCACAACTAGTTCATCTGTCTCCTTGACCTTGTTTTCTGTTTAACCGTTAAAATACATTTTACACTGAAAATAAAGTTTATCATCATGGTCTGTTTTTTCCCACCTCCTCAGTGAGCATAGAAATTAGGACTCTTAAGTACTTACTATAAATAAATACAGAGGTGACCAGAAAGCACATACCTGCTGTCATTAGGTACATTTCTATACTTGAATACAATGTAAAGATCTGTACTGCTGCTCTACAACTAGTGCAGTTTCTACACAGCCAGGCTTCACTAACTACTGCACTGTTTGTCATGTTTCAAAACCTATACTAGCACAGCACATCATATCCAAATGTACCCTTAAGGCCTGTGAAAACTGCTTTGGTTAGAAGAACAGAAATTGTCTTGACTCCATATATTTACCAAAATGAAACTATTTCATATTAACATGACACTTTTCGGCTTTCATAGGAAAGTCAATTTGTACATTGATTTTACATTTTTATTGGTGTCATGGCAGAATAAGTATTTGGGTCTTTTGAAAATTTTTCAATGAAATGTATTTGACATCAGATATTTTTAAACACTATGACAATCTAATGAACAGGTATCCTCCAAGGGTCCCTTGTTTAAAAAAATTATTACTTCATTCACCAAGTTCAATATTTCAATGTTTCCCCTGCGAATACTGAATCTATTTTTAGTGTTGCTCATGTTCGAGGCCTTGAAATGGCCACCTTTACTATCTATGCATTAAAATAAGCCTATAAACAACCGATTCAGAAAAATATTAGGTTATGTCTTTAAGGTGTCATAAAATGCATTACAGAGCTTCTGACCTTTTGGCAACAAAATTTAAGTTAACTTTCTAAATGAACAATTTAAAACAATACTTACGGGTATTACCAAACATGGCTTGAACATCCTCATCTTCGTTGTCCATTTCAATAACTTCTAACTGACCAGCATCAGTGACACTCTCGCCTGCATCTTCATATGCAGACTGAGAATATGACCCTTCTTCAGCCGCATGGTCATATTCTACTGCAGCATCGCAGCCAGCCTCATTATCACCTGACATTCCAGCTTCAGATTCATCAAGATTAGCTGTCTTCACATTAACCACACTGGCGTCATCTGTTAGACTACAGTCTGTTTCAGAGTTTTCGACAAAGGGAGGCAGTGAAGCATCCAATTCCTGTTGCCTGCTTTTGTCATCAGAAGGCAACATATCACTTGATGATGATGGATCAAGGAAAGTACCTTTAAAGTCTGTCTTTTCATTGGCAATTGTATTATTACTATCCGCAGTCTCACCAGTGTCTGACTGATCAACATCCAGATCACATTTAATGTTAATTTTGTTCACCCCTTCATGAGATGAATCATGTGTCTGATCGTCTGCTGACTGATCAAATACTGAATGTTCTGAATCAGCAGCATTCTGATTGTCTGATTCAAGTGCTTCTTTTTTAATATTTATTTGTAGTTGTAGAGTGCTGTATGGGTTACTCGTTATTGCAGGTCCCTGTGGCTGCTTAAAACTTGTATCTGAATAATTATGACTTGAAGAAGGAAATGATTGTGGATGAGACTGGGAGTTTTGATCAGAAAAGGGCTGCATCCCCATATGAGGATTTTGACTTCGATGTCTCTTTGGGGAGATTCTCCAATCATCTGTCCCTGGACGTTTCTGTGATCCCCCAGGAACCTGAGAGTGAGAAGAAATTTGAGAAGCTGTTCTATGGTACTGGGAGCTATGATGTGCTCCACCAGAATATGAAGAAATGGCTGAAAGATGTGGAATTGGTGAACAAGCTCCATCACGAATTTGTTTTTGTGATTCTTTCTTGGCTAAAAAGCTATTGCTTACAAATGAAAGTGACTTTGTTGTGCTCTTAAGTACTTTTTCATTGAGAACATAGTCAACTTTGCTTCCACTATCAATATTAACATTTATGTAACCAACAATTTCGATTCCACTATCAAATTCCATGCACCCATGGGATAAAGCCTGAAGGGATTTACTGAGACTTGAGATAAATCTGTTCGCAACAGCAACATCCAACTGGAGCTCTGGCATGGTGACAGCAATATCTGAAATAAGTTAGAAGGCTGTAAAATTACAGAAAAACAGAGAACATTTTCAATGCTATTACTTAACAACATTATTACGCACAGTATCCAAATAATGTACTTTCCTGTAATTTATGATTCTGCAGCATTTCTAGGTAATGAGTAAGATAGAGGAATTGCAACTGTACTCTAGATATGAATATATTATCTTGTTAAATCCATAAGACTATGTGGGCTTTGTAGATCATACATCATCAAATATTGTTAATTGTATTACATTGTGTAAAATCTTATTGTTGAAACTGAAACTATACATTGTTCAATTATAAAAATATCTGTTGAACAGAAGAATTGTTTAAATAAAACTGTCTTAGAAGGACACAAATTAAACAATAAGGAGTCAACATGCTAGAATTTAAAAAGATTTTGGTGACATGTTCAAAACATTTTACCAAGGAATACTCGAAAAATAATAAAGAAATGTAGTACTTATTATATTCAGCCTAATCATAGTTAAAAGGTGGAAAAATACAACCACAGGTCACTTTGCCAGAATCTCATGTTTTCCTCCCAAATTTTAGACTGTGAGAGTTGTACAGTACAGCAGAGTGGGACAGGGTAACATCGACAGCTTTTTCTGATAACTTAAGGGACAGAAGGCCAAGTGAAAAAGATAACTTTCCTTCACAAAAACCCATGTTTCACACACATTGGCACCTTGCCATCTTGACAGACGATAGTCTGTGCTTCAGAATGGCATAATAACTATTACCCATGGCGGTAGCGAATGTGACTGATAAGGCCAATTCACGCTGTAAATGTTCGTCTACACTGGGTTGCATGTGAACACGTGGTCATTTCCACCATCATACGCCTCACACGCTCGGTGTGTGACTTATCTGGAATCATTTTCTCTGTTGTCTTTATTCCATTTCTGATGTTTGCCCTCCATGCAACACGTTCAGCGGCGATTTGCTCCCAATGTGCATTATCAATGCCTGTATCAATCATGTCCCGCTTTCACACATCTTTGTATCTATAGAGGCCGACCCTGAGATCTCTTACAAATCTGTAATTCACCAAAAAAGATGTCCTATGGTATTCTACCATCATCCATCCTTCTAAGATGTCCTATCCATCTAAGTCTACGAAGACTGAGCATGGAATACACCGTCACACAACCTGATCTTTCCAATACTTCAGTATTTGTGATTTTGTCTTGCCACTTAATACCAAGAATTCTTCGCAGACACCGCATATGAAAGCTGTTTAAACGTTTCTCTTGGTGTAAGTTGTCCAGGATTCACTGCCATAAAGAAGAGTACTAGGGACACAGGCTTGGTAGACGAGGACTTTTGTTTTGGCAGTAAGCTTCCTGTTCTCCCAGACTCTTTTTCTTAACCTCTTCATTGTTGCTGCCTTACCAATCCGGATGTTGATTTCCTAATCTAGGGATAAAGTGTTAATAATATTAATCCTGGGGCTAGATTTGTGTTTAGCTGTGTAGATTCTCTTTGGTCTCAGTCTAACCCATGTGTAGATCTTCAAGCATCCTTATCATGTCGACATGTCTCACTTTATCGAAAGCATTTGTATAGTCAATAAAACAAAGCTATTGATCTTTGTTTACTTCCATAGAACGTTCAATTACTGTTCTCAGTATATACACAGCATTTACTGTACCCTTGCCTTCTACAAACCCACATTGTTCTTCTATTTCGGGTTGTATTTTCTTCCTAATTCTTTGCATGATAATTCTCAGCAGAATCTTCGTGATGTGGCTCATTGTAATAATTGTTCGATGTTGATCGCATTCCAAGGCTCCTGATTTCTTAGGGATTGCAATAAATATAGAATTACATAATTCAGGAGGTATATCTCCAGTATCGTATATTGCGTTCAGCAGTCTGGTGACTTGGTCTATTCCATATTCTTCTAAGGCATTGATCTTTTCTATTGTGATGTTATCCGTACCCGGGGTCTTGCCAGTTTTCATACGGTTAAGAGCATTCTGAACTTCCATCTTCAAAATTGATGGTCCTTCATTATTATTCCGATGATCATATTGTTCTTCTCATGTATCATAAAGGTCTTTCACATAATCTGACCACGCATATAAAATCTGATCTTTTTCTATGATCTTTTTTAGGCAACCTGTTGATGTGTGTGTTCTTTTGTTACTGATGTCATTATTTTTTGTGTGCATTAATTAGGTATTCCGGGTATTGTGTTGTGTTGGTTTTAAAATTCCTTGCAATTTTCCTCAAGCCATGTTTCTTTTGCCTCTTTGCATAGCTTCTTAATTTTCTGTGAATCTCTTCATATTTTTCCTTGTTATTTTTTCTTACTTCCATGAATTTTAAAATGTCTTCCGTCATCCATTTCTTGCGTCCTATTATCTTTATTTTTGGGATGGTTGTTTCTGCAGTTTGGTTGACTGATTTCTTTAATATTTCCCATTGGTCACCAACATCTTGAAATAATATTTCCATATCGGACAATGCATCGAATCTGTTCTTTACCTCTACGTTGAATTTATCTTTTATTTCCTCACTCTTCAGTGCCCGTAGATCAAATTTTGTGTTTATTGGTGAATTTTTGACTTTCTTTAATTTTATGTGTAAATTGCTTAAATTAATCTATGGTCGCTGTAGCAGTCTGCACTTGGTATAGTTTTTGTGACTTTTAAGGCATTTTAAAATCTTCTGTTGATGAGAATGTAATCAATCTGATTTCTGATCTTATGATCAGGACTCCTCCATGTCCATAATATTCTTGGGTGCTGTTGATACCAAGTGTTTCCAATAATCAAATCATGCTCTTTTGCCCACTGTACAAGTCTGCAAGCACTTTCATTCTGTTCCCCTAGTCCATACTTGCCTACTATGCATCCGTCCTGTTGATTTCTGCCATATACCTGGATCAGGCTAAGGATTGTAAGACACAATTTGCACGGCATTAGTTAAAGAAGAATGAAAAAGTGTGCAAGATGTTTTGGTGCAAGCACAAAAACGTCAAGGTAGATCAGTTAGACTTGAGCTGGCATCCACGTCGGACATGGCTTCTTGTCACTAGAGCACGGCTAATATTACGCCGCTCTTTTAGAATAGAATGTGTATGTTGTCAGGTATGGTTGGAACTTTTCCGTGGAGCGACTGCTTTTGTTATCGGCATGTCAAAATCATCGTATTAAAGTAGACTGTGTGGGAAAACTATTCAGTGTCGTCTTGTGAAGGTTTGGTTGCAGTGGCCGTCTTTGGTTTTCACTTAACAAACAAGGAGGAATGGACCGAATATACAAATTTATATGTGTATGCTCTCTATGCTCCTTGGCAATTTCCAACTTTGGCATTCAAGTCACCCATTATGATATTTACTTCATAATTCTTGCATTTCTTGAAGGCTTTCTCTAAATCATTATAAAATTCATCAATGCTGTCATCACTACTGTCTGCTGTTGGTGCATAAACTTGTATGACGTTGACATCAAAAGGTCTTCCACTCAACTTCACCAGTAACACTCTGTCTGATACAGTCCAATATCCTTTGATCGATTTTGCTCTCTCTGTATCCATTATAATTGCTGGCACTCTTCCGAACGGCGATCCCAAATTATTTAGCATAAAAATCATCCCTTACAGGGCCTTATTAGCTGATGTAATAAAAAATATAGAACTGAGAAAATGGAAAATACGTACCAATAATATTTCAGTTACATGTAGAAATTGTGGCACTAAAGTTGTAAAAACTGTCGGAACATGTTCTAAACTCTTGTATTGGTATGTCCGCAGGAGAAAAATTATACATATCTATATGAGCGTTGAATGTATTGTCGATCACTTCTGGTTCAGTGTGTCACGGACTGCTAGACCGATCTATGGATACAATAAATGGGTCTGGACTGTCATCGGTAGCACAAGATATGGATATACACTCCCATGACAGTTAGAGCCCTCTGGCACATAAACCTTTATTGTATCCATCGATCAGTCCAGCAGACCCCCACACACTCAAACGTCGACCGGTCTAGTGTCTAGCAGACAATACTCTAAAATGTAAGTGATTGACCCCCCCCCCCCCCCCCCCCCGGAAATGACCTTATGAGGCCCTATACGGGATGCATTTTACACTAAATAATTTGGGACCGTCGTTCAGAAGAGTGCCTAATTGCTACTCCTCGCTGTTGTTTCTCTCCACCAGAATAGATTATTCTATATTCCTTAGATGTTATAATGCCCATTCCTGTCCATCTGGTCTCACATATACCTAACAGGCTAATATTTAATCTTCTCATTTTGTCCTTAATGTTATCAAATTTTCTATCCCCACTCACAGTAACAATGTCAGTTGTCGGACTTTTGACTGGGGGTGGGGAGCGGTGGGGGAGTCTTTCGCGCGGAACATTTTCTGCGACACTTCCGGTTAAGACAAACGTACCCATGCCTGCTTGTTATTTAATGTATTTGAAAACCACACGTTACAGATAGGGAGAAACTACTCTAATAAATGCTACTATGGTCTGTCTGCTAAGCTGCATGCGTTTTTCGCCAAACACTTTTGCCTCTGCGAATTTATTTGAAATATCTGCTACATGGTGAGCTAATTTTATTTATAACTACTGTATTTTGAACAATAGTTGACTTTTTGATGCATTTTTGAATGGGAGAGTTTATACATAGCTGAAGTATGAATAAACGGATACTTTATACATAGCTGAAGTATGAATAAACGGATACTTTATACATAGCTGAAGTATGAATAAACGGATACTTTATACATAGTAGTTGAAGTATGGCTGTTTAAATATCAAGAATAATTTTCCAGATTGGTATCCCCAATACAAATAATTGTGTCCCCAGGAGAGTTCAAGAATTGTTAGCTGGCGTTTCTGTACACTTACTGTTTACAGGCATCCATCTTTGTTTACATTACCGACCTACTATTTATGTCCTGATAATTCCGGTCCAAGCTGACAGTAATATGCATCGCCTCAGAGAGACATGGTTAGACAATTCAAACACCAGGCTTTCGACTGACTGGCCTGATGAATTAACAAATAAACAAGGAAATGCTATGCATATAAAGTGCTGGAAAACCTGGTATATGTGAAGCAGGTTGAAAAGAGAGAGGAAAGAGATAGATAACAAAGATAGTGTGAGAGACAGAGATATGAGAAAGATGTGTTGAAAGACATACAAAAAGTGATCACTTTTATATAATATAAAGATAATAAAAGTGACAAAAAAGAAATAACTTCGATAAACAAATATTTTTAAAAAATCAGTTCATAATCATAGTTCCTAATAATAATATTTGTTCATGAAAAAGTCGCTTTCACGCAATTAATTGCTGAAGAATTTTTTTTTAAAAAGTGTCCGGCAGGGAATCGAACCTCGAGCTCCCGCGTATCAGGCGGAGACACTTACCACTGTGCTACCGAGGATACGATTATGAATCAACAAACATATATAATATAGCCACTGGCATGTTCCGATGACGTCACATACGTTAAGTCACATGACTTGGCAAAAATCATGTGACCAGCCGGGAAACTTCCACTATGAATAAAGGGATAATTTATTCATAGTCAGGGTATGAATAGTCACTTCGTTTTTGAATTCTGCATTCGTTTTTACATATATTTGAAGTTTCAACAATTACCGTTTCTTACTTTTTTCAGAAAACAAACAATTTTAGCATAACAATGATATATCTATATTGCAAAATTCAAAATGGCCGACCCATGCCGCTATTATTGCGCAGTATAGCAGAGCGGACTCGTATTTATTTTCTAATTAGAACTGGCAATTTAACTACTAAAATTAAACAGAATACAAGTTTCATTTGTAGCAGTAACTTATCTGTGTATTTGTATAATTTGTCACCCTTTGACATGACTGAAAATAATTTTGAAAGCCAGTTTTCAGACCCGTCTGTTGTAAACCTGTAAGGAGTACTTTTTTTCTTAGCAGCGCACGAGTACATAATTATTTAAATAAAATATTGTGAAATAAGTTATTGGTTTTTAAAATGTTAGTATTTAATTATTAATTGCTCACCTTTAGATACAGAACTGTGAAATTATAGAGCAGAAGTATAAATAAATTATATATATTAGCAAATATTTAATTAATTAATTAATATCTTTATTTTTAATTATTTAATATTTTAATAATTAATTAACTGCTGCTTAATTTATGCAGTAGTTACAAACTTATTTACTTAGATTAATACATGATATTTAATCAACAACAACAAAAAAAGCTGTCACAATGCAGTGAGTACAAGACAGTGTGAGTACTTTTTTATGAATTGTTCTTTCACTAACGACGAACATTCCACATGAAAGTTATTTAATATAAAAGGGCAGCTATTTATAACTTAATTGGGTCACATCACATCCTGTCGAAAAGTCTTAATAGTCAAGTGCATTTTTCTCGGAGACTCGTGCTTTGTGCGATGCTTTCTGCAGGCCGCCCTGCGTAAAGAGATCGAGCCATGTGGGTTTAAACCTGGTGCAATGAAGATCATCTTGAACCTGTCGACATTCTATCAAAAGAGAAATTAATGTGACTTTTACTTTTCCTGTTACCAAAATGCACAACAAAGTATACATCTTGTCAGGTTTGTTAGCGATGCGACAGACTATTAATGGATAATAAACAATTGGTGGTCATTTTAAATTGTTAATTAGGTCACGGCACATCCTATCGACAAATAGATAATACGTCAAATTAGGCCAATGATATATGGTACTACGTTGTCCATTTAAAAATAAACAAGCCACAGTAATAGAAGGCAGACTGTCTCAACTTCCAATTTACTGAGCCGTGATAAAATCTCCCAAATTTCTTAGGAAATCATTACACTTCCTGGTATTATATCACGACACAAAAATATTCATAACTTTTAATTCCGTGCTTAGAATTAACGTACACTCTTCGTTGAGATACCGTTAGATTCATCTTGTCAAGCTGTATCCAACTGTTATGATTTCATAAGTAGAAACACCATTTTAAAATATTCTCTGTGTATGCTACTCGTAGTTCTTACATTCCAAGTTCCTACTTTCAAAAAGGGTTAAAAGATAATCTGGCTAGGACTATGTCACTACGAGGTCCATCGTGCCACGACCGGAAATGAAAACTGAAATCATGTACGGAATCATATAGCCATGAGTCACCGGGTCTCCCAGTTCGCTCTAGTTCATACCATGCATTCTTTCGACGTCATTCATTCATTCAAATCTCACGTGACAATAACACACGTCATCCGGGGTTTTCCAGGAAAGGTATGCCCAATATTTCGTGCACAGCGATTGGTTGAAATCATCGTAACCTTTTATATAAATAAGAATATATGTCATACTTACCGTAACTAATTTTTTTTTACGCTGTAGTTTGAATTTCTTCAATTATAGATGTATATTTTAATTCTGCATACAATTTTAAATATATCTGGAAAGTTTAATCCTACTTACTAGCTTTTAATTGTGGATGAAACAACATTTCTGCGAAGGTGTGTTTTTCTTCTTTGTGCATACTGATCGGACGTGCATGTGCACTTTGTAACACAATTCTGGTGTTCTCAATTGAAGTAAATCAATTATAGATGTATTTTGAACTTTGCCTACAATTTTAAATATATCTGAAAAGTTTAATCCTACTGAATAGCTTTGAATTGTTGATGAAACAACATTTTCGGCGAAGCGTGCCTTTGTGAATGGAGAAACGCGTGGCATGAGCCATGGCGACTGCCTGCGCGAATCGATCGCTATGGCATGTTACGCTTTCACTTTTCAACACACAAAACGTGCAATCTGACCTACTAAAGTTAAAGAGAACACAAGTTTAAAGATTATTAATAATTTATTTGTATACTTGTACTATCTTTTAATCAGTTAACATGACGGAACATATTTTTGAAGTCAGTTTTCATAATCCGTCTATGACCTGTGTTGGTTGAGACCAACCTCGCGCGCAGAGAAAAATGAAAACGGCAAGCTGAACCGTAAATAATGTTTTTCTGGCGCTTTCAATAGAAAACCATCAATTGTAGATGGATCTTCGAATTCTGTATTCAATTTTACAGACGTTGGAAAGTTTCATCGCTAAACTTGCTTTAATTGTGGTTAAAAAACAGGCGAAAATATTACGATCATGTAACCCAAAACGGCGGCTTGACTATATAAATTTCTTAGCAGAATAAACGTTGTGTACTCGTTAGCGTAAGTCGTAAGCAGTCCGCCTGTCACGCGGGAAACCGGGGTTCTCTTCCCGGCTGGGCCTTTTTTTTTTTTTTTTAAAATTTTTCACAAAATTATTAGGTGATATAATAGAAACTTTTAAACATTACGAACTAAAATATATAGAACTAAGAAACTGGAAGTTTGTGAATAAAGTGTGCTCTATGGATCTTTGCAAGCTGCCGACTGCCGGGAGCGTATCCCACAGAGGCAACGGATTGATCACGTATCGGAATCGATGAATCCAATAGATGTCTTTGTTTAATGTGAATTTTAATTGTCATATAAAATATTGCCCCCGAATCAGCATAGTTTCATCGCTAAACTAGCTCGAATTGTGGTTGAAAAACAGATTTTCTGGGAAGATGTTACTTTGTGAAGTGGTCATGACGGCCGCCGCATATCGATTGTGCTACACTTTTCAACACACAAAACGTGCGATTTGACCTACTAAAGTTAAATAGAACACAAGTTTAAAGATTATTAATAATTTATTTGTATACTTGTACTATTTTGTAATCATTTAACATGACGGAACATATTTTTGAAGTCAGTTTTCATATGATCGTTTGAAACAATCTCGCACGCATAGACGCGCAGACACCAGCGGGTGTCGCTGGTTGGAGGAAAAGGGACACATTAGAGAGCTCCACTTACGGGTGAATAGTATGAAAATGATATGAAACATCACAACTCGTCTCACCTTCACAAAGATGTGAATATCTTCACTTAGAAGTGACATACAGGCATCATTGAGGTACCATTAGATTTTGAATTTCAAGGCCTATCTACTGTGGCAGTCTCATTTGTAAATACTCAAAATTAAATTGATGATACTGATCACTGATATCCCACGAAGATGTCACCACTGTCACATTTTAATTTAAAACTTAAAAGGATCTAACGAAAATATAAAAAGCATTTGTTAGTTATCACTTACCAATAATGAACAGTAAATAAATCAAAGGCACTCTTCCGACAGAAAATAAAATTATGACAGTTGAATCTGTTTTACTAATCTAAGCGTAAGTCAATATTTGAATTCTGCCATTCAAACACAGTACGATACGAAGCATGGCAGTGATACTAGACTAGTTATTAGTACTAGGGGGCAGGGTTGCAACTTTTTTTTGACCAAAAGTATCTAGAAATGGCCCAAACAACATCCATAAATATCTAGATTTCGTTGGAAAGTATCTAGGAAAAATATCCAGATTAAGAAAGTAAGAAATTACATACGTATTGATGTGGCTGCCGGTCTCCCTGGCGTAGAGTTTACGGCCGTCGCCGTAATCCCGTATATTCTAGTGAGTAACGCAGCTGCACCCGAACCGGCAGCGGTTCGAGCCGCGCTGGTAATTTAAGGGGTATGTGAACCGGTCGCTCAGTAAGCAATGGCAAACTACTGAGCGTAATCTTGCCTAGCACATCAACAGCAACTGAAAAATGCTGATGTTGACTGCAACGTCCTGTAAGGGATATGCACAAAATAAAAATAAAAAACTAATATTCTGCTTCCACCACACTATTATCAGTAGCCCTTAAAAATTTAATAACTTGACAATACTTAGGTATGCCCTTTACTGGCTGAGATATGTTGTTAATAGAAAAGAATGAAATATTTTTCAATACATCTAAATTTTCAAGAAGTCTCTGCTTCAGTTGATTGAATAATGAGACAAGAAAATCTTGACAGCGCTTTCTTAAGTTGTTCTCTTCATTTTCTGTTAACAGTCCTTTTGTTTTTAAACCATCAATTTTTGATTCTATTTGGTATCCCAGGTATGGCTTAGGAGCCAAATATCTCTCTATAGTGCAAGTGAACAAGTCAGCTTTACAAGTTGGCAATATAAGTCTTTTACCAATTGAGTGAAATAGCAAAATGAGGTCGTCAAGTAATTTAACTTTATCAACATTTTGAGATTCAAATAGTTTATTAACTTTTTGCACTTTACTTAAAATGGGTTGTAAAAAGAGAAGGAGTGCCAAGTTTGTTTCATCACTGTACATTCCATATAGTTTTTCAGCTGTATAGCATTTTTCACTTTGTCTAGGTATTGCGAAGTGCATCTTCAACTCCAACCATTGGTTCGCAGTTATTTCAACAGCCGGTTGAATTGATAACCATCTAGTTTTGCAATATAACAGAACAGGGCACTGTTCCGAATTCCGGTCCCAAATAGTTCCGCAGTGAATGTAGTGAATAAGAATCCCTTACAGGACCTCATTGTGTGATTACTTCCGTTTTGACTACTTCCTTAGTTACATATAAATAAATACGGAGATACCGATACTGATACAGAGGCTTTCAATACACTTGTTTCTACTTGATGTAAAGAAATATTATAATGACAGGCAGACCATCAGCTCGGGTAGAGTGTTACAACTGGATGCTGCGTAACAATCCATTGTTGGGAGGATTTGATGCTCAGGGACAGTCAGTGGTCGTTGAAGCTGACGAGAGCTACTTTTTCCACCGAAAGTACCACCGTGGTCACTTTCGTCGTGGTCAATGGGTAGTTGGCCTGGTTGAACGTGGTAGTGGTCGTTGCTGGTTGGAAGTTGTGGAAAGGCGAGATGCGACAACACTGGAACGCATTATAAGTGATCACGTCTTACCAGGAACGACCATTGTCACCGATGCCTGGCGAGGCTACAACAACGTAGGTCAACTAAACCATGGCATCTATGATCATGCAGTTGTTGTTCATGCCAATAACTTTGTTGACCCTGTACACAGTGGCATTCACACCCAAACAATTGAAGGGTTGTGGATGCAAGTAAAAAGGAAACAAAGATACCAAGGTGGCACTAGTCGTACAGTGTTTAACACTTATTTAGCAGAATTTCAGTGGCGCCACATTCACAAAGTACATGTTTTCGGACAATATTTACAACTTTTGTGCCTCAATTTCGAGATATAATTTCATATATTGATGCAGGCTGCTGTAGGTTTGATTGATCATTAGCATTGTCACCTGGCTGCTGTGGGTCTGATTGATCATTATCATTGTCACCAGGCTGCTGTGGGTCTGATTGAACATTCTCTGAAGCATGATTTTTATTTGCGCTCCCTTGCTTTGAACTCAAGTGTAGTCCATACACAATACATATTCATGCATTGGACTGAACTTTGAACTCAAGTGTAGTCCATACACACTATTTCAAGTAATGCTGGAATGAACTTTGCATGTGGATTAGCTTCCCCTATTAACAGTGTCCCTTGGCATCAAGTGAATGCACTTCGACTTCAGAGGTACTTGTAATTTACATCTCCAAGCAAGGACGATAGGTCAGCATTTTGGTCAAACTGCCCGGTGTAGGGGTTGAGCCCCTTACCTCGGCATCAGCACACCGAATGTTTAAGAACACGTGTTCTTATCCATTCGGCCATGCTGACCTACAAGTATGGAGTTGAACCCAGGGATCTGAGTCAGAGACCAAATATAACTAGAAAACATTGTCAAATGAATTTTGTAAACATAAACGATACATATTACCATGTTATGAGACACATCCACCACCCACCCAAACATCCCCCATTCACCCCAACTCCCCCACCCAACCACACACACAACCCAGATACACATACATGCCTCCACCCATCCACCACATTGTGTGTGTAAGTGTACATGCATGCAGTGTATGCGAGGAAGTGTATCTTCGGGTGTTATGTGAGTACGTGTGCGTAAGTATATGGATGTGTGTAGGTGTGTGTATGTGCGTGGGTATATGTGTGTATTTGCGTGTGTGTTTTGTATGTGAATGTGTGTATGTACATGTGTGAGAGAGTGAGTGAGAGAGAGAGAGAGAGAGAGAGAGAGAGAGAGAGAGAGAGAGAGAGAGGGAGGGAGAGAGAGAGCAAGAGAGAGAGAGAGAGAGCAAGAGAGAGAGAGAGAGAGAGAGAGAGAGTTCAATTGCATCACTAAAGTTTATGCTACATAATGTATATGTAACATTATTTCTCCACTTCTTGCAATTACGAGAATTCTCACGACAATCGTCATTGTCTCAATTGTGTGTAAAGTGTGGGAGTTTGTTCTTATTAGTTTCAGTGATCATGTGGGGCATCATGTATGTGTCTAGATGTGAGGATGTGTGTATGAGTGTGTATGTGAGGGATATGGGTGTGTGTGGGGATGTGGGGAATGTATGTGTGGAGGGGTTGTATGTGGGGGATGTGTATGGGTTAATGGGTGATGTGTGGATGTGTGAAGGGATTTGTAGTCGGTGTTGGATGTATGTGTATGTGAGGGATATATGTGTGTGTGTGTGGGGGGGGGGGAGGGATATTTGAGAGGATAGTTGGAAGTATGTGGGTGTTGGTGGGTTGGGAGGGGTGTGGGTAGGGAGTGTGTGTTTGGGTGGGTGAATGGGTGTGTAGGAGATTGTGTGGGTTGAGGGATGGGTGTGTAATCGGTGTGAGGGGTGTCTGTGAATGGGATATGTCTGTGTGGGTGGGAGTGTGTGAGTGTGGATGGGGTAAATGTGAGTAGGTGCAGGATGTATGTGTGGGTGGTGAGGATGTTTGTAGGTGGAGGATGTGTGAGTGGTTGGGGAGATGTGTGGGCGGAGATGTGTATGGGGAATGTATGTGGGGGATGGGTGTGTGGGGGGAATGTGTTTATGGGTGGAGTTTTGTGTGGGAGGGGAGATGTGGGGGATATGTGGGATGTGCAGGTGATTGAAGGATGAATGCGAGGATGGGGGATGTGTGTTTGGCTGGGTTGTTGGGGTTTTTGTGGGTGGGAGGGTAGACGAGAGATGCATGTGTTGATGGGCACGTGGGTGATGTGTGTGTGTGAGTGGTTGATGGATGTGTACGTGAGTGGGTGGATGTGTGTGAGAGATGAGTGTATGGGTGGGGGAGGTGTGTAATTGTGAGAAGATGTGTGTGAGCGGCGGATGTGTGTTTGTGGGGTATATGTGGGTGGCGGGGTGTGTGTGGGTGGGAGGTGTGTGATTTTGGGTTATGGGTGGGGGATATGTGTGGGCAGGTGGGGAGATGTGTTTATGGGTGGGGATGTGTGTATAGGTGGGGATGTGTAGTTGAGAGATGGCAAATATTGGGTGGGGTGTAGGTTGGCTGATGTGTGTGTGTGAGAGTGCGGGATATGTGTGTGGATAGATGCAGGATGTGTGGGTATGTGTGTGTGGTTTCTTCTTCTTCTTCTTCTTCTTCTTCTTCTTCTTCTTCTTCTTCTTCTTCTTCTTCTTCTTCTTCTTCTTCTTCTTCTTTTTCTTCTTCTCATCCTCCTCCTTCTTCGTCTTCCTCTTCTTCTTCTTCTTCTTCTTCTTCTTCTTCTTCTTCTTCTTCTTCTTCTTCTTCTTCTTCTTCTTCTTCTTCTTCTTGGGGAAATTTGTGTGGGTGGGTTATCAGTGGATGTGTGGCGGCATGTATGTTCGCCTGGTTCTGTGTGAGTGTGTGGAGGTATGTGTGGGTAGGTGGGGGAGGTTTTGTGGGTCGGGGATGTGTTGGTGGCTGCGGGATATGAGGGTGGATGGGGGATGTGTCTCACAACATGGCAATATGCACTGTTTATGGTTACAACTTTCATTTGATAATGTTTTTTTTTTCTCATGTGAATGTATCATGCGTAATATGCATTGTTTATGCTTACAAACTCCATTTGACAATGTTTTTTCCCCTATGTTAATGTAACATGCACATTTGATGAATGAAAGATGAGTGATTGAAAGGGCCGAATGTAAGACGGGCCTGCGTGCCCAATTTGTTACCCTTTTAAAATAAAGTTTGTTTGTTCGTTCGTTCGTTCCTCCTCCCTCATCGTCCTCCCTCCCCCTTCTCCCTCCTCCTCCTAATCCCTCCTCCTCCCTCCCCCTCCTCCCTCCTCCTCCTAATCCCTCCTCCTCCCTCCTACTCCTGTCTCCTCCTCCTCCCTCCGCCTCCCTCTTCTTCCCTCCTCCTCCCTCCTCCACCTCCCTCTTCCTCTACTCCTCCTTTTTCTTCTTCTACTGCTGCTGCTGCCGCCGCTCCATTTACCCAAGTTAATTGTTGGGGGAAGATGTAAAGATCTTTCAAGTGCTCTTTCTAATACTTTTTGTAAGTTGGTCTTCGTTTACCTAAGGTTGTTCTAACTGCAACCAATAAATGATTAGACAGACAGGCAGACCGACAGACCGACAGACAGACAGACAGACAGACAGACAGACAGACAGACAGACAGACAGACAGACAGACAGATAGATAGTCGGGAACGGGAACTTATATGACTACTTATAAGACTTAAATGAGATGCTCCCCATCAGGGGCTGGGCGAAGCTGGGCCGGGTCAGACAGACAGACAGACAGACAGACAGATAGATAGTCGGGAACGGGAACTTATATGACTACTTATATGAATTAAATGAGATGCTCCCCACCAGGGTCTGGGAGAAGCCGGGCCGGGTCAGACAGACAGACAGACAGACATATCTCCGCCAGGTTCTGGGCGAAGCCGGGCCGGGTCAGCTAGTATATATATATATATATATATATATATATATATATATATATATATATATATATATATATATATATATATATATATAGGCGTCAGGTCTTAGTCAGATATGACTGAGCTACCGTATGACAGTAGACGGTACTACCTGCTTTCTGTCAGCGCCGAATGTTGGGCGGCGCTTACCAAACCCGACACCCCACATTGTGCCAACGGCTTCGGGCGGAAGAGCGCAATTGGGAGAGTACTAGCCTTATCCTGGTGCGAGGAAATGCAACCCAAAGACAAAATAAGTCATGGCAGGGCAGACCAGGTCCTACGCCTTGGTTGGCAGCTGGTCTAGGATCGAAGCTCCGACAGGCGGACAGTTAGAGCATTGCTTTGCTGATCCGGCAGCTTCTGCAGCTTGTCTTGTTCCAGATGTATAGGTGTTAACTTTCCTCTGGAGTGAACTAGGCAGGCCGAGAGAGGGATCATGCTGCATGGGCAACACATGGTTTCATTATTTTAGCCCAGGCTTTGTGCTATGGAGAGAACTCCATCCCTGGTCTTACACCTTTTTTTGGAAGGGAAGAGGGCAGGCAGAAAAAAGGCAACATGGTGTGGGCTTTGCAGTGAAGAATTCGCTACTGGGAATGATTGATATCCCAGCTGGAGGTAATGAAAGATTATTATCACTGCGCTTGGCAACCTCCTGTGGATTTGCCACCATTCTCACTGCATATGCACCGACACTCGCTTCCTCTGATCATGTGAAGGATATGTTCTATGAGCAGCTAGTCTCTGCGATCAAGGCAGTTCCAAAATCCGACTACATTTATATGCTCAGTGATTTCAATGCTCTTGTGGGCAAGGACTCGAGTTCGTGGCCAGTGTGCCTTGGAAAATACAACATCGGTCGCCTGAATGATAATGGGCAAAGGCTGCTGGAACATTGCACTAGAAATGACCTATGTATTACAAACTCCTTTTTTAAAACAAAAGAGATGCATAAGATCACATGGAAACATCGAAGATCCGGCCATTGGCATCAGCTGGACTTCATTATCACACGGAGACAACATCTGAACCATACATCATTAACTCGAAGTTACCACAGTGCTGACTGTGATACAGATCATTCTTTGGTTGTTGCAAGGGTTAGACTGAGACCAAAGAGAATCTACACAGCTAAACACAAGTCTAGCCCCAGGATTCATATTACTAACACTTACGATCCTGGAAAGTGCTTTGAATTTCAACAGCAACTTGAAGACGCTTTCAATGATACATCAGAAAATTGTATAGTAAATGATAAATGGAGTAAACTTAAGGAAACTATTTATAAAACAGCGGTAGGGGTTTACGGCACTGTGGATCATAAGAGGCAGGACTGCTTTGCGGCAAACAGCCAGACACTTCAGCCCTTGATTGATAAAAAGGAGATAGCTCTCTTAAGAAACAAGGAGAGAATAACGCGTAACACACTCAGTGAGCTGAAGCAAGCTAGGAAGGATGTGTCACAGTGTGAACAGAGATTAATAAGCCAGTGATCAAGTAAAAATGGTTTATTCTTTCATTGATGACAAAGCGTTGATGTTAGATTCCACTCACATCGAAGGTTGGATCGTAACTGCCCATACCAACCCAATACGTCACGATTGAGCATCCCCCACCCCTTTCAGTCTCCATGCTCAATCGTGCTGTATCTGTGTTTCCCACTAGATCCTAATAATACCCAATACTGTTACAGATGTGCAAAAGGCTGCCAGGCAGTGTGCGAATGACTATTGGATCAAGTTATGTGAGTCCATTCAAATCGCAAGTGATAAGGGAAACATCAGAAGCATGTATGAAGGGATAAAGAAAGCCTGTGGTCCAATGATCAAAAGAAGTGCACCGCTGAAAACCTTGACTGGAGAAATCATCACTGATAAGAAACAGCAGATGGATAGATGGGTCGAGCACTATTTAGAGCTTTACTCAAGTGAGACCAAGCTAGCGGATGATGCCCTCAACGCCATAGAGGCCCTGCCAACTCTTGACCACCTGGGCACACTTCCCACTATAACAGAAGTTAAGTGTGCTATAAATGAGCTTTCATCTGGCAAGGCTCCAGGTAAGGATGGGATTCCAATAGAGGTGATCACGAGTGGGCAAGACACCCTCGCTCTACAGATCCACCAGCTAATAGAGCTATGCTGGCGAGAAGGACAAGTCTCACAGGATTTCAAAGATTCAAACATCATAACGCTGTACAAGAACAAGGGAGATCGGAGCGACTGCAACAACTATAGGGGTATCTCACTTCTGTGTATTGTTGGGAAAGTATTTGCCAGAATTGTCCTGCGCAGACTTCAAGTCCTGGGAGATCAAGTCTACCCCGAATCACAGTGCGGCTTACGTCAGAACCGGTCTACCATTGATATGATATTCTCATTGCGACAGATGCAAGAAAAATTCCGGGAACAAAATCAGCCACTGTTTATTGCCTTCATCGACGTCACAAAGGCATTCGATTTGGTCAGTCGTGAGGGTCTGTTCAAAGCACTAAAGAAGATTGGCTGCCCACCAACTCTTCTGTCCATTGTGGAATCGTTCCACACAGGCATGAAGGGTATAATCAAGTTTGATGGCTCAACTTCAGAAGAGTTTGAAATCAAGAGTGGAGTTAAGCAAGGTTGTGTACTATCCCCCACCCTCTTTGGGATATACTTTTCACTTCTACTGAAATATGCCTTTCGTGATCAGGATGACGGTATATACATTCACTCACGCTCAGATGGTGGCCTCTATAATGCTCAGAGATTGAAGGCCAAGACCAAAATTAGCAGGGTACTAATCAGAGAGTTGCTTTTTGCGGATGATGCTGCGATTACGACCCACTCTGAGGAAGAATTACAACATCTACTATCTGCATTCTCCAATGCTTGTTCTGAATTTGGTTTAACAATTAACAAAAAGAAGACACAGATTATGTCACAAGGTGCACATGGTGTACCATCAATCTTTATTGACGACGCCGAACTGGAGATAGTAGACCATTTTACATATCTTGGATCAGAGGTAAATAGCAAATTATCCCTCGATCAGGAAATCAACATCAGGATTGGCAAGGCAGCAACAACAATGAACATGTTAGCAAAAAGAGTCTGGGAGAACAGGAAGCTTACTGCCAAAACAAAAGTCCTCGTCTACCAAGCCTGTGTCCTTAGTACTCTTCTTTATGGCAGTGAAACCTGGACAACTTACTCACGCCAAGAGAAACGTTTAAACAGCTTTCATATGCGGTGTCTGCGAAGAATACTTGGTATTAAGTGGCAAGACAAAATCACAAATACTAAAGTATTGGAAAGATCAGGTTGTGTGATGGTGTATTCCATGCTCAGTCTTCGTAGACTTAGATGGATAGGACACGTTAGGAGGATGGATGATGGTAGAATACCAAAGGACATCTTTTTTGGTGAATTACAGACGGGTAGGAGATCTCAGGGTCGGCCTCTACTACGATACAAAGATGTGTGTAAGCGGGACATGATTGATACAGGCATTGATAATGCACAATGGGAGCACGTCGCCGCTGAACGTGTTGCATGGAGTGCAACTATCAGAAATGAAATAAAGACAAAGGAGAAAATGATTGCAGATAAAGCACACACAGAGCGTGAGAGACGTAAGATGGTGCAAAATGGTGGAAATGACCATGTTTTCACATGCACCTACTGTGGGCAAACATTTGCAGCAAGAATTGGCCTTACCAGCCACACTCGCCACCGCCATGGATCGTAGTTATTGCCATATGACAGTTATTAAGCCTTTTTGAAGCATAATGTACCATATATGTATATACGTCTCTCACGCTCTGTGTGTGCTTTATCTGCAATCATTTTCTCCTTTGTCTTTATTTCATTTCTGATAGTTGAACTCCATGTATATATGATATATATATATCATTGGCACCTTTCCGTCTTGACAGACGATAGTTTGTGCTTTAAAAAGGCATAATAACTTTTACCTAAGGCTGTATCGCATGTGACTGATAAGGACAATTTGCGCTGCAAATGTCCGTTCACAGTGGGTGCATGTGAACACGTTCCATAGCACAACGCCTGGGCTAAAATATAGAGATCATGTGTTGCCCATGCAGCATGATCCATCTCTCGGCCTGCCTAGTTCACTCCAGAGGAAAGGTAACACCCCTACATCTGGAACAAGACAAGCTGCAGAAGCTGCCGGATCAGCAAAGCAATGCTCTAACTGTCCGCCTGTCGGAGCTACGATCCTAGACCAGCTGCCAACCAAGGCTTAGGGCCTGGTCTGCCCTGCCATGACATTTTGTCTTTAGCTTGCATTTCCTCGCACCAGGGTAAGGCTTGTACCCTCCCAATTGCGCTCTTCCGCCCGAAGCCGTTGGCACAATGTGGGGTGTCGGGTTTGGTAAGCGCCGCCCAACGATCGAGGCTAACAGAAATGATGTTGGATGGACTGGTGCGGTGGTGTCGAGCGAATATCATCAGCAAAATTACCGTTTAAAAGGCTTTAAAAAAATGTCGCTTAAAAGTCGACAAGGTCGACTTCATTGCACCGGGTTTATCCCATATGGCTCGGTCTCTTCCCGCAGCGCGGAAAGCGTCGCACAAAGCACGAACGCCGTAGCTTTTTTTAGTGACGACCCACAGGAGTCTCTGAATCATTGATTGATTGATTGATCTAGGAACCGACATCACAGCATTCGGGACATTCCCATAAGCGCTCCGTCTCCATCCTCAGCAACCAGCGAAGAGTTCCAACACTAATAGTTCCAGTAGCAATCTGATTATATGTCCGTCTCGCCTTTCCTCTGAGCATCGAGCGTCGGCCAGATCACCTCGTCACTCCTCGCTGTCTCATTCTAACCAGACTATGGTGATCCATTTGCTCCTCCGAGGTGTACACGTGCTCCCACAAGGCCGCAACCACGTCTGCCTTGTCATGCATCAATACTCCACCAAGTTTTGCCGAGCCAGCCAATCTATCCGCCTGTTCATTCCCCAGCACACCGGCATGCCCAGGAGAAAAGATCCAGGTGATGCTTGCTACCCGTGACCTCCGAAGCGAAGCAAGCCACTCTGCACGAAGCTTGCCTGTTCTCACCCTTCTCAGCATGCTTTCTGAGTCAGTTACAATCACAATATATGAATCATTTAGCTCGTAAACCGAAGGGCGCGGCCCGGAATCGAACCCACAACCTTCGAAGCACGAGTCAAACGGCTTGATCACTTCGCCACAGAGACTCCCACAGAGACAAAAAAATAAAGTAACGTAAACAAAACGATACAAAGGATCTCTTCATTGAGTAAAATCTTCTAACAATACAAAATAAAATTGATTACAAAAAAGGCAATCAAAAGTGAGCTAATTTTGTCAATATGCCGAATAACTGTCTTTGTACATACTTATCTTGTCGCTTTCGCTTAATTAATTTATGAAAATTGAAAAAAAAAAAATTACCACATTTCGCCGGTGGGGAATCGAACCACGGTCTCCTGCGTTACAGGCGGAGATACTTACCGCTAGGCCACTGAGAACACGACGAAAATTTAACAAAAATATGTCATGTAGTTAGTCCCGATGACATCACATAGACTTGCCTTTGAACCATTGCCTTTGACCCATTACCTTTGACCCATTGAGGCTCTGTAAGATATACCAAATCACTACATTTACTGCGAAACTATTTGGGACCGCAATTCGGAAGAGTGCCGAATTTTCAGTAGTGGGGAACTATCATTTAATGCTTTATATAAATTGTTATTGCTGTTGTCTGACAGATGATTTGGAGAACCAGTTATGTGTTTCAGCAATAAGGAATTGCAAATTCCTTAGTAAACATTCTGATGAGGCAAGGAATGACACGCACATTTTATGAGGATTAAAGATGGGATATCTTCCTTAAATTTTATATAAACGCTATGGTTGATATCAACCATTATCGAGGCATTATCTGTACCAGTTGCAGCCAAATTCACGTGAAAAGAATCACAAAGTCGGCATTACAGCAGTAAGTCGCAGCACAGTGTGTTCACAGTTCAAATAATGTTATTATAATTTATGCGCCGTTTTACTCATTACCTGGGAGTTGCCAGATTGTTGAGCGTTGACCCAAGTCAGTTCAAAGTTTAAATAATGGCAGTTACCATAATTTACGCGCATCCAGACCAAACATAAAATGGGTAAATGACACCGAAAGAAAAGTAAAATCTAGAAAGTATTCAAAATATTCGACTCCAAATGAAAAGCATCCAGCATCCAAACGTCAGAAAACGGTATCCAGATGCCGGCAAAAACCTCTTGATCTGGATATAAAATATCTAGAATGGCAACTATGGGGGAAAGCTACTCAATTGCACAGACCAGGGTTGCCAGATCACTGTGATCAAATAAAACCAAGTCATGAAATTAAAAAAAAAAAAAAAGCCATAAAAGCCAAACATTCTTCTTCTTCTTCTTCTTCTTCTTCTTCTTCTTCTTCTTCTTCTTCTTCTTCTTCTTCAGCGTTCCGAGCCATTGAGGTTCTTTGCTGCAGATACAATCCGTCTCCATTCGTCTCTCTGGTTGACCTTCTCTTGCCAGTCCCAATAAAAATATCTATTAAAATATATTTACATCTTCTTCAAATAAGTATTCCTCTTCATTGTTGAGGGATTCAGTACGGGATTCCTTAGAATATAACATTTCAGTTTTGAAATCATTCAACATTTTGGATGAAGGAACAAATTCCTTACAGCACTTGTTTGAAGATAACAGTTCTGCTCTAATTCTATGCCTATATTATATGCTAACCAGCAATTTTTTACTCTGCTGATTTGACTTTATCATCATATTTCTTACTGGTTTTCATCACTTGAAGTCGCTTAAAAGTCGACAGGGTCGACTTCATTGCACCGGGTTCTATCCCATATGGCTCTGTCTCTTTCCGCAGCACGGAAAGCGTCGCACAAAGCACGAACTCCGTAGCTTTTAGCGACGACCCACAGGAGTCTCCGAAACATTTAACTCGTAAACCGAAGGGTGCCCGGAATCGAACCCACAACCTTCGGAGCACGAGTCAAACGGCTTGACCACTTCACCACAGAGACTCCCAACATCATCATTTGATGATGTTGGGACAACATTCATCACTTGAAGTGTTTTTTGTGAAGAAGATGGCGCGCTCCGCTTTCGTTTTTCTGTTGTTTTATGATGTGCGACATTTGAAAGACTTGGAACAATATTACACAGGCACAATTTGCAATATGCCGATTCAGAACTATAAGTGGATTTCTTGAGCCACACAAATGTCTTTTTCCATTGATCATTATATTTCTGATTACTGTAGTACAGAGGTTCCCAAACCACGGCCCGCGGGCCACTTGTGGCACGCCAGCTGTCAAAAAGTGGCACGCGAGGCCTCATTATTTAATATAATTTATTTTAATAATTTCAAAAATACACTTGGAGCGCCCCGTTAGCATGCGATAATTTACTCTGCTCGTGGTTGTTATGCTCAGATATTATCGAATGCACCTGTTCAGTTCACATCGAAACATTATGAAGTTCCCATATCCCAGCCTTGTCGACCAATCAGAGTGCGCAAGGCGCCATGTTGTTGTCTGTTGCAACTGTTTAGCGCAGAGTCGGCAGTATTGTGTTGAAATTATATTTTTTTCAAATAAAAATTTACTGTTAAAGCCTACAAACATGAATGTGGAAAATATAAAATCAAACAATGGTAAAAAACGAAAATGTGAAGACGTTGCTTGTCGTGAATTCAATGAAGATTGGGAGGAGAAATTTATGTTTATGCCTAGCCGTAGTGGTAAACCAGTTTGCTTAACTGTGGATTTTGTGTTTCTGTTACAAAAACATTTAATCTGGAACGACACTTCACGACCGCACTTTAAGACATAAATGCTCAATATCCGATCAATTCAGAGTTAAGAAAAGATTTCATAGCTAAAAAAGAAAGTTCTCTGACCAGGCAGCAGTCATTTTTCACCAAGGCTAACGAACAGAGCAAGAGTGCTGTTGTTGTGTCGTACGAAGCCGCCTGCTTCACCTTCAGCTGATCATATGATTTCATTCTGGAGACTATTGCCTGTCGAACAATTTGAGTTACATTTGTCCTTTTGGTTCGACTTACAGATGCAAGCAGTCATTTTCCGCAATGACCGTTGTTAAAAAAAAAAAAAAAAACAAGCAACGTTCCAGACTCACCGACAGTATTTTAGCTGCGCTTATGACTTTTGGCATGACAGATTTGTGCCCAGACATTGATAAACTGGCATTTGAACTTAAGTAACTGGTTATGAAGAATAGTTACAATTGTAAATTAATTACATTAATAGCGATTTTCGAAACTGATTTAAAATGTATTGTTAAATGAGCTTTTGATTATAAACCAAAAAATGTCCGCAGTGTAGTACTGACACTGACTTCCTTTAAAGTTTTATCATTTTGTTGACGAAAGTTAAGAAAGGTAAGAATGATATTGCACGACTTTTATTATTTTATAACGTTGTGGCCCGCTTAACTACCGAAAATAGTAGATATGGCCATCTGCTTGAAAAGCTTGGGAATCACTGCTGTAGTATCATAAGATGATTTCCACTTTGGCATGATAATGGGCTCAATAATAAGAAATACCTGCCATGAAGGTAAAATAAATTTGAAAACTTAACTGAACAGTAAGGTGGCTGCGCAGTGCGTGAGTGCGCATAGAACAGTACAAATACAGTACGAAAATCATACGTGTTAAATGCTTGTTAGTTGTTACGTTCGTTCTCGAGAATGAACCAAAAGTAGTATAAGTGGTGCTATTGACACTAAGGACACTACTTTCTGAACTTAGCAGTCAGCATAAGGTCACCATACAGTGGATACCATCGCACTGTGGAGCACCCGGAAACGGCAGAGCTGATCGATTGGCTAACAAATGAGCAAAAAAAGAACAGCCTGATGTGCTCATTACATACCACCAAAAGAAAAGAATGATGAAATCAGCCAGAAGGTCACAAAACCTACTCAAGACGACTACGACGTTATGGACAGACCAGAACAGGTCATTATTCTGCGCCTCAGAACATGACACAATAGATTACGCAACCACATGTGTACAAAATTCAAGATTGGTGAAACAGCCACACCAAATTCGGTCTCGTCTAACCTTCTTCCTCAGCTGTGGTTATTGTTGGAAGCCGTGGCTTTTGTGGGTTCATTCACCCTAATTCTTGTCTTGTGCGCTCTTATGAGTGAGTCCTATCTCGGACTAGTTATGTTGGTTTGTGTCTGTGACGTCAGCTGGGGGGTTGATCGGCATCTATCCTTTGTGTCCGTCTCCTGTTGTGATTTCCTTTGTTGGTGTAGGCTCCTGGCTTGGCTGGGTGCGGTCCTTATAAGGACTTTTTATTTGGTTTTTTGCCTCCTTTTTTTGTGTATTGTTCGTAGGAGCTTTTCGATGTTGTCATTCGCCTCCTTCTTGCGTCTGTTTTAATTTTCGATAAAGAGTTTGTTTCTTTTCGCAGTCTTCCTCCATGGACAGCCATGGGATGATCTCTCTGTCATCTATATAGTACCTGAATCTGGTCTCCCAGTCAAGCATTATATATGTGTATTGTATCGGTTGCCCCCTGCGTTTCTCGGGCTTCTTCTTTTCTTTTTCTTCCCAGCGAATTCTGAATTCCTTTTCCTCGAGTTCCTCTTCAATTGCATTTTGCCTTGCCTATTCTTGCAACTCCTCCAAGGTAGACCACCGGTACAGACGAAGAGTGCATAATCACAGCTGAGACAATACGTGCGATGCTCAAGAAATCACCTAACACCGCCCCAGGCCCAGACGGCATCCGATATGGGGACCTACTGGTGATGTCAGATGATGACATGGAAGAACTGGCCAGAGAATTCAACACCAGTATCCAGAGGGGTCAGATCAAAGAGGAATGGCTACACAGCTACTTGCTGCCGCTGCCAAAACCGAACAAAGACCATTCCAAGATAAGCGGCTACAGAATCATTACGATGCAGAACACTGCTGGCAAGCTACTGAAGAAAAGTGTAGCACACAGACTTGCTTGTGACTTGGAACAACTTGGCTGCTTCCCGCCCATACTTGGAGGATACAGACGTAACAAAGAGTCATGGCTGAATGCGGCGGTCTTTGCTCAAGATGTTTACGAAGGATTTCAGGTCAGAGAAGAGACATGTGTGGTCGCCATAGACTTAGAGGACGCATACAATAGAGTATCTTTCGAGCACTTGATGCAAACCCTCCTCAGACTGAAAGTGCACCCTCATCTTGTACGATGGATAGCTGCAGTTCTGCTCCAAAGGAAGGTGGTGTTAAGATGCGGGAGGTGGTCTTCTGAGCCTATAACGATAAGTCCAGGATTGCCGCAGGGTGACCAGTACTATTCAACGCGTATACGGTGCCGATCACTGAACAACAGTTGGACGGGAGGGGCAGGACTCTGTCATTTGCTGACGACATTCTCGTGTATCGACAGGGTCGAGATAGACAATTAGATAGGCGGTTACTAATGATATGCAGGGCGAACTAGATCGAATTTCTTCATGGTGTGCTGATGCCGATGCCCTTGTCAACCCTGCAAAGGCATCGGTTACATGGCTCTTACTAAACAACCATATTGTGAACACAGACCTGCCGGCAGTAAGAATGGATGGGAGCATTTTGAGTAGAACTTAGTCAATGACATATCTTGGCGTGAGGCTTGATCAAAGCCTGTCCTTCAGAGATCATGTTGATTATGTCATAACGAAAGCTCGACAAGGATTGTCAGCAATGTGAGTCATGGCGACTGCCAATATCGAGCAAAGACTCCTAATACTTCTGTTCCAAGGACTGGTGCTTTCACGCATCGAGTATGCCCTGTAAGCCCTACACAGATTGGAAGACTTGAAAAGGTACAAAACGAAGCCATGCGCTTCATTTTGGGCTGCACGAGAGATACCTCCTTGACTTCCCAACAATGGAACACAGGATCAAGATCTGGAGAGCTCGTGCCTACTTAAAAATAAGTGCAGATTAGCAGCACCCTCTGCATGACGCTATATTCAGAGAAAAGGGTGACAGGCTAAAGAGGGGCAAATCATGGATGGGTCGGGCGGAAGATGTCGTCAGACAGTTCTGCAGTCTTACCAGTATCAACCCCGGCAAGGAATGGGTGCCGGTGCCTCCAGATTTTAAGTGCACCTTCTCCTGCATCATCACACTCGACAGACGATGCAGAGAGCAGAACCCTGCCGTTGTCAATGCAGAGGTTGTGGGGTGTGGATTTTAATTTATGAGAATATTATGTTAATTTGTCTAGGGGATTTAATTTGATTCTCTATTATTTTAGCCACTTGAGGCGATCATGGAATTCTACCAGAAACCCAAGAAGGAAAAGACTTCACTCCTGTTCATGGCTGTATTTCTGAGTACTTCTCCATTCCCATTTATCACCCTCTAAAGTTTATCTAGTGCTAGAAGACATTGATTGTTCACAACATATAAACAACCACTGGTGAACACCACATTTAATTGATATACACATCACAAATTTTGGACAAACAGTTCAAGTATTAAATCAAGATCTGCAGTTACATACATGTGTGTAATGAACACTATGCATTTTCAGACAGGCATGGAAATGATTTGCATTATCACAACATAGTACCCAGTGTCCCAAGAAAAAAAAAACAAGGTTATTACAAACAACACAACAACCACAAATTGGGTCTATTCCTGGACCCACCTTACATAATTAAGGCAAATCATGATATAAGTACATAGGACCCAACATATAAAACAGTTGTTTCTGACACTACAATTCTCGTATTTAAAAATAATGAGATGGTGTCAAAATACTGTATATATCATAACCACCCTTTAGTTATACCTCGTTACCAAATAAAAACACTACTGACCTTGTATCATGGCATAAAATTTAAAAAAAAACACATATAAAAAGCAGTGGGTACTCAATTAACTAATTAATAGAGTCCTTTATCTCCTGGTGTGCGGTTAAGTGTTCATCTCCTATATAGATTAGATCCTATTCCCATTATCTGGGTACCGAAATCATGCACTCAGTTGTGTTCCTAATATGTTTATCCACTGGTAATTGGTTGGGGAATATTTATAATCCCTACTCCAGGAATTGAAATATCACACACCACATATCCCCTCCGTTGGGGCTAGAATCACGAATATTCTGTTGCAGTAGGCTCGGTGTCTCTTTGGTGAAATTGAGGCCTTGGTTGGTCTTACTTTCCAGAATTTCCACTTAAGCTCTGCAGAAGGTACTTTCCCATCTCACCATACATGGTGCCAAGTAGACGGCCATTCAGCTGCTCTGCTTCCAATATCAGAATCCCAATGTTCACAAAGATGTTACACCCATCAAGTCGCAAGTCTATAACCCATGGCATTTAGGCTGACATTGGACCAGCAAAGAGTTAGTCGTTGTTATCTAGTCCAGTGTAGGAACTTATCTGGCTGAGAGGCATCTCATGGTAGTATCTGTGACTAGGTCCAGAATTGATCTATACCTACATTGATCAGAAGATGAATAAATCAGCACAGAACCAGGGTTGCAAACAATTGGATGCTTCCTTTTGTTGCAGATGTAGAGGCATTTACTCCGCTAGCTGCTTTCATATGGTCTTTTTTTTTTGGGGTATTCAAGTCTGAGATCTCAAGTGGATCTTGCTCTTTTCCAGGTGTTTCAGATTTTGGAACCTTGAGGTAATCTGGTGTAGTTATGTTTCAGAGTATCTTAAGTTGGTACCTTGGTTGTATGGGCTTGTAATGTTGTTTCAGTGTCTCTTCCCATTTGTTTGAGTTGGTGTTCATAGCTAGAACTTGGTGCTGAGTGGCTGAACCTCTATGTTTGCCTGTTGCAGCTGTGTGACTTTTCTTTCGAAGGAGGATACTTGAGTGTATCCTTTGAACTTGGGAGTCCAACAGACAAATGGAGGGTTCTTACTGCTGTTAGTTTTATTACACGTAGTATAACTCCCATAGTTTAGTTGACCTCGACGGTTGATGGTTCATCAGGCGGTACCTCCCAGAAGTAAAACAGGTTATCCTTTTTGTATCTGTGTACTAGGTATATCATTTTTACATTCTGATAATGAAGTCCATCCTGGGTAATCTGACTGGAGTCAGAATATCAAACGCTGAGTGTCTATCGTCTTCGATTCGAATGTGTCTTTCGCTAGCTATGGCAGCTAAGGATTGCCGCAGTCAACATTGATGTATTTCTAGATCCAGACTATGGTTAGGACAAGTTGCCATGTTCACTTTCGCCTGGCTTTTTACCCAGTTTCCAGTTGATAGTGATGCAATGCAGTCCCACAAAATCCACCCCTTGCTTCTCTTCAATTGCTTGCAGAGAATGATGGTTTTAAAGGCAAAAATGCCTTCCCTCACACGGGAAAACTTTTACATGTCTGCTCTTTGTGTTGCACTGACCAAAAAATGGCTACACTGAGCCTTTGTTTTACAATCAGTCCCGGTCTTGTCAGGTACGTGAAAGAAACCTAAGGCCAAATTTTAACCTACTGCCAAATAAATTAGGCTCTGTTTTCTTTTCTACTCCTACACTAAGTAAGATACTTAAACAGTAATTATTAGGGATTTGTAATTTTAAGGGCCTCAATAGACAGATGTTAGTAGAGACGTTTTTGTATACCACAGAGGTCAACGCACTCATCTAAGAACACTCAGATAGCCCCGAAGTGCTCATCTATATAGATGGATCTGTTGTAAAGCAGCAGAGAAGTGCGTGGGCATTTATAGCCCGTTCAGCGGGCCGAACCGTTCAAGAATCCAGTGGTGCCCACTCTATGACCACGAGCAGCATGACAATGGAGGTGATGGCAGTTACACATATGGCTGGAATCACAGCATTATACCAACGTGTGTGTACTAAGTGACTCAATGAGTATAATTCAGAAGGTCGAAGCTGGATCTGTACGTAGACAGTGGACTGAGTCGCTACGGAAGTCTGTTGTCCGTAAAGTCACCTTCACCTTCATCGGGAGTCGAGGGAAATGAACGAGCTGATAAACTGGCTGGCTCTGCACCCCCTGTAGATGGCCAGCCCATGGATCGTGCCGATGTTATTAACGCCCTTAAAGATATGGCGAGAACAGAGGACTTTGACGTCAGTGAATCCACATCGCTGTCCAGGATGAAATACTTGGATGTAAGAATAGGCACGACCAGACGCGAGAGGTACATCGGAAAAACAAGGTGCCTCGTCAACCAACATAGAACTGGCACTATTAGTCACCGGACGCTGATGCATATGCTGGGGGAGGATCTGAGCACCTATGGACCTGTCCGGAGTGCAATGAAGATACCCCAACTGATAACTGATAACTGACCATCGGGGCCTCTCCGTGCCGTCATCAGAGTGCTCATCTCGGTTTTCTTTGAATGTCTGGCGAGATATATTGGTTTCCTTTTGTCGGTCTCGGGCGTCGCGGTCGGGCTGCTGTCTTTAGTTTGCGGTTCAGGCTCGGTCTCTTGGTTTTCATCTTGCGGTTTCTCTGTGGTTTCTTGTGTGGATTCTGTTGGTTTGTTTTGGAAGAGTTCCATTTCAGCTTTTTGTAGTTCTCGCTCAGATTTAATGGTTTGTAGAATTTCTTCGTTCTCCTTCTGTATCAGTGCCATATGTTCCACTTCTTGTTTGATGTTTTGATGGATCTCCTTTAGTTCCGCCAGTAGTTTCTCATTGTCGCTGGTCGTAGACGACGTCAGCAGTGCCTTGATTTATTTCGTCAACTCGTCTATCTGCTTTTGCATTTGATCTCTTTCAGCTGGTTCTATACCCGTGGCTGTCTCGCCCCTCCACATTGCTTCCTTGAATGGTGTCTTTGTGGTAATTGCGATCTTTAAGGCGTCTCTGTGTCGTTGCGGGTACGGACAGCCCAAGTATCTAGCTCTATGCTTACCCAGGCAGTTAGCGCACTTTCGTTTCTTGTTAGGTGCTCGGAAGTCCGTGTCCAGCTTGGCCAGCGGACACTCTTTGAAGGTGTGGTGATCGGCGCAGTACCGGCAGATTTCCGTCTCACTGAGGCATGCTGTTCTGCTGTGGCCGGCCCTCTGACATCTGGAACATTGGTTGATCCTTGGGATGAATCTCTCTGGCTGCTGCATTCTCTTGTTGATTGATACTGTGATCGGCATCTCGCTACCCTCTGATGTCACCACCGCCAAGGTTGTAGGAATCTTGGAATAGATGAAGAGCCGCTCCGCCTTCAAGAATCGGATGTGGAGATTCTCTTCTCGAAGCTGCTTCATGATTTCTTCGTCTGATAGCTCCACTTGGATACAACCCACTTGCTTGTCGGTGAGTCGGTGTTTCCGACTCTGGTGTCTTTCTCCTCTCTCTTCTTCTCAGTAAGTTTGGCTCTTGTCTGTTGTGGACTGTCGATGGTCTCCCTCGTGGTGGCTTCGGTAGCGGATGCAGTAACAGGTTCTCTGTTACAGCTCGCGGGCAGGCTCTGCACGTTCTTCTTCTTGTCGGCTCAGACGCTGCACATCTTGGTTGCCACGTGTCTTTTGGTATTCTTGCGATGTGCCATTTCCCCCCGTATCCGGCTGCTTGACTTGTTCAGGCGACTTGCTTGATAGCGCTCGCAGTTGCGAATGACGAGACCGGCGACGCAAAGACAAAATTCAATTTTTAAAGAAAAAGCATTTATAGATAATTATTATTATGCCATTACAAATTAAAAAAAAAAAAAAAAGCAGCCAAAACATCAAACTTTTTTGACGCCAACTCTGTTTTTTTTTTTTAAAACTCGCTTACACTCAGGAAATAAATGACCGTAGACCCCGAGGTAGACCAAGAAGACGGTGGAGAGATAATATATATACAGACCTACAAGCACTTGGAATCAGCGACTGGCAAGAGAAGGTCAACCAGAGAGACGAATGGAGACGGATTGTATCTGCAGCAAAGAACCTCAATGGCTCGGAACGCTGAGGAAGAAGAAGAAGAGAAATTTATAAGATTTGGCGTAAAAATAGCCTATCTGGCAGCCCTGGCGAAGACTACTTGCGCCGCCATGTAGTAAACATTTGTTCGCACATAGGAATCTCTACTTTAGAGTGAATCCACGAAAACGAGATGTATAATTGATAAACCTTACTATAGTCCATTTACATTTGTTTTACCCCATATAAAAATCCATATATCAGTAACCAACTGAGGGAAAATCATGAGATTTAGCATATAACCTTATCATTATGTACACCAAACAAAAAACAATTTCCAGAACAAAATTAAATGGAATTAAAGCGGCAATGTACGCTGATGACCTGGTTTTGAGGAGCACAAATGAACGTGCATCAGTGACCACCATATCGCTACAAAGATACATTTACATTTAGATACATTTGTTGCGTGGGCGGATAGATGGTGTGTCAGCATAAACATTGAAAAGTGTAGCATCACTCTATTTACGCTCTTTCCGAAACAAAAGGCAGAGGTCATCCAGATAAATGGAATACCCATAAGAGAAGAATAAGAACCAACATACCTTGGAGTAACATTTGATGACAGGCTGACATAGAGAAACAACATCACAAAATCAGTAGCAAAAGCCAGAAGGAAAATAACAATCCCGAGAGCGCTAAGTGGAACCACATGGGGAGCCAGTGGGAAAATACTTAGCAAAGTTTATCAACAGCCAGTGGGAAAATACTTAGCAAAGTTTATCAACAGAGCATACAACCACACCTTGAATACGAGCCAACTGCGTGGTGTTCAGCATCAAAACCCACACTACAAAAGCTGGACAAGGTGCAAAATCAAGCTCTTCGGGTCACCAAAGGAGAGATGAAATCAACCCCTGTAGTAGCAATGGAGAAAATGGGGAAGATACAAGCACTGAGAGAGCGCAGAGATACGAAAACACTAATACAAGCAGAAAAGTTCCTCACCTTGCCAGGCCACCCTACGAAGAACCGATTTGAAAACTTAGCTATGGGGCTATTGAAAAGAAGTAGTTTTATCCATCAGACCAAACGACTCTGCAGAGAAACCACCGATCTGCCCACAGTTGGTATCCCCTGACAACTATTCCAGAGCGAACGCCATGGAAAGAAGAACATAGACTATCACTATAAATCCAGACAATAGTGAGATGGATGTTTGACAAGGAAGAACAGAACAGTGTACAGCACAGAACAGCCACTCTCAGCTTCCTTGATGCCGAATACCCACAGGACCCCTGGATCCGAGTCTACACAGATGGGTCAGCACAAAATGCTGTTCGAAATGGAGGAGCGGGAGTGTGCATAGAATACCCAAATAATACTAGGGACACGGCCAGAGTTCCAACAGGAAAATACTGCCATAACTATGATGCTGAAATTGAGGCAATCAGGATAGTAACAGAGAAATTACTAAATACCAGCCATGGTACACAACCTGTGTTGCTATTTACTGATGCAAAATCAGTACTACAGGCGATCATGTCTGGGAAATTGCCAGTTCTAAGGACACTACTTTCTGAACTTAGCAGTCAGCATAAGGTCACCATACAGTGGATACCGTCCCACTGTGGAGTACGGGAAACGACAGAGCTGATCAATTGGCTAAGGAAGGAGCAAACGAAGAACAGCCTGATGTGCCCATTACATACCACCAAAAGAAAAGAATAATCAAATCAGTTAGAAGGCCACCAACACCTACTCAAGACGACTACGACGTTATGGACGGACCAGAACAGGTCATTGTTCTGCGCCTCAGAACAGGACACTATAGATTACGCAACCACATGTATACAAAATTCAAGATTGGTGACTCAGCCATGTGCACATGTGGTTTGGCGTGCCAGACAGCAGAGCACATACTCCAGGACTTCCCAAACTACAACATATCCAGGCAAACCTTCTGACCTAGAGAGACAACAGTGGAAGATAAACTCTATGGACCGCTGAGTGAACTAAAAAAAAGACAGTTAAATTCATACAAGAGACAACATTGCAGTTATAGACATATTTCAAGCAAACGAAGAAGAAGAAGAAGAAGAAGAAGAAGAAGAAGAAGAAGAAGAAGAGGAAGAAGAAGAAGAATCATAAGATGGTTCCACTGTGGCATGATAATCGGCTCAATAATAAGAAATACTTGCCATAAAGGTATAATAAATTTAAATTAATTTTCAGCACAACCCACTACCGACAACGATGATCGTATTCTGGTATGAACCTAAGGCCTATCCATGTTAATGTGGAAGCACTAGACTCGAGTTTCGCTCTCGTTTGAGCTCGTAAGTAGTGCATATGACAGGACCCGGGAACAAACCCCGGATCACTGGCGTGTGAAGCGGGTGTGTAACCACTAGACCACGTGGCACACGCTGGACACGGCCAAATTATCATAACAGAATATTAAACGTCACCCATCGTAGGTTGTAGCTCAAGATTTGCCCAATCACCGCGACTGACGTCCGTCAATCGATGTGGACCCGAACGATCAGAGCTTCTCACTGCAAGGCACACCAGACCGCCTAAAGTCCAGCGAGCAATAATCAAATTGATTTATTTGGTTGTTTCGGGATTTGAGATTTAAATATTGAGCACAACCCACAACTGGCAACGCTGATCGTGTTTTGATATAATATAAATTTGAAAACTTAACTGAACAGTAAGGTGGCTGCGCAGTGCGTGAGTGCGCATAGAACAGTACAAGTACAGTACAAAACACATACGTGTGTAATACTTGTTAGTTGTTACGTTCGTTCTCGAGAATGAACCCAAAGGAGTATAGCTTATTGTTTTGCATTTGTTTTAGCTAAAAAGAGTTAAAACAAGATAAAACGTAACTCGACCAATTCAAAAGAAGAGGCATTTATAGCTAATTATTTTACAACTTTCCCCCGAAAAAGCCAAGAAAAAAGCCAAAACGCCAAATGAATATTTTGACGCCAGACATGTTTTAAAAAAGCCGGATTCGACGGATTTGGCGTTAAAAAGCCAATCTGGCAACCCTGCTACGGACCGCTGAGTGAACTAAAAAAGACAGTTAAATTCATACATGAGACAATATTGCAGTTATAAACATATTTCAAGCGAACGAACGAAAGAAGAAGATGAAGAAGAAGAAGAAGAAGAAGAAGAAGACGCCATCGCTGAGGAGACGGTAATACTAAAGAACAAACATGTATCAATAACTACTAAGAAAGCACTTTACAACAGAATCTTCCTACCAACTCTATGCTACCAATGTCAAACCTGGACAATGACAGAAAAAGAGAAAAGAAAAATCACAACAGAAATGAGGTCCCTGAGAAGAATACTCAACGTATCAAGAAGAGATAAGATCAGATATGAAGAAATCAGGACTAAAGTGGGGGTTAAAGAAGCGCTAGATTTTATTAGAAAGCAGCAAGTCAAATGGTTTGGCCATGCAAGTAAGTAGGTTACCAACTAACTAACAGCATTCCACAACAAGCAATGATGTACAGACCAGATGGAAACAGAGGAAGAGACCGACCACGCAAACGTTGGACGGAGGGAATAGCAGAGTCCATTGGAATATCGATATATGAAGCCCATAATCGTGCACTCTCACGAAGTTTATACTTCACCTCGACACCGCAAGGTACGAGAGGAACATGATGAGATGAGATGAGATGAGAGTTACCTCCTGTTGACCGGAAGACGAGACCTTCCAGTCTGTTGATCTTTGTTTATGATATCCTAGCAACATTGCCTTTTCAATCTGGCAAGAATAAGAATGCTCACCGCCATGGCGAATGCTTTCTACATTTTGAATATAACCCATTGAATAGATTTAAAAAAAAAAATCAGTCTTAACTACAGCAATTTTGTGATGTTTTACCATGGATTCAGGAATTTTCGATTTAGCGTGAGCAAATATTTACTTTTCTGTATTATATAGTAAATAATACTCTGTTATACAGAGAATAATAATTATATTATTTAATAATTGATATGGTTCCTGTACTGTACGAATGTTGCGAATTCAGGCAAAGGCTTTGACTTGGACTGCCAGAGTAACCGACGATTGTCTATTAACGAGGCTAACATTATAAACAACAATAAGAAAGATACAAATAGCTTTCTTCGGTCATGTGATGTGAAGAGAGGCATTGGAGAACATCGTGACGACTGGAAAGATCGAGGGGAGGAGAGGCAGAGGCTAACCAAGAGAAATTATCATTATGCCACTGGATAGATTGAGACGGTGGCATGGAGAAATTCAAATATCAACAGTAGAGTTGATCCAGAACACTCAGAACACTAAAGACCGAGATATGTGGAGAGACATGAACGCCTGTGCCAATTGGCATGGACTTGATGATGATGATACTCTTTTTTTTTTTTTTAAGCATATCCTTTTACAGGACTTAGCTGTCAACACCAGCATCTTTCAGCTGTATGTTGATCTCTTGGCAAGATTACGCTCAGTAGTTTGCCATTGCTTTCTGAGCGGCTCCACAACTATGGAATATGTACAGATTGATTGATTGATTGATTTAGGAATCGACATCACAGCATTCGGGGCATTCCCATAAGTGCTCCGTCCCCATCCTCAGCAGCCAGCGAAGAGTTCCAACACTAATAGTACCAGTAGCAATCTGATTATAAGTCCGTCTCGCCTTTCCTTTGAGCGTCGGCCGATCCCCTCATCACTCCTCGTTGTCTCATCTTGCCAGACCATGGTAATCCATCTGCTCCTGCGAGGTGTGCACGTGCTCCCACAAGGCCGCAACCACGTCTGCCTTGTCATATATCAATACTCCACCAAGTTCTGCAGAGCCAGCCAATCTGTCAGCCTGCTCATTTCCCAGCACACCGGCATGCCCCGGAGAAAAGATCCAGGCGATGCTTGTCACCCGTGACCTCCGAAGCGAAGCAAGCCACTCCGCACGAAGTCTGCCCGTCCTCACCCTCGTCAGCATGCTTTCTCAGTCGATTACAATCACGATATGTGTGTGTGTCGTATTCTCCATCCAGCGGAGAGCTGCAGTGACTGCCTCCACTTCCATTCTTAAGCTGGATGTTGTGGTTTCATATGCCAGGCTCTCCTGCCCCAAACATCGACCATTAGCTTTGGCTATGAAACCCCAGCCACTTCTCTCACCTCTTGACACCGAACCATCTGTGTAGATAATCACATCACTTGAGTGAGCATTGTCCTGAATTAGTTGCTGGATTTCCACTTCCGTGGCCCCTGCTGGCCACTCCCTGCACTCCCGGCTTAATGTGATTATAACTCTGCACAAGTCTGACTGCTCCATTGGCACTCTGACCCACTCCTCTCCACGCCTAATGTTCTCCAGGGGGCACACCTGTCTGATCGTATCCTCCGCCTGAGCCATCCATGATTTCCCTCTTATCAGTCGCTGACCCTTACAGAATTAATATATAACCATTGAAATAGCTTCAAAGGTCTCAAAATTTTATATTAAACCAGCAAATCTTTATTTATGAACTGTCTTAATGGCCTCTAAGGGTTCCCCAATTGATATTTATGTTGTCTAGTGCATTCTCAAGCCTATAATTTTTCCTTCTGCTTCTATGAGTGCCAAACAATTCATGTGTGTTTATTTATAAAACTGTTACAGTGTGACTCAGAATAAAAACACAACATATTACTGAGAATTCAGGATATAAAAACACGCACAAATACAGGTGAACATTTTGCCAAAAGTCTTTATCAACTGAGCAATAGACAGAGATTTCACTTCCCTGAAAGATGTCCAATGCACTGAGCTATGGCATAAAAGCCTCTTTACCGATACCATTTAGAAGCTTGACTCATTCAGTAATATTTTTGAAAGAAGCATAATTCATCATATAAGTCAGCATGGTCGAATGAATAAGAATGTGTTTTATTAAACATCCAGTGTGCTGATGTCGAGGTAAGGTGTTCAACCCATATACCGGACAGTTGGACTAAAATGTTGACCTATCGTCTTTGACTTGGGGACGTTAATTACAAGTACCTCTGAAGTGGGCTCACCTAGTGGCGAGGGACACAGTTAATAGATAAAGCTAATCCACATGCAAAATTCAGTCCAGCACTACTGGAAGTAGTGTGCATGGACTACGCTTGAGTTACAAGTGAGTGAGCGCTATAAAAAATTCATCACTATAATAGTAAAAATAACATTGCAATTAAAGCTTTTGAGCAGAAAACAAATCAGAAGTATAAAAATCTGGGTGTGAAGAAAATATAACTGAAGAAGATCAGAAAGAGACACAACCGGCTATTAATGCAGCTATGATACCAGATGATGATGATAGTTCATCCTATTTTTGCGAATAGTCTTTTAAAAATTAAAACTTCGAATAGTTTGTTATATATTGTGGAACAGTCTTTTAAAGAATTTGGATGGTCTGTCCTGTCTGTGAAACAGTTTTTTTAAAGACATTGGATGGTTTATTCTAGTCTGTGGAACAGTTGTTGAAAGCTTTCGATAGTTTGTCCTATCCATGGAACAGTCGTTCAACAACCTTGCATAGTTTGTCCTATCTGTGAAATGGTTCTTTTAAAGACATTGGATGGTGTGTTCTATCTGTGGAACAGTCATTGAAAAACTTTGGATAGTTTGTCCTATCTGTGGAACATATAGAAAGAAAAAGCTAGAATGACTTGGGGTGAGTTGGCTCGGGGCCTTTGCTTCAGTGGTGGATAAATGGCAGCACAAGAAGAAGCACGATCACTTTTCATAATGTGTATTATAGTGTATTATGTGTAGGTGTAATCTTGCCAAGAAATCAACAATTAGCTGAAAGATGCTGATGTTGACAGCGATGTCCTGTAAAGGAATATGCAAACATTTAAAGCCATTTTGTTTAATAATGTTTTTCTGCTATTTTCATTAAAATGGTTATGAAAATACTGTGCATTTTGTGAATTGTTTTAATGTATACATGTATTTTGTATTCACAGCTGGTGTCAGGGTTATAGTGGTAGTAAATTATCTTTCATTGAGACTGGTGTGGTAGCTTATCAGTGTGGACGTAATGTGAAGACAGTTTCATTAAGTGGCAAACATGGAGGATTTGCATTTAAGGACGCTGCTATTGGGCCTGTGGCTTTTCATAAATTAAACAAGCACATAGCTATTGCTGAATATACACAGCAACCAAAGATCTTTATCTATGTCTACCCAACATATTCTGAGATAGCAGTTTTACAAGGTAATTTTAAAATTTGTTTTAATTGACAGTGACCATTAATATTTCTTAACATTTAAATTTTTTGTACATATATTTATGCCTATTTTGTTGTAATATAAGTATACTTATTTTCTGACATCTAGAATAAATTCTTATTTAACAGGAAGATTGACACATTTTCTGGTAAAAAAAAAGTCTGAGAAGTACTAACGTTTGCAAGCATTTCTCATATTGTCTTTTGTAATTATGGCTTTAGGCCTGTCTGTTCTGTAAAATGTAAACAGTGCAATCATGTTTGTAAGACTGGTACCTATTAATGTTAATAAGCTGTTTAAGATGAAAAATATTTGTATTCTGTTTTTAATTTCTTGACACAAGGAATTATTTGCTCGAATGTAATTTCATTACAGAGGGAGCAGACCTTGAATTTCAGACCATAGCTTTCTCTGAGAGTGATTACTTTTGCTAGCGTATCAGGAATTCCAAATTTTAAGCTTGTTCTATGGTATGTTTTATCTTGTTCCTTGTGAATTTGAAATATTTAAATTGTTGATGTAATTAGGAGAAGCTATGGATAAGACATATCTGGACTGCACTAATGAAACAAATATGCATTTTTAGATCCAAAGAACATACAATAAAAATGAATACATATACATACCTTACTATGATCTCTGTTCACATAAACAGAATAATTAATGCAGGGGAAAATAGATGAAAACAGAGTAAAACTATAATAAAAATTAAGACAAGCATCAATAAAATAGGTATGAATGAAAAACAACAGTATACCAGAGCGCTATGTGTTAGCTCTGCAACTATGAAAGGCTCCCTGGATGGCGGATAATGCCCATGAACTGTCCCTGCCTTCCATTGAGGGCTGATCGTGAAGTATTTGACCGTTCTAACTTGACCAGCTGGGAATGTGGACGGCACCACAAAAGTGAGAGTCCACCAGGAATGCTAATCTGGTCAAAAACGCTCGCAAAAGTCAGTTGTGTTGGCCTAAGGGTCTAGGCCCAAGGGTGCATAACAATACACCACAATTACATCTGAAAAAACACTCCGGATGAATGCAGAGGAAGAAGAAACACAACGGTATGATGTTTCAGTAGTCACTACATTTGTCAAGAAAAAAAACAAAACAAACACAGATGTAAGAAAATTAATAAAAAATTAAAACATAATAAATGTACATGAAAACATAATAGGAATATTTACAAAGGTGAAGTTGGGTGGAACTGTTGAAGGTGAATAGCCAATGTCTGTTGGTATAGCACTTGGTGATGATGATAATTGGACAACTGTATGGTGTAGTTAAGGCATACTTTCCATTTTGGATGTCTGACTCTTTAGACTTTCCGTGACACACAAAAAGTAATGTTCGAGCAAATCAAGACAATGCTTTGTGCATTTATTCCAGTTAGCAATTACTCTGGCCTAGTGGATAGAACGTTGGATTCTCCTACAGGAGACCCGGGTTCGAATCCTTGGTAAGTTGTGGGATTTTTTTCTGTCGGGGGAAAAAAGAAAATCCTAACTTGCACAGTTCGCAGCGACTGCACTAGCCAGGCGGCCTTAATTCCTCATGCTCAAAGACCTCCTGCCATACACTGCAAGGTACTATATTGACAGTAAATGACAGTTAAATGACAGCAACTACTCTAGGATTAAATAGTACAAACAAAGAGATAAATTCTTATAGTTGATAGGCACTTTAACTTGTTTCATCACAAGCAATGCACTGCGTATCATTGGCAGTTTGTTGTGTTTATCAGTCAATATGACTCGTGTAACTGTACTTTTTACATTTAATCAGATCATACTAAAGAAGTAAAACATACTCAAGGCACCTCAAGGAGTGTACAAGAGTCATTTACTTTTACTTTATTACACTAATGAAATCATTTACTTTATTACACTAATGAAATCATTTACTTTATTACACTAATGAAATCATTTACTTTATTACACTAATGAAATCTTATTTATTATATGTGTGTTTATTTTACTTCTTTTACATTAAAAGACTAGTGATTCATTTTACTGTAGTTATTGCTCATTCCTCCTTCTCTCTTTACTCTTCTGTTTTTTCTTCTTCTTCCTCTTCTTTTTCTTCCTCTTCTTCCTCCTCTTCTTCTTTTTCCTCTTCTTTTTTTTCACCTTCTTCTTCTGCCTATCATCTTCCATTGGAGCATAACTCTCAACCAACATATGCCAAGCCCTTTGTTTACTATTGGTAGCCAGTCTTATGCCAACTCTTCTTAGTCACCTCTTACAACGTTTGTGATAGGTTACAGTCTTAATATTTTTTGCTTCATAATGGGCCCAATAAAATATTGGCAGTTATCTTAATTGGGCAGCTGCAGTTACATGTTGGACTGAAAAAGATATGTTTCACGATTTTTATGTGCACTCATTGAATTTATTGATATTTATTGTATATATTGGTGTGTTTTTGACAGGAATTATGTTGAACAGAAAAAACTGGCAACTGTTGACATTACAAAAGATCCTGTCAAGTCTTTGTCTTTCAATAAAGCAAACTGGAGACAAATATGTATGATGACTGATTCGTGCATTACTTTGTGGAATGTTGAACAATGCAACACAAAGTTTCTTATGCTTTCTCAGTAAGTAGATACTGTATAAATACAATATATATATATATGATCAGATTTTGCATGTATGATCAGATTATGTGAAAAACCTTTATGATGATAACAGAGAAGAACAGTATGATATTCAAAATAATAATGAAGGACCATCAATTTTGAAGATGGAGGTTCTAATGCTCTTAACCATATGAAATCTGGCAAGACAGCATCACAACAGAAATGATTAATGCTTTAGAAGAATATGGAATAGATAAAGTTACCAGACTCCTGAATACCATATATGATACTGGAGATATACCTCATGAATTATGTAATTCTGTATTTATTGCAATCCCAAAGAAATCCGGAGCCTTGGAATGTGATCAACATTGAACATTTAGTATAATGAGTCACATCATGAAGATTTTGCTAAGAATTATCATGCAAAGAGTTAGGAAGAAAATACAACCTAAATTATGAGAGGAACAATGTGTGTTTGTAGAAGGCAAGGGTACAGTAAATGCTGTGTACATACTGAGAACAGTAATTGAACGTTCTATAGAAGTAAACAAAGATCTACACCTGTGCTTTATTGACTACACAAAGGCTTTCGATAACGTGAGACATGTCGACATGATAAGGATGCTTGAAGATCTACAAATTGATGGAAAAGACCTTAGACTTGTAAAAAACATATATTGGAAACAACAAGCTGCCATAAGAATTGATAATGAAGTAGGTCAATATCAGCCTATTAAGAGAGGTGTGAGACAGGGATGTGTAATGTCTCCAGATCTTTTTTCCCTGTACAGTGAACATATTTTCAGAAATATAGAAGATATGGAAGGAATCAACATTGGGGGACGATACATCAATAACATTAGATACGCAGATGATACAGTCTTGATTGCAGACAATGAACAGGACCTGCAAAATTTAGTAGATGCGGTTGTTGCACACAGTGAACAACTGGGGTTAGAATTGAATTGTAAGAAGACACAGATTATGGTCGTCACTAGGAAGGAAGAAATACCACAATGTAATATACAAGTAAATGGGCATATTCTTAAACAAGTGAATCGGTACAACTATCTCGGAACAGTCATAACATCTGATGGGAGATGCCTTGAAGAGATTAGAACAAGAATTGCCATGGCGAAGGTAGCCTTTTGCAAGATGAAAAACATACTGACCAATAAAAAGATATCAATTGAAACGAGAAAAAGAGTGTTGAAGTGCTACATAGAACCTGTACTTTTATATGGATGTGAGGCGTGGACAATGAGCAGACAAGCTGAAAAACATCTGATGGCTGTGGAAATGTGGTTTCTGAGGAAAATGCAAAGAATACCATGGACAGATAGAAAAACCAATGAACAAGTCCTTCAAGAAACAAATGAAGATCGTAAACTGATTAGAGACATTAGACGTAGACAGTCAAAATTTTTTGGGCATGTTATGAGAAGAAATGAATTGGAGAACTTGGTGACAACTGGCAAGATCGAAGGGAACAGACCAAGGGGAAGACCAAGAATTAAATACCTGGATGGCTTGGCCACGTGGCATGGTCGAGACAGAAACACGGAGCTGATCCACGACTCTGGTGATCGAGTGAGATGGCAGAACATGACCGCCCACGCTTATCGGCATGGCACATAATGAATGAGTGTGTCTGTATGTATGTATGTATGTATATATATATATATATATATATATATATATATATATATATATATATATATATATATATATATATATATATATATATATATATATATATATATATATATATATATGGGCAAAATGATCTGACACATTTGTAACTTTAATAAAACTAAATTAGAATAAATGAACAAAAAAATATTTTTATTTATCAAATGTACACATGATGACATTTTGTTTTATGTTGTTTGAATAATTATTTGTGTGGGGAAATTTAACAACAGGTTCCAACAATTGAAAGATGCAGTTCATCAAGAAATTGAGTCTATTCCACATGAAATGATCCGCCGAGTTATGGACAACTTTTGCGAACGTCTTCAACAGTGTGTGGACAATAACGGCGAACATTTGACTGATGTAATTTTTAAAAGAAAATGAAATAAAATGACATCATATGTATATTTAGGAAATAAAAATACTTTTTTTCATTATTCAAACAAAATAAAACAAAATGGCATCATGTGTACATTTGATAAATAAAAATACTTTTTTGTTCATTTATTCTAATTTAGTTTGATTAAAGTTACAAATGTGTCAGATCATTTTGCCCCACCCTATATATAAAAACACACACACACACACAGTGGAGTCTGGATAAGTAGAAGTCGCAGGGGCCGAAGGAATTTGTTCTTCTTATCAGAAATTCTACTTATCCAGACTGCACACATATTTACACTAATTTACACTAATACATATGTACCATGCTGTAGCATTGAGTAAAATGATTGTACTACTTAGGAAACACAGGTAGTGAACAAATAAATGGACAAATAAATAAATAGTGGACAATGAGCAGACAAGCTGAAAAACACCTGATGGCTGTGGAAAGATGGTTTCTGAGGAGAATGCAAAGAATATCATGGACAGATAGAAAAACCAATGACCAAGTACTACAAGAAACAAATGAAAATTGTAGATTGATTAGAAAAATTAGACGTGAACAGTCAAAATGTTTTGGGCATGTTATGAGTAGAAATGAATTGGAGAACTTGGTGATAACTGGCAAGATTGAAGGAAACAGACCAAGGGGAAAACCGAGAAGTAAATACCTGGATGGCTTGGCCACATGGCATGGTTGATACAAGAAAACTGAGCTGATCCGCGACTCTGGTGATCGAGTGAAATGGTGAGTCATGACCACCCACGCTTTCCAGCATGGCACATGATGGATGGATTTAAGGCTGAGTCGACCTGGGAGCCCAGATCATTTAGAAAAACATCTTTGTTGTGATGAGGAATTAAACACGACCACAGGGTCGGCAGGCAAGTGTGCTGGTCACTGCTCTAGTCAAGCCTCTTATGGACTAGAATAAAAGGAGAATAACAAATGCTTTGATCGTATGATCAGCACATGGTGGTTGCTAGGTTAAAGAATTAGTTAAGAAGGATTGTTTATGGACAAGAATTATTGGTTAAAAAAGTTATTTAGATTTGTTTCTTTCCATTTTTGATTATATGTTTTTTTTTTAAATGTGTGCAGTAGTAACAAATTACAAAAATGCAGTATTCGCGATCTTAAAATAAAGCTGCTCTAGCTGTGCTACATCTTCTGTGCTTACCTGATCTAATTCCAGTTGACTTCTTCCTTTCTCCCAAGCTCAAGTTCATCTTAATAGTTCATAATTTCCTTCTTCTGTTGCATCTATTAAATATATTTCTTTTAGCATGTTGTCTGTTTACAGTAAACCTGTGATATTTGCATCTTTTGGAAGTTACATCCGAGTTCTTTCCTGCATATGTTAACTGGATTAGCCTTCTTGTGAGCTTTGTAGGACATTTGACTGTCTCAGCATTGTGTCATCATCATCATGTGTGTCTGCAATGGTTGAGCCCTAATATGTCCACCCTGAGCAGCTGCATGCATATTTTTTGACTCTCAAGAGAAGGCAGGGGCGAACCATTGAAAATTCCTTGCCATCATGGAGGCTTCCAAAAATGCAGAGCCAGAACATGAAGGTCATATTCAGCGGTTCACCCAAAGAATCAGTGTGTCTTGCACATTGCTTCTTAGCCTTGTGGTAGCAGTTGCCGAAGTCAATTAAATGTCAGTCGAAGTCCAACCTCCTCTCAGTGGTGGTGTTAGTCATCTTGTGAGGGCCGCACTCCATAGCAGAGACTAGGAGAGGGGTCAAGGAGCCTTGTCCACAACCAAATAGCCCTGAGGAATAGTCGACTTCACAGAGTGCAGCTCCATGAGCCATGAATGGAGTACAAAGAAGGAAACATGGCAGCGAAGACGAATGCCAGTGCATAGCGAACTGCCAGCGTGAAGGTGACAGAGGCAAGGAAGAAGCTGGCTTCCCATGGTCACAGGTGCTAGGAGATGTGTGAGGACATGAAGCACTGAGTGCACAAGGCTCTCCTCCCCGAGGGATGGATGGCTTGGGAGCAGGTACAGTTCACATTTATGGGACAAGCACGAAGGCAACACAAAGCATGAAGACAACACAATGCCTCAAAATATGGTTTGAATGCACTGTAGGAGAAAGACACCCAGTCATGACCCAGACAGGCCCACCCCCAGAGAGTGTCAGGAAGGTAAAGGGCCAAAACATTCTGGGAAGGGGGACTGTTGTTCTTGCTCCACGGCAGAGTTTTTATCACTGTGTGTTGGGTCCCCCATTCGTCATAGGTTGTGCCCTTAGAAACCTGTAGCATGCAGTCTATAGATTCATTGGGGTTCCTGTGGCCTCTCAAAGAGTATTTTGATTCCTTAGTATAGTACAAACAGCTTACAGAGCATTATGTGCTGTTTATTTTCTGGGTCAGGTGTCTTGATTAGTAACTTCTGCTGGTTCATGCAGAGCACCAGCCCTGAAAAAATATGCAGAGTAGCTGGTTTTGGTTTTATTTTCCTATAATGTGGACTTGCTTTGGTCACATATATCTTCTGAGTCACACGTGGAGTTGGTGCAATCTTTCCACCTCAAAAATTTGCAAGAACAGCAACTTTCTGTTTGATGACCAATGATACATAATTTATAGCCAGTTTAGTAACATTTTCTAAATTGATTTTTAATTATGCAACCTGCATAGTTGGATACCTTTTGAAAAAATAAATTCAACTGTACCTTATTCAAGTCTGTAGGTCAATTCTAAGCCGAGATATTAATGTTTGTGTGTCAGTTTATCATTTAATATGAACAAAGAGGAAAATACGATTTTGGCCCTATGACAAAATGTGACCTACACAGTCACACCACTGTTTTAACACATATGCTTAAAGGAGATTAATACTGCTGATGTTTCCTAAGTAAGGGCAAGATAACTGCTACTGATTTATGTGTGTGTGTGCACCCACCCACACACACACACCCACAGAGAGAGAGAGACACCTCCACGTCGTGCTGTGATGACTTCAGACTGCGCGTGCTATCTGTACGTGCAGTCTGTCAGCATGAGGCGGAGGCCACCAGCGTAGATCCATTTTGACAGAAGAAGTTCCGTTGAAAAGTTGCAAAATTATCAACAATCTAGTCTATGTACGCCAATCTCCCTGGTCTAGGGGTTACACGACTTTCTCTGCAATCCTGTATACTCTCATGAGTAACGTGACATGTGCAAGAATCGGTAGCGGTTCTCTCCACAACCGTGACTTACGGGGTATGAGAGCCGGTCGAAAGTAGTGACAAACTACTGAGCATAATCTTGCCAAGAAATCAACAATCAGCTGAAAGATGCTGATGTTGACAGCAATGTCCTGTAAAAGATATGCAAACAAAAAAACAAAAAGTCCATGTAGAGTGATGAAAAATTATACATAAATACAATAATGGGTGTTGAATGAAAATATGCATTCCTTATCATTGTAGTCATTCTGAATATTTCCATAACAATATTAAATGGTCACACCTGGAATATGACAAGGAAAACTGCTATCTCCCACCATTGAAATATCACATTACAGCATGCGATCTTCACAATTTCAGTGTGAGATTGATTGCCAACTTAAATGGTCGAAAATTACAAAATACACATAGAAATGGATGTTAAATTGAATAATACATAGTAGAACAATGTATCACATCTCATAAAATGGTATTTATGGGTTTCCTTACCACTTAGAATAGACAGCCTGGTTATCCGGTATAACAAGGATTCCAGAAGTTCCAGAAATACAGAATGTAAAGCATAAAGGGAAAAACTATATCAATTAATAGGTGTCTGTTTTAACGTGATCATGAAATAATCAGGGAATTTAACATCATGGGTACTCTTAATCTCCTCAAATCGGAGACACAAAATTTACCTTACATAATCACAAATAATTGGTTAAATTTGGTGATCCTTAATCATAGTGGCTAATTATTTGCTAGACAGATTCCATATGGTGTTCAATTCAGTAGGTTTGGGACAATCATATGTTTTAAGCCAGTTTTTAGAAATTTTAATTTGCAACCAGATTTACTATCATAGAATTGATTAGTCATCTAATGGAACATGAAAATGGCAGACATTTGAACCAATATGCCACAATATAGTACACACCATTGATGGGCCTTTAAACTTGATTTGTCATACAGTAGGGCATGCATTAGATGGATATCATTTACCCATTAATTGGAAGTATGTTGATGAGTGCCAGAGGCTTTTCCACTTTATGGTTTCTAGTTGCTGCAGCTTTAGGGGCCACAAACTCAAAGAACCTCGGGCACTTTGGTTCAGGCCTGGATGCCTATTTATCTGTGGTGTACAACAAGTGCTATGGCAGAAATCTTGCACTGGGATCTGTAAAACCAATAAAGGGTCAGCTGATAACTGAATTGATATACAAGCATCCATTTATATGCATTACAGTGGCCTTAAATTTTCCCAGTGCAAGATTATTTTTTCCAACCTATGCAGTTCTCGAGATGACCTAGTCTTATAGGAATGGGTACCAGACAGGTTTTAAGTTTTTTTAAAATTGCCTAGAAAAGAAAGGGAACAAGGAAGGGAGTTGGCCACCCCACCACAACACTCATTATGTCATGGCCTAGAATATGGGAAAGCCTCACTGGAAGTATCTCCCGTGTGACTACTTTTACCTTTCTATTGTTGATTCGTAATTCATTTGTTAATTAAAACGCTTTACATCATCATCATCATCAAGTGCAATGCCGGCTGGCGTAGGCGTTCATGGCTCTCCATAGATCTCGGTCTTTGGTTTTCTGGATCAACTCTGCTGCTGATATTCCTCCATGCCACCGTCTCAATCCATCCAGCATCACTTCTCTTGGTCTACCTCTGCCTCTCTTCCCCTCGATCTTTCCAGTTGTTACGATGTTCTCCAATGCCTCTCTTCTCATCACATGACTGAGGAAAGCTGTTTGTCTCTGTCTTATTGTTGTATATAATGTTCTAGTTTCATTAGCCTGTTTCAGGCAGTCGCCGTTAGTTACTCTGGCAGTCCAAGGAATTCGCAACATTCGTCTCAGGAACCACATCTCTGTTGCTTCTAATTTCTTCTTAATTTGTTCATTTACATTCCAAGATTCACTGCCATACAGCAAAACTGGTTCTACATAGCATTTCAGCACTCTCTTTCTTACATTCAGTGACAGTGACTTATTGCATAAGATACTCTTCATTTTATGAAATGCGGCTGTTGCCTGCCCTATTCTGCTCCTAATCTCTGTTGTACATCTTCCATCTGATGTTATAAATGCCCCTAGGTATCTAAAATTATCAACTTGGTTAAGGATTTTCCCTTCTATTTCTATGTCACATTTTGGTGTCACCATTTTCTTTGATATTACCATTGTTACTGTTTTCTTGATATTCAAGTTGAGTCCTTTCCTTGCACTCTCTGTTACTACAACGTCTAATAATTGTTGTAGGTCTGTTGAATTATCCGCCACCAATACTGTGTCATCTGCATAGCGTATATTATTTATATTATAACCTCCAACTAGTATTCCTGGCATCTCTTTGATCTCTCTCATTATTACTTCGCTATACAGGGAGAAAAGATCTGGTGACAAGACACACCCTTGTCGTACTCCTAGCTTTATCTGTTCGTAACTACCCTCTTTATTTCCCATTTTAATTGCTGCTACTTGGTTCCAGTAAATATTCTTTATTATTCTTAAATCTTTTCCATCAGTGTTGATATCTTCCAACATTTTAATCAGTTCATCATGTTTTACTTTATCAAATGCCTTAGTATAATCTATGAAGCACAAATATATGTCCCTCTGTTTCTCTATTGACCTTTCTATTAGTGTCCGCAATGTATAAATTGCATTGTTTGTGCCCTTTCCTTCCACAAATCCATACTGTTCTTCACTAATTTCCATTTTTATTTTCTTTTTGGTTCTTCTCATTATGATTCTGAGTAGAAGCTTAGTGATATGGTTTATAAGGTTAATTGTACGAAAATCTTCACAATCAATTGCTCCTGGTCTTTTTGGTATAGCTATAAATACAGATTTCAGCATATCACTGGGTAAATATCCACTGCTGTAAATATCATTCAACATTTTGGTTAATATATCTACTCCAAATTCTCCCAATACTTCTAATTCTTCTATTGTGATTTCATCTGGCCCAGCTGTTTTTCCTTTCTTCATACGTTTCATAGCGTCAGCGACTTCTTCTTTCAGAATAGGTGGAACTCTAAGTTACTATCTTCTGTTAATTCCTGCCCTTTCTCCTTCATATAATTCTCTTATATACTCATTCCACCTCTTCATTATAGCATCTTCCTCTATATTATCTTTCCTGTTTTTGATTTCAAACACCCTGTATTTATTCTTATTTTTTTTCCTGTAAGCTCACTGATTTGTCTGTGCATATTTTAGTATCTTTAATGGAATTTAATTCAATTTTTTTGCATTGCTCGTTTAACCAACTTTCTTTAGCCTTCCCACATTTATCTTTTATTTCTTTATTTATCTTAGCGTATTCTTGTTTGTCATTTTTATACTGTTTTCTTTTGTCCATCAGGTTTAAGATATCTTCATTCATCCATTTTTTCTTAGCTATTTTGCCTCTCTCTGGTAATACTTCTTTGCTAGTTTGATGAATGGAGTCCCTTAACATTTCCCATTGTTCATCTATACTCTGTATTTTAGTTATTGCATTGTACCTATTTTTCACAGTCACTCTGTATTGTTCTTGCATTTCTTTATCTATTTTTAGAACCTCTTTATTAAGTCTCATGTTCTTAACCATTTTTTTCCCTCTTTTTAATCTTACTTTTATTTGTCCACATAGTGGTACATGATCACTATTACAGTCAGCACCAGGCATTGTCTTTACATTAATTAAAGCATTTCTAAATCTTTTATTAATTAGTAGTAGTCAATTTGGTTGTGTATTTTCTTATCAGGGCTTATTCCATGTGTACAGTCGTCTTTTATGGTGTTTAAACCATGTGTTTCCAATTATCATATCATTGATATTTGCCCATTCTATTAGCTTTTCCCCTCTTTCATTTCTTGTACCTAAACCATAATTCCCCACTACATCCTCCACTTTTCCCTTTCCTACTTTTGCATTAAAATCACCAAGTTATTATCTTTATTTCTTGTGATCCAATTTGAGCCATCGCCATTTCTATTTCGTCGTAAAAGTGTTGTATTTCTTCATCACTACTGCTTGCTGTTGGTGCATATACTTGTATAATATTTATGTCTATTGGTTTGCCTTTGATTTTTACCATAATAACTCTATCTGAAATACACCAGTATCCATTAATTGACTTGGCTGTTTTTTCATCTAATATTATTCCTACCCCTTTCTCATGTGTCTCCCCTCCAGAATAAATTATTGTGTGATTGTCAGCTATAATTTTGCCCGATCCCTTCCATCTCATCTCACTAACGCCTAGTATATTCATTTTCATGCTATCCATCTCTCTTAGAACATTGGTCAACTTTCCTAGCTCATTTAATGTCCTAACATTCCATGTTCCTACTCTAAATTTATTTATTTTAGTTAAGATTTTACAGCCCGAGTAAACATACTTTTTTGACATAACTTGTAAATATGTTAGTACACTGCTTACTTTTTTTTTACTTACTTAAACATGTATTACACCACGACACATTCTGTGTAACCGTTCTGATTATATTCTAATAATAACAGCATATTCTCATAAATGCATGTCTTGTTTATGTAATCCACAGTTGTATTAAAAAATAAGCATTTATTATGTAGTTTTGTTGTTGTTGTTGTTGCATATCCCTTACAGGACGTTGCAGTCAACATCAACATTTTCAGCTGCTGTTGATGTACTAGGCAAGATTATGCTCAGTAGTTTGCCATTGCTTTCTGAGCGGCCTGGCTCACATACCCTTTTAAGTTACCAACGCAGCGAGATCCACTACCAATTCTTGCGCAGGTTACGTTACTCATGAGAATATATGGGAGTACGGAGAAAGATGTTAACCCATAGGCCAGGGAGACCGGACCGATTATATAGTTAGGAAAACCTTAAAAACTGCTTGTGAATGAGTAGCAATTATTTTCCATATCGTTTTTATAATTTATTTGTGAAATTTTTTTAACATTTTAATAGTTGTCACTATTAGATAAAGTTCACAGTGACACATTAAAAAAAAATTTCTATGCATTTAAAAATGAATGACATCAAACTATTTAGCATAAACATTTGGTGTCATGTTTTTTAAATGTTATTAAAGTGAATTGTTAACATTCAGTAAATTTGTATATTGGTTTTTCTTCCCACTTACTTTCATTCTATAATTTTTTGTTTTCTTTAGCATTATTCGCCTTCCACCAGCAAATTTAAACGAGTATGGATCCATGAATCAATATGTTGAGAGCTTGCCTACACATACTAATGAAAAGTCAACAAAAAAGAATTCTAAATACATAATAGATGTCCCTGATTCAGCAGTTGCAGGCTTATCTGGTGAGGAAGTTCAACATCTGGAGGTCATTAAAGACTCTACTCATCGAGTTCAGCCTGTTTCAATGGCATGGCTGCCCACTGGCGATTTCTATGTTGGATGTGAAGGCGCCGAGCTATTCAAGGTTACAAAAATCTGATTATTAATATACTGTACTTTAGCTGATTCTTTTGTGGCAATGAGAGCACTATAAACAACCAATGAAACAAGAATATATGTTAATTTTCATGTTGATGTGTTGTTGATAACAGATTGACAAAATTTCATATAAATCACTGCACACAAAAAAAAAACAATATTACAATTACATGCGGCATGAAAAACCTCTCTCCTGGTATACACCTGCATTGGTACCAATGTCACAATGAAAACAGAGGTCAGCATGGATGAATGGATAAGAGCGGTCATTCTTAAATATCTGGTGTGCTGATCCTGAGGTAGCGATTTCAGCTTCTACGCTGGTCTTTTGGACTAAAATGTTGATGTCTCATTCTTGACATGGGGAAATAAATTACAAGTACCTCAGAAATTGGAGTGCAATCACTTGATGGCAAGAGACACGGGTAATAGGGAAAGCTAATCCATGCAAAAAAATCTGTTCTGTACACTAGAAGTAGTAAAGTAGTACACATGTATAGACTACGCTGGAGTTCTAAGCAAACAAAACCCCACCCCCACCCCCACCCCAACCCCACACAGAAAAAAAAATAAAATTCCGAATTTATTAATATAATAAAAATCCAAGTTATTTTAGATGATTAACCCCAAAAAAAATATAGGACCCTTTTTACACACTTTGAGAGCAGGTCCGAATGGCCAAATGGATAAGAATGTGTGTTTGTGCTGATGCCGAGGTTAGCGGTTCAACCCCTACACCGGACAGATGGACTAAAATGTTGACCTATCGTCCTTGACTTTGGGACATAAATTACAAGTACCTCTGAAGTCGGAGTGGGTTCGCCTGATGATGAGGGATACTGTTAATATGGAAAGCTCCCCTCTGCCGTGTGTCTACCAATAAGAGGTAGAGGTTCTTGTGTGTTCCAATGACCCCAAGAGCTATGCCTGCGGTAGCACAGCTACTGGTAGAGTCACTAATGTCAGACAGGTCAAGGGAAAGGAACCAGACCAAGAGACACACAAACCTGCTGCCTTGTGGGTAGACTGGGGACAGTCAAAGGCTAGAGAAGCACACCCAAAAAATGCTTGTCGAAATTGGATGTACTGAGCCACAGGCTTGACAAAGCAGTGCAACATAACTTAATCAATTCATGATGCCACAGATTAACATTAATCAGTATGGTGCTAATCCCGTGAAGTTCCATCAGGCGGTGATAGTGCCGGGCCCCCTGCCTCGAGGGGGTCCACCTATTACTACTGGTGGTCACCTTCCCCTGTGCCATGGAGTCAAGGCACAGAGGAGTAGGTTAAGAACTATTGACCAAACACCCCGGACACTCAACATACTACAGTGGAATGCTAAAGGAGTTTCTAACAAGAAAGTCTCCTTAACACATCGTCTTCATAAAGATAGAATAGGTGTGGCATGCATTCAAGAGACACACCTCAACGCCGATCACAGATTCTCAGTCAAAGGATATCAGGCCACACGTTTCGACCGCGAAGGACGCAAAGGAGGAGTTCTAATACTTACACGAAACACAATACCTTGCAGTGAAGTATCTGTGATCTCTGACAACCAAACAGAAATTATAGGTGTTGATATAATGATAAAGGACATGAAAATAAAAATTTACAATCTGTATAGCCCAGCAGATAAGGACCTTACACTTTCAAATATGAAAATAACTGACACAAACTGCATTATTGTCGGAGACTTTAATAGCCGTTCAGAAAGATGGGGATACCCAGATACTGACAACAGAGGCAGATGAAGTGGAGGACTGGGAAATAGACTCAAATCTCCATCTACTCAACAAAGCGGATGACACACTGAGCTTCTACTCTAGAAAATGGTTTACCACTTCTACTCCAGACTTAGCTTTCTGCACAGGAGATATCCTCCACAAAATTGATCGCCATGTGCTTGACCAATTAGCAGGTAGTGACCACAGACCAATCAAGCTTGTAATGAATATGGAGTATGTTCCACAGGAGCAAAAGCCTTTGCCTCGCTGGAATTACAAACGAGCTGATTGGGACAGATTTGCCATACTAACAGACAAATATTGTGAAAACATAAATACACGACATGGCAACATGAAACAAATGGTGGAAAGTCTAAACAAAGCAATAATACAGGCGGCCACTGAGTCCATTCCAAGAGGAGCAAGGAAAAATTACAAACCAAGCTGGACTGAAGAACTATACATTTTGGAGTACAAAGTTGAAGATGCCAGGAAGACAGCAGAGAGAGAACAAACAACTGAAAGGAACATCTCTCTCAAAGCCATCTCAGCAAAATATAAAAGAACAGTAAATCAAACAACAAGAGATTGTTGGAGGGAAAAAACAGAAAACCTGAACTTTGACAGGGATGGAAACAAACTATGGAAACTAGTGAAAGCCATGAACAATGAAGGACCAGAAACAAACAGATAACAATTAAACAAGGAAATGCCTTGCTTACAGGAAAAAAAGGCTGCAAATGCACTAATGGAACACTATGCTAGTGCAAACTACATGGATATTACAACCAAACAGAAGAAAGCAATCAAAGATAAACAGACACATCATAGTAATACAGAGACAACAACAAAATATATGATGGCAAATCTAAAAATGGAAGAAATGGAACAGGCAATGAATACCCTATAAAAGAAGAAATCACCTGGAAAGGATGGAATCACAAATGAAATGCTAATAGGACTAGGTACTAAAGCAAAAATGAAACTACTAGCAGTCCTAAATTACAGCTGGAAGAGAGGAATAGTCCAAGAGGCATGGAAGGAAGCTATACTTAATACCAGACCCAAAGAAAGGAAAAGACCTGGAAGAACCAAATGGCTATTGACCTATCTAGTCTACTTGGCTGTGTAGGAAAATTAATGGAACACATTATCAATGGCACAAAATGAAGAGCAATATGGAACTGAATGTAAAGAGGCTACAAAAATAGTTTGGCAGCAGAAGTGAGAATATATGAGCAATATAATCAAAGATATGGAAACTAATCACCAGAAAAACGAATCCAGAAAGTTTTTTAAAGAACTGAAGTCAATGAAACGAGGGCACCAACACAACACATATGGTTTAAAAGACAAAAATGGGAATATGATAAATACCAATGAGGAAATGTGTAACACATGGAAAGAATACTTTGTTGAATTACTAAATTGTGAAGCTCCAAGTAACACTTTCCCACAGGAAGCGGTTCTAACGTGTGAACCACAAATTGAAGAACCTGCTTTTGAAGAAATTCTATATGTAATAACACGACTTAAAAACAATAAGGCAACTGGGGCTGACGGAATTGCTGCTGAATTTATAAAGCAGGTGGCCATGCATTACATCTAAAGCTATACGAACTAATAATAAAAATCTGGAGGACAGAAGAATTACCCCATGACTGGAAAGAGTCATTATTGATACCTATCTTTAAGAAAGGAGACAAGTTCCAATGTGAAAATTATAGAGGAATATCACTCCTGTCCACAAGCTATAAGATACTATCCGCGGTATTACTAAATAGACTAAAACCATATTCAGAAGACATATTAGGTGACTACCAGGCGGGTTTCAGACAAAACAGATCAACAATAGATCAGATATTTATCTTACGACAAATAGCCGAGAAAAATTGGGAATATAAAAGAGATCTCCATAACATTTTTGTGGATTTTAAAAAGGCTTATGATAGTGTCCATAGGAATAGCCTATGGAATGCTATGCAGGAAGTTGGAATATCAAGGAAGTTAATCAACATGACCAGACTGTGCATGGAAGATACTTATAATATAGTAACATATAAAGGCAGGAAATCAGACCCTTTCCAAATAACATCTGGCTTGAAACAGGGTGATGCACTATCGCCGCTCCTTTTCAATCTGGCGCTAGAGAAAGTTGTAAGGAAGGTAAAGGAGGAATGTGCTATTGGAGGAACATCCAGACTGTTTGGTTACGCAGATGATATAGATATTATAGGGGAAAATGAACAAAAGACAGTGGGAATATTGACTCACTTAAAGGACAAAGCTCAACAAATGGGGCTCGTTATCAACCAAGATAAGACAGAATATATGGTAATTTCAAGAGAAGGAACGGCTAAAAACTCTGGCCACATACAAATAGATAATATGACCATTAAAAGAACGGAAACATACAAATACCTGGGTACAATCTTCAACTGCTCCAACATAATAAGGGAAGAAATACAAGCTAGAATCAACTCTGGAAATAAGATATATTATGCACTACAACATCTGCTAAAATCAAAGGCACTATCTCGTAACACCAAGATCACAATATACAAAACACTGATCAGACCAGTTCTGCTGTTTGGCTCTGAAACCTGGAGTACAACTAAAGGAGACGAAGCCTTGTTACAAACCTTTGAGAACAAAGTCTTAAGACGCATCTTTGGGCCCATTAGGGATACACACAGTGGAGAGTGGAAAAGAAGAAGCAACAAAGACATTTATGATCTGTTTAAGTCCCCGCTAATCACTGGTATCATGAAGGCTAATAGACTGCAATGGCTGGGGCATATAGAAAGAATGGAAGATAATAGGGAAACAAAACTCGCTTACACTCAAGAAATAAATGACCGTAGACCCCGAGGTAGACCAAGAAGACGGTGGAGAGATAATATACATACAGACCTACAAGCACTTGGAATCAACGACTGGCAAGAGAAGGTCAACCAGAGAGATGAATGGAGATGGCTTGTATCTGCAGCAAAGAACCTCAATGGCTCGGAATGCTGAAGAAGATTATCAATGGCAGGCTAACATGGCATCTGGAAGAAACCTAACTCTTAACACCACACCAAGCAGGATTCAGAAAGTACAGTTCCACTGAAGATCAAATAACCTATATAGCTCAGGAAATAGAGGATGCCTTCTTAGAGAAAAAGCACACACTAGCGGTCTGGATAGATTTAGAAAAAGCATTTGGTAAAGTATGGAAGGAAGGGCTGAAAGTGAAACTGCAAAAAATGCATGTTTGTGGGGGGAAATGTACAAATGGATCAGCCATTGCTTGAGAACAGAACTGCCAGGACAAAAGTACAAGGACAAACCAGCAAAAAGATGCTGTTGGATCAAGGTGCCCCCCAAGGAGAAGTTCTTTCACCAACATTATTCCTAGCATATATAAATGACATCATGGAAAATATTCCACCTAGAGTACACATTGCCTCCTTTGCAGATGACCTAGCCATATGGACATCTGAAGAATATATTAGTACAGCTAACAGCAGAATACAGCAGTCCTTATTAGCGCTAAAGGACTGGTCAAAATCATAGCTAGTGAAGATAAGTGAGGAGAAAACAAAATGCACAGTGTTCTCCCTCTCAAATAAAACTCTGCACCCTAAGATGGTATTGAAAGGAAAAATATTGCATCATGAAGAAAATCCAAACTATCTAGGAGTTACCTTTGATCATCAACTGACATGGAAGACACAGGTTGAGAAAAATTGAACAAGAGCAAGGCAAAGAATGGCAATCATGAAAAAGCTTGCTGGTACAATGTGGGGAGCAGATGAGAAAGTTCTCAATGAAGTTATACACTGGATGGGTGAGGCCAGTACTGGAATATGGCATCGCAGCTTGGGCAACAGCAGCTAAGTCGAACTTTAACAAAATAAACAGAGTCCAAAATCAAGGAATGCAGATCATAACTGGAAGCCTGAAGACAATGCCTATTAATGAACTAGAAAAGATCACTTGTTTACAACCAATGCAGGATAGAGAGATAGCAGAGCCCAACAACAAGCAGAACAATTTAGAAGATTGACAGACCACCCCATGTATAAAAGGTTTAATGGTCTTGGATGGGAAGACTGAAGCAGCAGCAACTGCCTGCGATGATAGAAAACATTCCTCGTATTGAGAAAAAGAACACTCAGAATGAAACAGAAAGAATAAAAATAAACAGCCCTAAACTAGCATAAAAGAACATTACCCAAGTAGCAATTGGACCCATGCATATACAGATGGATCTGCCAAAAATTCAATAGAAAATGGAGGAGAAGGAATTCTCATAAATTTAATAAATGGAGTGAAAATAACACAGTCAGTGGCAACTAGAAAATTTGCAAGTAACTTCAAAGCAGAGGTAGAGGCTTTGAAAACTGCAGCAGAAATGCTCTTGATGGAGGAAAATAAAGAGAAGCAAATAGCTATCTTCACAGATGCAAATCAGCTGTCTCAATACTGAAGAGCAAAAACAGCACAGAACTAGCAGACCTAAGAGCAGCACTCCATGGACTATGTCAGAAAACCAAAAAAGTTGTAATACAGTGGATCCCATCACATTACAGTATACCTGGAAATGAAGAGGCTGACAGACTAGCAAAAGAGGGCGGACGACTACCTCAGCCTGACATAGACATAACCTATAATGAGGCAAAGAGGTTTATAAAAAGCACTTATAGAACCAAATGGGAATCAGAGCATCAGGTCACCAGAAAGATGATGCATATTGCAAACTCGACTGAAGTGAACAATGGCAATCTTCAGACTCCGCACAGGACATAACAGGCTGAAGTACCACTTGTTCAATAATTAAAGATAGGAGATACCGATGAATGTAATTGTGGAACTGGTAAAATGACAGCTTAACATTTGCTGCAGGAGTGCCCAATATATGCAGAACAGAGAAAGATATTTTGGCCCACGCCTGCTTCATTTGAGGACAAGCTCAATGGAGATATCAACAAGCTCAAGTTGACCGCAGCTTACTTTAACTACATTCAGGTTGACATCTAAAGGTGCATGAAGAAGTACTTAGACTGCCACACTTCATACCACAGGTATGTCGGTAGCAAAAGCGTCCTAGAGGCATGAAATGGAATATTGCTTGAATAGCAAATCCATTACGTGGAAATTCCGAATCGAAAGCTGACTGTGTGGGTGTCATCAAAGGTGGAAAAAGTGTCCTAGTGGCAAGAAATGGAATATTGCTTGGATAGCAAATCCATTACATGGAAAGTCTGAGTCGAAAGCTCACTGTGTTGATGTCATCTGCAGACCACATTTTTCTGGTTTCCGGGGGAACAGCCTGTGATGACTAGAAGGCCCAATATACGGAAGTGAGGCTAAGCAGCCATGTGCAAGATGTGACGATTGCTTGGGTGAGCCCATTTCCAGAGCGCTGTGTGTCAGCTCTGCAATTATGGAAACCTCCTTGGATGGCGGGGAATGCCCATGGTCTGCCCCTGCCTTCCCTTGAGGGCTGACCAGGATGTCTTTGGCTGTTCTAAATGGGCCAGCTGGGATTGGGGATAATACCACAACAGTGAGAGTCAAACATCCTAAGAAACTCCCGGGAAGGTTAATCTGGTCAACAAATGCCTGCAAAAGTTGGATGTGTCGGCTTAACAGCGCAAGAACGCAGCTCTGCTGTAAACAGGCACACGCAATCACGTCCAAAAAACACTCTCTGGATGAACTCTGAAGAAGAAGAAGAAGATATGGAAAGCTAATCCACACAAAAAATTCAGTCCATCACTACTATAAATAGTGTGTATGGTCTATGCTTGACTTCAAAGCGAGCAAGCGCCAAAAAAAAAAAACACACACTTTGAGACATTATATTTGTGTAGACCAATCATCTCTTAGAAGCAATGTTGTCAATATCATGCCAACTGCTGTAACTTCCCAAGACTTTTCCCTGAGACCCATTTTAGTCTGAGCCAATTTACTAAACAGTGCTTTAATTATTTGATGGGAGTTATATTTTATAACAGTGTTTATGATATTTACTTGGAGTTATATGTTAAGACAATATTAATATTTACTTTCAGGTGGATACTGATCTGATGAAGGTACATATTTTGTACCACCCATCATCGTCAATTTTGGATACAAGTTCTCAAGATGAAAGTCATATTGATAATTCACAAAGGGAAAGTGTAACCTTTGACGGTAATTTCAATATGTGTTTTACTTTTCCAATAATTAAATAATTAAATAATTGGTGTCCCCCTGAAAACTATCACAGAACAAACTCCACGGAGAGAGGAATATTGACTACCAGTTTAACATTATGTACTTTGTTTTGCTAAATTAGTTTAGTATTTTCTTAACTATCACTATAATTTGTTGATTATGTAAAACGTAATTAGATTTGTGAAAGCTGCTCTCACTTTTGTGTTTGCATTGCAGTGTTCTTTTACATGTTTCCCTTTCTCTGAGTGTGTTTGTTTCATTCTGCCTCTGTTTCAAATATTTATTATGCCTCTTAATGAATGTGTCTAGCTTGCATGCTGCTTTTACTTGCTCTTAGCAGTCCTAAATTGCACAACAGTGGTGATCGAGTGAAAATGGCGAGTCATGACCGCCCACGCTTTTTTATTGATTGATAGTCCCTACAGGCATAAAAGGGAGCTATACTAATTCTAATGAAAGAAAGGAACAGACCTGGCAGAACCAAATAACTATGAACTCATCAATTTTGTTGTGTAAAACATTAATGGAGCGCATTATCAATGGCAGACTAATGCTGCATTTGGAAGGAAAACACCTCATAACTCCACAATAAGCAGGATTCAGAAAAGTACTGATCCACTGAAGGCCCCAAAAACCTATATACCTCAGAAAATAGAGGATGACTTCAGATTGCTACAGAGAGCTATAGATGCATTAGCTGCAAATAGATGGTGTGTCAGCATAAACGCTGACAAATGCAGCACCTACTCTCTTTATCCTCTCATCAAAACAAAAGGCAGGCATCATCCAGATAATGGAATAACTCAAGAGAAGATAAAGAACCCACACTTGACTGGAGTAACATTTGATGACAGGATGACATGCAGAAAACACATCATCAAAGCAGCAACAAAAGCCAGAAGGAAGGTAGCTATTATGAGAAAACTAAGTGGAACCACATGGGGATCTAGGCAGCCAGCATAAGGTCACAATATAGTGGATGCAATCTCACTGTAGAGTGCCCAGAAACAAGAGAGCTGATAAACTAGCTAAGTAAGGAGTAACAGAAGAACAACCTGATGTACCTGTCACATACCGCCAAAAGAAAAGAATCATCAAAATCAGAAAACCCTCAACATGACAATTACTATTTTATGGGCATACCAGAACAAATCATTATTCTGCACCTCAGAACAGAACATAATCAATAGTACAACCAGATGTATACAAAATATTGGTGAATCGGCCATGTACACATGTGGACTGGCATACAGACAGCAGATAACATACTCCAAGACTGCCCAAAATATGACATATCTAGGTACACCTTCTAGCCTACAGAAACAACAGTGAAGGATAAAATGTTTGGACCACTGAGTAAACTCAAAAAGACAGTGAAGTTTATACAAGAGACAACAATGCAGGTATAAACAAATTTCAAATGAACCAAAGAAAATAAGGAAGAGCCTTCCAAGAGTAAAAGCATACACTAGCGGTTTGGAAAGATTTAGAAAATCATTTGATAAAGTATGGAAGATAAGATCAAAAGTAAAGTTGACCAAAAAAAAATACTGGTGTATTCGAGAATTTATAGAACCCCAGCTAAGCGAAACACAACTTGGACTTAGGAAAAACAAAGGATACACAGATGCCATTTTTGCTCTTAGACAACTTATAGAAAAATCAATCAAATTAAATGAAACATTCTACTTAGCCTTTGTCGACCAAGAAAAAGCATTTGATAGAGTAGAGAGAAACAAGCTGTGGGAAATCCTTAAACAATATGGAGTGAGTACATGTCTAACAAACCTATGTAGAAGCTTATACAACAACAGTGAATGCATAGTGTGAGCAACTGGAAGACACTTAGAACCCTTCATCATAAGATCCGGAGTACGACAAGGTTGTGTCGTGTCCCCTCTCTTGTTCATAACATATATAGACAACATATGTAAAGAAACCAGCCAAACAGAGACTACAAGAACACCGCATGACGAGATCACAGAAGAAGAACCATCTGCAAATTACCAATACCAAAACCAAACAATACATTCTACTTAACTGTTGTTTGAGTTTGAAGTGACATTCCTTCACATGTACTATCATGCTAGGTTTTTCTATCCAGAGACACTTATTAAGAACACAAAAGTCTTAAACGTGTTTTCCTCATTTTGTTATCATTATTAAAAATTATTTTATGTAAGATACCGTTATAAGGGTGTGAAGTGACAGATCTTCACGTATACTGTCATGCCAGGTTTTTCAGTCAAGAGACATGAATTTTCTTTGATTTTGATACACAGTAGTGTATAGTGGTGTTAATTTGTACTGCATGGCCAAAAATTAGGACTGGGTATCTTGGCTAATGTAAGAGGTAAAGTCATTACCAAACAGAATGGAGTGCACTAAATAGCAAGCTTCTCAAATGGGAATGAAGATTGAGACCTCCACTGCAGCACTGAAATGGCTTCCCAATATTTCACTTACAGAGGTGGTTATCGTCTCTGACTTTCAGTCCGTGCTTCAGGAAGTTCAGATTGGATGGTTGTAGCATGAGTGACCACCACTTGTGGAGGCCTCAAACCTTTGTAGATGTGTGTACATCTAGGCCATGCTGGAGTACGCAGAAATGCTAGCCTCGAAAGCATCTATGGGATATTGAAGATTGACAGAGGGATATATTGTGGGCAATAAATGGTGTTTGATGATACATCTCGTGATGAATCATATCTGTAGTCAAATAGAATGCACAAAAATACATTTACCTTTAGCTGATATCATCTTCTAGAAGTAAACAGTGTTTTCATAAGAATATAATTTTTTTTAAATAGCGTTACTTTAAATAAAATAGACAAAGCATCTTTGGACAGTTTTCAGTAAAGAGTAATGAGTGAAAAATGGAGATACTTCATTGACAGAAAAGCAAAAACCACACTGCAACCGAAAAATAAATATATTTTTTTAAAAATGTTGCATATCCCTTAAAGGACGTTGCAGACAACACCAGCATTTTTCAGCTGCCGTTGATGTACTAGGCAAGATTATGCTCAGTAGTTTGAATATATACATGTATAAAATATATACATATACGTAAAATGTGGAATCTGCAAGGACATTGTGGTTAGTGTACTTTCTTACCAAGACAATGGCCAGGGTTTAATCCCAAAGGGCAGAATTACTTTTTCAAACCCATGCTGTACATTGCTTTTCTCTAGTGCTGCTCTGGTTAAACTCAGTTTCATGAAATGGAAATTATGCACTTTTCTAGGGATTTTCTGAACAAGAAAGGTAGCAAGAAAGGGAACTGTCACCCCACCTCATTATTATCAAGCCCTTTGTAGACTTGGTCATGATGGCAAAATTGTGCAGCCATATTGTTCTAGGGATGACGTAGACATCCTTACAGCAACCCTCCTTAGTCGCCTCCTACAACATGCATGGTAGGTTGCAGAGTTACTGTTCTTTGCTTCCCTTATGGACCCTGGTAACACTGCAAGTGGCCATGGGACTACCTTTGCCTTGTATATTTATTTGCTCTTTTCTGTCTTTAATTTGCAGAGCCTGTGGATGCTATTCTGAAGCCAGGCTCATTGCAATGTATGGATGTCAATCAGAATGGGCTGTATGTTGCTGGCAAGGTAGGAAATTTAGTCTTGACCGCAGTACAGTAGTTACCAGTTCCTTTAAATATAAATTCCACCTGCTTATTGTTTGTTTTATTCTCCAGTTACATTGATTTGATTTTATTATGCAAATCTCACTCTTTAATTCTCTCAGTCTCAGAGGATTTTATAACAGATGTCAAAATGGACATTTACCACAATAGAAAATGTGTTATATTCAAAGAAACAATAAAACTGTCTTTAAACTGTCATTTACTGCCTATAGTACCTTGCGGTATAGGACAGGGGGTACTTAAGCCTGTGGAATTAAGGCTGCATAGCTAGTGAAGTCGCCGCGAACTGTGCAGGTTAGGGTTTTCTTTTTGCCCCGGACAGAAAAAACTCCAAGCCTTACAGAGGAATCGAACCCGGGTCTCCCAAAGGAGAGCACGGCATTCTAGCCACTCGGCGAGCCGCTAAAGAAGCAATATGTACAATAAAAGACTTTTTTTACATGCCTTTTAAGTGCATTGTTCATATTGTGCTAGTCCTATAATTTTAAGTCGGTGTGATATTGACCATGTCATCCACTGAGTGCCGATTGGTCTATAAAATATATATATATATAAACATATACAGGGTGTATTTTTAATGACTGTGCAGTGTTTGAAAATATTGCAGGTCCAAGTTTTATATTTACCTATTATGTTGCATGAACGTTGCAGAGAGTGAATACAAAACTTGGACCGGCAATAATTTCAAACACTACACAGCCATTAAAAATACACCTACTGCACCCCCTTGTTTCTGAGCTTGGACAGGGGAAGAAGAGCTCTGCAACACAGCCCTGTGAAGATGCTACTTTAGTATTGAGTTGAGAGAAAAGTCTCTACACCAAACTCACTCTGATAGATGCAAGCCCTTTCTCAGAGCTCAAGTGATCTGAATGCCATTGCATCAGACATACAGAGTTAAAACTCAGTCTTCTAGAGAGTTCACCAACCAATCCTATGCCAAACTTGTTCTAAGAGCAACATTTTAAATTTTGTAACCCTTCAGGTCAGTAACATTCGTCTAGCTTTACTAGTTTAATGCATATTTGTCTCATTCCATCACCCACACCACCACCTTCTTTTGAGCCTAGTCTTTTGACAAAGTTATATCTTTGTTACACTTTGCCATTGTGTCATTTTGGAAATAATTCACTTACAAGTGAAATATACACCCCATCCTCGTAATCATAAAGGCGTGGAGTTTTTTCTGTCCGGGGCAAAAAGAAAACTCTAACCTGCACAGTTCACGGGGACGGCACCAGCCATGCGGCCTTAATTCCACAGGCTCAAGACCCTCCTGTCCTACATAGCAAGGTACTATAGGCAGTAAATAACAGTTTGTTTGACAGTATAATATTAAGTGGTAAAAAAATGAGGAAGTGAGGAAGAAACAAGGATGTACTGGCTGACATATCACATATCATTTTCACAGTTCATAAACACATGAAGGCTGTATTAACCAGATTGTCCTAACATACACAACATGTATTCATTTTTTTGTGTTTATTGCATTTTTAACACTTTTATTAAATATTGTCAATTAATGCATTAAATCCTGCAATCTATTTTTTGTGTCCTTGTTATTCAAATTCACTATGGGAAATTTAATTTTTAATATTGTGTCCAGGACAAGAATATAAACATTGAATAACCTGTAATTGACACAAATAAAGTGCAAGTGGTTCTCTTCTTTTCTTCCACCTTTCATATGTCAATGACCAACTTATTTTGTCAAGCCTTTTGTACATTTGTAGACTTGATTATGATTGGTTGGATTTTGCAGCCTCAAGTTTTCTAAGGGATGAGATAGCCTGTGTTATGTCAGCCCCATTAGATGGCTCTTACAATATACCTGGCAGGTTGCAGTGTCGCTATTCTTGACTTCCCTGATGGGCCCTGGTGACACACAGCCAAAGTGGCTCTCACTTGCATCAACAGTTTTTAATATTAATAGCGTCAATATTTTACTACATACAGTTGATTAAAATGTGTGAATGCATGAATTAAAAATTTTCTTTTCTTCTCTCTGTTTACAGGATGGCATCATTCGCTTGCTTGATGTTACTGGAGAAAAAATTACTTTGAAAGAAGAAATTGCTGTCAACTGTCCAGTATCATCTCTTGCATTTAGTCCAAATTATCTAATTCTTGCATGGGGTTCACCAAATGTAATCCCTTTTAATTCATTTTTGATCACTAAATGTTAATGTTTATTTGCATCTCTGTTGCAGCAGAATTAACATGTTATTATTAAACGCTTCACAGTTCTTTTATAAACAGCACTCATGATAACATCAAAGTAAAAAAGTTCCAAAACATGAAGTGTAGGTTAGCAATAGAAAATTACAATTACAAAAAGAACAGTGGACATTATAGTGATAAGGCTTCACCAGCGAACAAGACGAGATAAACTACAACAAAATATAAGTAATGGAAATGACAGTAAAGTATCTGCATTAATATATAGTCGTATGGAACCATGTGTAATCAAAATAAGTAGATAGACATTTGTGATATTTAACCTAGAGACTTCAGATGTAATGTAATTGTATTTTTGTTGTTGTTGTAATTGTAGATTGATTGATTGATTGATTGATTTAGGAATCGACTATCACAGCATTCGGGGCATTCCCATAAGTGCTCCGTCCCCATCCTCAGCAGCCAGCGAAGAGTTCCAACACTAATAGTACCAGTAGCAATCTGATTATAAGTCCGTCTCGCCTTTCCTCTGAGCGTTGAGCGTCGGCCAGATCCCTTCGTCACTCCTCATTGTCTCGTTCTTGCCAGACCATGGTAATCCATTTGCTTCTCTGAGGTGTGCACGTGCTCCCACAAGGCCGCAATCACGTCTGCCTTGTCATGTATCAATACTCCACCAAGTTCTGCAGAGCCAGCCAATCTGTCCGCCTGTTCATTTCCCAGCACAACGGCATGCCCCGGAGAAAAGATCCAGGTGATGCTTGTCACCCGTGACCTCCGAAGCGAAGCAAGCCACTCCGCACGAAGTCTACCCGTCCTCACCCTCGTCAGCATGCTTTCTGAGTCAGTTACAATCACGATGTGTGTGTGTGTGTATGTCGTATTCTCCATCCAGCGGAGACTGCCTCCACTTCCATTCTTAAGCTGGATGTTGTGGTATCATATGCCAGGCTCTCCTGCCCCAAACATCGACCATTAGCTTTGGCTATGAACCCCCAGCCACTTCTCTCAACTCTTGACACCAAACCATCTGTGTAGATAATCACATCACTCGAGTGAGCATTGTCCTGAATTAGTTGCTGGATTTCCACTTCTGTGGCCCCTGCTGGCCACTCCCTGCACTCCCGGCTTAATGTGATTATAACTCTGCACAAGTCTGACTGCTCCGCTGGCACTCTGACCCACTCCTCTCCACGCCTAATGTTCTCCAAGGGGCACACCTGTCTGATCGTATCCTCCGCCTGAGCCATCCATGATTTCCCTCTTATCAGTCGCTGACCCTTAACTGCGTCCAGGGCCTCATGCAGTGGGTGGTCTGTGTCTGCAGCTACTCTGAGGTATGCCTTCGCCTGCATCACCTTGAGCCTACCAGCAACAGTCGGCAGACCAAGGATGTAACGCATACACACTACTGGGGTGTATCTAGTGCATCCCAGAATGACCCGCATAGCTTCGTTCTGTATGCGCTCTAACTTCACCAGCTGACTCTCTGAGACAGTGAGCAGACCTAATCCATAATCAGTTACTGAGAGGACCAAGTGCTGGTATAGTGTGAAAAGCATTCTCTGCTCTATGTCCATTGCAGCCAGTTTTATGTGCATTGAGTCCCTTTTGAGATCTTGTCACGAACGTCTCCACATGGTCCTTGGATAGGCTCCTGTCAAATGTGATCCCCAGATACTTCAGTTTGTTCTCTCTGCTGACATTTCTACCATCCATCGCAAGGCTTGGGACATCAGCTCTTACAATCCTGTTACCCAGAGAGCACCACAAAACAGCCGCCTTTTCTGGGTGGATGACAGCACTCATTTCTGTGCACCAGTCAATCACTTCTACTGTAATGTAATTGTAGATTTATAAAGCTAATCTGCATCTCATGTTGTCCAATAAGTTACATTTCCACAGCATTACTGCTGTTAAACCTAGTTCATTTATATATGAAAATATCAATGATGCTGTAAATTATTTGAATGCTGTGTGTATTAAAATTGTCTTCATTGTTGCTAATTGCCTTATTGTTAGTCGTCTCCTCTCCCGTATAAACTTTTTGGTGGCGCGTGCCGTCATGGCACTAATGAATATCTTCAGCATGTCTTTGAAGGTAATTGTTTTCATTGTTACTAATGAATATCTTCAGAGTATCTTTGAGGGTAATTTATCTACCACTGGACGTTGTGCATGATCATGGACACAGAGTGTACATTTAAAAACATGAACATATGTACGAAATATGTTATCATCATTCAGTGCCTAGCTGGCTGGCGTGGGCGATAATGCCTCTCCAAAAATTATGATCTCCGACATCATGGATCAATTCATGTGTTGACTCCCTTCTATGCCATGACAGTAGACTGTCAAGAATCTTCTCCCACTGTCTTCCTCAATCTCTCTTTCCGCAAATCTTTCTGGTTGTCACAATATGTTCCAGTTTTTGTCTTCTCATAATGTGGCAAAATATATTATGAATATAGCAAACCATTGGTTGCTCAGTTTTGGAACTTTCTCTGCAAAACGTTGTCTGGGCTCTGTTCAATTTACTTTCAATACTAATTTACTGGTTATATTTGTGGTTGTTATCAGGTCTGTCTGCTCTAGTTATAATTACACATTTTGCTGTTATCATTTCCTAGTTTCCTAATTTCTGTGTCTCAGACTGTACAGTGAGTATTTTAAAAGTCAATAAATTGAGTGAACACATTTAATGTATTGGTTGAAAAAATGTAATCATTTTATAGATCTTCAAGTTCAGTGGCCACTCTAAGCAACTTGAAATGACTTAAGGTATAATAGAAATTATAGGGTTACTCAGAAGTTTAAGCTAAAGAAAAGAGTAAAAGCAAAAACCCATAAAATGCCAATTAGACATACTGGGGATGTGGTGTTACGCATATATTTTCCATGATCAACTGGCAGCAGAGTTTGAACATGGTCATTATTTCATTGTCTACCATTACTATCCAAGAGAAATCTCTGGTACTCATTTTACCAGTCTAGGCTGACCACAGGTTAATTCTAGTCATGAAAAATTAATCCTGCTGAACAGTTCATTCTAAATACTGCTGTTTATTAATTTTGTTTCTCTAAAATATGTGAGCAAATATTTAAAACACTTTAATCTTATCAAATGTTTGTTTTGTTTCAAAACATTTTAAATAGGGAACCATACAGTATTACACATGTGGCAATGTGAACTCAACATCCACTTTACTGGCAGTGCATAATGGAAACTTTGTGGGTGTTGGTGGACTGCCTTTAGGATCAGATTGCGCTGTGGTAACTGAACATTTTAACATTTGTGAATATTGTACTCACTGTGAATGACAATTGAAATACAATTTTATATTTTTAATGACTGGGGGTTCTTAAAAATATTGCTATTACAAGTTTTGTATTTACCTTTTATATAGCATGAACTCCACAGTGGGTGAATACTTCTTCTTCTTCTGCGTTCATCTAGAGTTTTTTTTTTTTTTTTGGACGTGATTGCGTTGTGCCTGTTTACAGCAGAGCTGCGTTCTTGCGTCGTTAGGCCGACACAGCCGACTTCTGCAGGCATTTGTTGACCGGGTTAACCTTCCCGGGCAGGGTGAATACAAAACTTGGAACGGCAATATTTTCAAAAACCCCACGGTCATTAAAAATACATCCTATGTTATTATTATTTTTAATAGAAACTCAGAGTCCTGATAATGAAAGTTGTTTGCACAGTTCTCCTAGACTGCTTGCATGTGCTGGAAGGGTCTTTTCAACAATTGCAGAGATAACAAGGCCAAGTGAGCCAAGAAAGGGGTCATTGTTGGGAAATATGGTACCAAATTTGGTGCTTTTCTAAGGAAGCCTTTCAAGAAGATAGAAGACAGAAGTGATTCAGCATATTGTGGAGAGGGAATCTATTAACATAGCTAGCTAGTTTGTTATTTATTTAATCAGCTGACAAATTATTCTCACCGCACATCAAATCATTCAGTCCTCAAGTGCCAAAATTCATTCCTCACTTTCTTCCTCAGAGTGTAGCATCTGATGACATTAGTTTTGTGTTGTTTTACTATTCTTCTTCTACTATTCTGCATGGTGCTCTAGTCTGATTTGACCCCTTTTGACTTGATGTTCTTGATGATCAAGGTTGCAGATTCAAAGTCATTACTAGATTTATTTAATTGCCCTGACTCTCTAAGGGCATTCAGTATTTAAGCTTAGTCCATTGCTCATCTGTTTTCCACAACACTGGCTTCACATGCACGCACGCATGCACGCATGCACACACACACACACGCACACACGCATGCTCACACAATAAGAACACCCACCCACCTGCAAGCCCATAAGCCAGTTTATTTCCTTTTACACTGTGGCCTGGCATAAAAATGACGTTGACTTTTACATCATTTTGACCTCCTTAGAGACTCTACCATTATCTTTGAGCGCAGCTGATCTCAATCTTCCTGAGCATATTCATTAAGTCACTGAGAAAGCATGCTAAGGTGAAAGTCTGTGTCTCCAGCCATGCTGTTACCTTAGGAATCCCTGAAGTGGAAAAGAGGAGTTGATATTTGATAATGCAACAGATGTTTAAAAACTGTAGTCAGTGATGTTTGGATGTACTCAACAATTGCTGCAGAACAAGTCGGAAGTTCTTTTTACATTCTAGGGAAATTATGGAAATGTCAATAAAACTTTTTGTTGATAAGAAAATAAATATGTGCTGACACATACATTTACTGCACATATTTGTGGCCAGAAGCAAACAACATAATGATGAAATTGGTTTGATAGTTAAATGTAGGTTCACTAACAATTTTAACACTAGTAGCTTATATAAAAAATATTTTCTCACAACACTACACAGCATAGAGAGAACTATGAATAATGAATGTTTAGAGAAGTCAGTTTATTCAATCTGAAATGTAAGGATTATCATTGTAATTTCCAGTCACTCAGAGAAGATGGTCTTCTGCAAGTATGGAAAATAACCGATGGAACATTCATGTCAGAATTGAACATTGGTGAATGGGTGAGTACACTACCATAATATTTTATTTACAATGTCTCAAAGAAAAACTAGTAACATATGTATTTTTTTTATGCTGTAAGTATGTAAAGGACCATTTTTACATGCCTTGATGCCCATTGCTCATATGTTGCCAGTCCCACATTGTATAGGCCAATGGGCACTCTAGGGGTGATGTGATCAGTATCATGCTGGCTGTCTTTACTTTCAAAGACCTGGTACCCATTTTAGGCTGGGTTGACTTGTGAGCCCAGATCAATGTAAGACATCTGCCTCATTGGAAATGTGATCCATGGTCATCGGGACAGCATTCAAATGTGCTAACCACTGTGTTGCCATGGCTCTTTTGATGCTGTGCCAATGGATAAATATTTATGTGTTTGCTGATGTTATGCACAAATAATTTAGTAAGCGTGCATGTTAATAAATGAGGTAGCAAAGCCTGTTACATGCATAACAATTTTATTATTATTCATTTTTTGATTAATTGCTGATTTAGTCATAAAAAGGGAAACAGTTAAAGCTACACAATATTGCAACACATTTTTCAAGTTGTATCATGCCATCGATTGAAAATGACTCACATTGCTGCAACACTGCAAGTAAATTTTCTACATCATAACGTCAGACCCATACAGTCAACCATATGTACGAAAAGCTACAGCGCTTCCAATGTATGGTGTTTGAACACCCACCTTAGACCTGACTTGGTACTCAGTGGCTTTAATCTATTCTGATGCAAAGAAATACCTAGCTAGAAAGAGAAATGAAACCGATGACCAAATCCAGCAAGCTTGCAATATCCTGCTTGCAGGACCTTGACACTGATTTCTTGTGGACTGGAATAAATACCTTGGTATACCAATGGGACAAATGCCTAGACAAGTATGGAGATTATGTTGAAAAGTAATGTTTGACAATGTTAATTATTAGCTATCTTTAGGTTTATATATGAATAAGCAAATTCATAAGTCATGCCTTTTTACCTTAATTATTGAAAAATCCTTGTAGACATAGGTGACTTTTATGTCTTTTTGTTTTTATTATAGTTATGGGAAATCAGTCATAAGTCATGAGTTCCAGATATATTTATGTATGTGAGTGTTTCTTTAATTGTTTACAGTTAAGCTTATGTGATGAATTTCACTTGATGTGGCACTTTTATTATATTTGTACCTCTGACATTTTCCAGTGTTTTGTTCACTTCTTGTCTTCATCTGCCAGACCACGTTAAGTAAACAGTTAACTTTAGGTACTGTACACTTATGTCATTGATCTTTCTAAAGTTTAATTATAAAAATCTTTAACAATTAATTTCTACAACCATAAGTTATTAATATGCTCCGTAGCTTTCACTAAGCATTGAAGAGCCGTCATAGATAATTTTGAGTGTTTTATTTTGAAACTGTATATTTGTATAGAACATATTTCTTATTGTTGATTTGGTAATTGTTATTATATTATTATGTTCTTGCCATTTTCACCTGTTTTGTGGTCTCAGATGTCCTGGGGTTGTTATTGTCTCTTTTTCTTTCATATTTCACACAAAATACATATATATCCAAGTTGTGAAACATTTGATGATGTGTAAACATTTGAAATTAGGCAATTAGTTTGCAATATTTTTCTGTATTCTGAAAGGCTGAAGCATTAGTATGCAGCCGTCTAGCCCAGTATGCTGTAGCAGGAACCAGATCTGGAAACTTGTGTTTTATTGACCTTACAAATACTCAAAAACCAAGGCTGATAGTGAAACAAAGGCTGTTCAGACAACCTATTAAGCACTTGGTGTAAGTTTCATTGTTACATTAGTTTGTTCTTGCAGTCGCAGGGCATTTTATAGTTCCCACGAGAAAATGTAACTATTAGTGCAACATAATTTAAAATTATTATACTAGGAATAATGACTGCATATGGTTTTTACAAAACTGATTCTAAACTTGTTTTTTAAAAACTATATTGAAATTCTGAAATTTTGATGTTAAATCATATATATTTTGAAGGAATATTTTTTATGGTTTACATTGTCTTTCTGTATTTAGTAAAAATTAAATGTTTAAAAACAAAAACACCAAACCACAAGTTCTAATATTAGATATATAGTTACAACTTAGAAGCCACTGTGAAGTTGTGGAAGGATGTTGTCTGAAACAATTCAACGTCAAGAATAGAAAATAAATTCATTGGAACCTCATCACAATGCACCAAATTCAGGCCAAACAAAGCAGGTGCTATATACTAGGAATGTAGTGGAAGGCTGCTGATAACCAATCCTGGATAGTATAAGGTACAAATAAAAATATGTTAAAAGATTTAAATACTACAAACCAGAATTAGAAGTAGATGCCAAAGAGACTGCAATGGCATGAGCACACTTGAAGAAAATAACAGAATAGAAACTGATGGTGAGAAACTATTCTAGCTGTTTTCTGTGAGAAATCGATGAAAGGAATCTCATGTGATTAGGAATATGATAAAGGAAATTCTTTGATTGAGAATGGGATGAAGAGAATCTTTTGATTGGGAATGTGTTGAATGGAATCTTTTGATAGGGTGCAGATTATATTTTGTTAGTAAAAGAAATCATGAAAACTACAGAGATGTTAATTTAATAGAAAAATTATAAATTATAAAAAAAAATTTTAAAAAAAGCAAAATTGTATATATCATGAAAGATATTCTGTACACAGTTATTCTTTTTCTTCTTCATAATATGGTTTTTACCCTCTTTTTAATCCTTTGTTTATAATTTATTGTCTTTAGTTTATTATCTATTTTAGTCTCTAATTTGATTCTTAGTATGTGGTCTTTTGCTAATTCTTTTTCCTTGTGGATTCCAGAGAAAGGCTTTCTAGTTAACTGGTTTTAGTTAACTGGTATTCTCTTTTATCCACACCTCTTGATTTACTGGATTTTTTTCTAGCTCTCTTATGGAGCTCCACGTGGGTGGTTTTGTTATACCAGTTTTGTCCTTCTCTGCCTTTTGGCTAAGGTCAAAGTGTAGATTCATCTGCACTTGTAAACACTGTTCAGTGAATCAAGAGCAATGAAGCATGAATGTGAATGGATAAATCAGGAAGTGCTTGGAAGCCATGGAGATGTGGTTCCTAAAACAAATGTGTGAATACCTTGGATTGCCAGACTAACTAACAACAATTGCCTGGAAGAGCCTAATGAAAATAGTACGTTATATGTAACTATAAACAAATTACAGATGGCATTCTTTGGACATATATTGAGAATAGAGGCAGTGGAAAACATTGTGACAACTGGAAAGATTAGTAGGTGCAGAGGCAGACACAGACCAAGAGAACAGATGCTGGAGGAACTGAGATAGTGGCATGGAGAAATATCATCAGCAGTATTGATCCAGAACACCAAGGGGAGAGACTTGGATAGCTATGAGAGTTAGCAGGGCATACAATGATAATGATAATGTGCCAAAAGTAATTGCCTTTTTAAAAATAAAGTAACTATAACTTGTGAAGAAATATCACAAATGTGTGTTTAATTGTAGTCATTAGTGTATTTGCTGTTATCTGGTGATTGAAAAAAATAATTTTGTATGTCCTTTGCAGGATGTTGTAATCAACCCAAGGTTGATTTTCTGTGCAATTTAACATTCCATAGTTTGCCATTGCTTTTTGAATAAGGAAGTTAACGTTTAAGTCCAACTTAATGAAGGGTGTAGGGGATGAACCACCTACCTTGCCATATGCAAACTGGAAGTTTCAGAGCTAATGCTATCATATAATTTTAATTCTCCTTTATTTATATGTTGATTGTAAAATATGGTTTAATCTGTATTTTTTATCTATTGCAAACATTTTGAAATTTAAATACACATTCTGAATCTCCAGTTTCAACAATGATGCTGGAACACTCTTATTTGTAGCGTCCAATGTCAGCAGCATTTTTCTTATAGATGCACGAGCAACAATGGGCTTTAATGTATTAGGATATTTGTGTAAGTATTTTACTACTGTTATTATGTACAGGGTGTATTTTTAATGACTGTGGGGCTTTTGAAAATATTGTCGTTCCAAGTTTTGTATTTACCTTTTATGTTGCATGAACTCTGCAGAGGGTGAATACAAAACTTGAAACAGCAATATTTTCAAAAACCCCACAGTCATTAAAAATACACCCTATAGTACTAAAATACTGAAGAATATGAAAAATTGCCAGCATGAACTCATCTTGATGAAGGGAAATTCCTAGCTGCATATGAAAGAGGTAGAGGATGGGAAACACACAAAAGTGTGGCAAATGCAGTTCAGCAGACTGAGAACAGTATAACTAGGAAGTCCTTTGTATGGAATCCACAGGGTATAAGAAAGACGACCTAACCTAAAACACATGGAGAAGAGAAGTAGAAACACAAATGAATAATATGGGGGGAGTATGGTTGGAGCTGCAAGGGATGTCTAAGGATTGGGGGCTTGGAGTGAGTCAGTTGAGGGCCTGTGTCCCAGTGAAGGTTGAAAGAAGAAGAGGACTGAGCATTCAACAGATTAAGTGGCAAACCCTGCTCATGAACAGTCAAAACAGTGAACGACCTTTTTACACACCTTGAGGTGTATCGGATATATGGTGCTATCTCCATATCTTTATAGACCAATTGGCACTTGATGGGTGATGCAATCACTACACACTGGCCTCCTTTACTCCTGAGGACTCTTCATGGGACCCATTTTAGGCTGGGTCGACCTGGGAACCCAGGTCAATTTCCACAATTTGCCTAGATGGGCTCAAATACATAACCACTCGGTCGGCTTCCCACTCATGTGTACTGACAGTCAGGAATTACTGACACAGAGGTCACAAACCACCAATGTGGATGTGGAATGCAAAGGGTTACCATCACATTATCTTCCCAAGAATTAATTTTAGCAAATCACATAATTTGGGATGGAGGAGTGAGATGCTCAGACATTTCACACCACTCTTTGGACTGATTAACTTCACATATGGCATAATGTGTGCATCTTTGTAATGAAGCTTCATGTTTAGTTTCTCCAAAAGACAGCTCTTGGCATATAAAAAATTTTTTTGTTGCGTATCCCTTACGGGACGTTGCAGCATTTTTCAGTTACGTTCAGTAGTTTGCCATTGCTTTCTTGGCATATAAGTGTAAAGATAAACAAAGGAGTTCATTATCATTCATAATTTAAAGGAAACCTTGGGAGGAGTTACCAGAATTAGCTCTTAAAGGACATGGGATTTCTCTATGTTTAGTATCAGATTTTTCTGCCTAATTGTGTTTTCAGGAATAGTTAAAGTTTAAAGTTAGGTATTTTCATGATTATTTTTCCCTAAAACTATACTGGTTACATAGTTATAAACTGTACTGGCTACATAGTTATAAAAGAAATGTTTAAAATGTATAACCAGGTGGGAAAACAGAACACAGAGTTTATTAAAGTTATCAACCATGATTACCTTTTCCAAATCTGTCTCTCCAGGCTTTAAAAGTTAAGTTTCACTATAGTGACAAAATGTTGGAAAAATAACTTCCTCAGAATATATGAAGGTCTTTACTAGTATGCCACCACGTCTCAAATGCTGCTTCACTTTAACAGTTTTGCTATCATTCAGATTGTACTATGTGTATGTATACAAAAATAATATCATTGTCATAAGCACCATTTTCACTACCATTATCATCACCATTAGCATATCCTAGTAATTATCACATTCACTATTATTATCATGACTTTTGATGTTAGAGTGAAAGTTAGTACACATTAACATTAATCAGCATGATCAGGAACAATGATGCAGTCAGCTATTTAAAACAATAATATGCTACAGTAAATTTTAATTGCACAGAACATAGACATTGCACTAGTTATTGGACCTAAACAGTTAACAATACCTGAATTAAAACTGTTAAAAAAATCATCATACTTTTTGCATTCTCTGTGAAACATAGGGTCGCAGAAGTTGCTAACAAGTACTTTTAATTATGTAGTGTGACCTTCTGCCGTAGAAATATTATTCTCCCCTCTGCCGTGCGTCCACCTTGACGAGGTAGAGGGGCTTGCGCGTTCCAATGACCCCAAGAGCTATGCCGACGGTAGCACAGCTACTGGTAGGGTCACCCATGTCGGACAGGTCAAGGGAGAGGGACCAGACGAAGTGACGCACAAACCTGCTGCCTTGTAGGTAGACTGGGGACAGTCAAAGGCTAGGGAAAGCATCCCGAAAAGTGCTTGTCGAAATCGGATGTACTGAGCCACAAGCTTGACAAAGAAGTGCAACGTAACTTTATCATTTCATGATGCCACAGATGAAAATTAATCGTTATGGTGCTAATCCCGTGAAGTCCCATCAGGCGGTGATAGTGCCGGGCCCCCTGCCTCGAGGGGGTCCACCCATGACTACTGGTGGTCACCTTCCCCTGTGCTGTGGAGTCAAGGCACAGAGGAGTAGGTTAAGAGCTATTGACCAAATACCAAGGACACTCAACATACTACAGTGGAATGCCGAAAGAGTTTATAACAAGAAAGAATCCCTGACACAGCGTCTTCATAAAGATAGAATAGATGTGGCATGCATTCAAGAGACACACCTCAATGCCAATCGCAAATTTTCAGTCAGAGGATATCAGGCCACACGTTTCGACCGCGAAGGACATAAAGGAGGAGTTCTAATACTTACACGAAATACAATACCTTGCAGCGAAGTATCTGTGATCTCTGACAACCAAACAGAAATTATAGGTGTTGATATAATGATAAAGGACGTGAAAATAAGAATCTACAATCTGTATAGCCCAGCAGATAAGGACCTTACACTCTCAAACATGAAAATAACTGACACAAACTGCATTATTGTCGGAGACTTTAATAGCCGTTCAGAAAGATGGGGATACCCAGATACTGACAAAAGAGGAGATGAATTGGAGGACTGGGAAATAAACTCAAATCTCCATCTACTCAACAAAGCGGATGACACTACCGAGCTTTCTACTCCAGAAGATGGCTTACCACTTCTACTCCAGACTTAGCTTTCTGCACAGGAGACATCCTCCACAAAATCGATCGCCATGTGCTGGACCAATTAGCAGGTAGTGACCACAGACCAATCAAGCTTGTAATGAATATGGAGTATGTTCCACAGGAGCAAAAGCCCTTGCCCCGCTGGAATTACAAACGAGCAGATTGGGACAGATTTGCCATACTAACAGACAAATATTGTGAAAACATAAATACACGATATGGCAACATAAAGCAAATGGTGGAAAGTCTAAACAGAGCGATAATACAGGCAGCCACTGAGTCCATTCCTAGAGGAGCGAGGAAAAATTACAAACCATACTGGACTGAAGAACTACAAAGTTTGGAGGACAAAGTTGAAGATGCCAGGAAGACAGCAGAGAGAGAACAAACAATTGAAGCAAATATCTCTCTCAAAGCCATCTCAGCAAAATATAAAAGAACAGTAAATCAAACAACAAGAGATTGTTGGAGGGAAAAAACAGAAAACCTGAATTTTGACAGGGATGGAAACAAATTATGGAAACTAGTGAAAGCCATGAACAATGAAGGACCTAGAAACAAACAAATAACAATTAAACAAGGAAATGCCTTGCTTACAGGAAAAAAGGCTGCAAATGCACTAATGGAACACTATGCAAATGCAAACCACATTGATATTACAACCGAACAGAAGAAAGCAATCAAAGACAAACAGATACATCATAGAAATACAGAGACAGCAGCAGAATATATGATGGCAAATCTAACAATGGAAGAAATGGAACAGGCAATGAATACCCTAAAAAAAGAAATCACCAGGAAAGGATGGAATCACACATGAAATGCTAATAGGACTAGGCAACAAGGCAAAGAAGAAACTACTAGCAGTCCTAAATAACAGCTGGAAGAGAGGAATAGTCCCACAGGCATGGAAGGAAGCTATACTAATACCAGTCCCAAAGAAAGGAAAAGACCTGGAAGAACGATATGGCTATCGACCTATCAGTCTACTTAGCTGTGTAGGAAAATTAATGGAACGCATTATCAATGGCAGGCTAACATGGCATCTGGAAGAAAACAAACTCTTAACACCACACCAAGCAGGATTCAGAAAGTACAGATCCACTGAAGATCAAATAACCTATATAGCTCAGGAAATAGAGGATGCCTTCCAAGAGAAAAAGCACACACTAGCAGTCTGGATAGATTTAGAAAAAGCATTTGATAAAGTATGGAAGGAAGGACTGAAAGTAAAACTGCAAAACATGCATGTTTGTGGAAAAATGTATAAATGGATCAGCCACTACCTTGAGAACAGAACTGCCAGGACAAAAGTACAAGGACAAACAAGCAAAACGATGCTGCTGGAGCAAGGTGTCCCCCAAGGAGGAGTTCTTTCACCAACATTATTCCTAGCATATATAAATGACATCACAGAAAATTTTCCAGCCAGAGTACACACATCCTCCTTTGCAGATGACCTAGCCATATGGACATCTGAAGAATATATTAGTACAGCTAACAGCAGAATACAGCAAGCCTTATTAGCGCTAGAGGACTGGTCAAAATCATGGCTAGTGAAGATAAGTGATGAGAAAACAACATGCACAGTGTTCTCCCTCTCAAATAAAACTCAGCAACCTAAGCTGGTATTGAATGGAAAAATATTGCGCCATGAAGAAAATCCAAACTATCTAGGAGTCACCTTTGATCGTCGCCTGACATGGAAGACACAGGTTGAGAAAAATCGAACAAGAGCAAGGCAGAGAATGGCAATCATGAAAAAGCTTGCTGGTACAACGTGGGGAGCAGATGAGAAAGTTTTCAAGAAGTTATATACTGGACGGGTGAGGCCAGTACTGGAATATGGCATTGCAGCTTGGGCAACAGCAGCTAAGTCAAACTTTAACAAAATAAGTAGAGTCCAAAACCAAGGAATGCGAATCATAACTGGAAGCCTGAAGACAACGCCTATTAATGAACTAGAAAAGATCACTTGTTTACAACCAATGCAGGATAGAAGAGATAGCAGAGCCCAGCAACAAGCAGAAAAATTTAGAAGATTGACAGACCACCCTATGTACAACAGATTTAATGGTTTTGGAAAGGGAAGACTGAAGCGTAGCAACTTTGTAGAAACTGCAAAACGAAGGATTAGGGCAGATCCTATACTTAACATATCAACAGTCAAGCCCATACACAATGCACACAAGTTCCCAGCTTGGAGACAGCAGCAACTGCCTGAGATGATAGAAAACATTCCTGGTATTGAGAAAAAGAACACTCAGCATGAAACCGAAAGAAGAGAAATAACCCTAAACTACATAAAAGAACATTACCCAAGCAGGAATTGGATCCATGCAAGATGGATCAGCCAAAAATTCAATAGAGAATGGAGGAGGAGGAATTGTCCTAAATTAAAAAAATGGAGTGAAAAAAACACATTCAATGGCAACTGGAAAATTTTCAAGTAACTTCAAAGCGGAGGTAGAGGCTTTGAAAACTGCAGCAGAAATGCTCCTGATGGAGGAAAATAAAGAGAAGCAAATAGCTATCTTCACAGATGCAAAGTCAGCTGTCTCAATACTGAAGAGCAATAACAGCACAGAACTAACTGACCTAAGAGCAGCACTCCATGGTCTATGCCAGAAATCCAAGAAAGTTGTAATACAGTGGATCCCATCACATTGCAGTATACCTGGAAACGAAGAGGCTGACAGACTGGCAAAAGAGGGTGGACGACTACCACAGCCTGACATAGACATAACCTATAATGAGGCAAAGAGGTTGATAAAAAGCACTTATAGAACCAAATGGGAATCAGAGTATCCAGGCCATCAGAAGGATGATGCATATTACAAACTCGACCGAAGAGAACAAGTAGCAATCTTCAGACTCCACACAGGACATAACAGGCTGAAATACCACTTGTTCAATAAACTAAAGATAGGAGATACTGATGAATGTAATTGTAGAACTGGAAAAATGACAGCAAAACATTTGCTGCAGGATTTCCCAACGTATGCAGAACAGAGAAAGATATTTTGGCCCACACCTGCTTCATTTGAGGACAAGCTCTATGGAGATATCAACAAGCTCAAGTTGACCGCAGTTTACTTTAACTGCATACAGGTTGACATTTAAAGGTGCATGAAGACCCAGAGGCATGAAATGGAATATTGCTTGGATAGCAAATCCATTGTGTGGAAAGTCCAAATCGAAAGCTTGCTGGGTGGGCTTCATAAAAGGTGGAAAAGTGTTCTAGTGGCACGAAATGGAATATTGCTTGGATAGCAAATCCATTACGTGAAAAGTCCGAATCAAAAGCCCATTTTGTGGGCTTCATAAAAGGTGGAAAAGTGTCCTAGTGGCATGAAATGGAATATTGCTTGGATAGCAAATCCATTACGTGGAAAGTCCTAATCAAAAGCCCACTGTGTGGACTTCATAAAAGGTGGAAAAGTGTCCTAGTGGCACGAAATGGTATATTGCTTGGATAGCAAATCCATTACATGGAAAGTCCGAATCAAAAGCTCACTGTGTGGATGTCATCTGCAGACTGCATACTTCTGGTTTCGGGAAGAACAGCCTATGGTGAACGGAAGGCCCAATATACGAAAGTGAGGCTAAGCAGCCATGTGCAGGACGTGACGATTCCTTGGGTGAGCCCAGTACCAGAGCGCTATGTATCGGCTCTGCAAGTATGGAAGCCTCCTTGGATGGCGGGGAATGCCCATGGTCTGCCCCTGCCTTCCCTTGAGGGCTGACCAGGATCTTTGGCTGTTCTATATGGACCAGCTGGGATGGGGGATAACACCACAACAGTGAGAGTCAAACGTCCTAAGAAACTCCCAGGAAGGTTAACCCGGTCAACAAATGCCTGCAGAAGTCGGATGTGCCGGCCTAACGGCGCAAGAACAGCAGCTCTGCTGTAAACAGGCACAACGCAATCACATCCGGAAAAAAAACTCCGGATGAACGAAGAAGAAGAAATATTATTCTGATGAAATAAAAACTGTTATGGAAAATAACGAATTCCCTACTTGGGGTTGTAAACAATATAAAATGACACAAAGTAGTGCAGCTTTACATAACAGATTTATGACACATACAGGACGTTGTGGCGATTAGCCTTCATCAGCAAACAAACACATTCACAAAACACAACATATAGTCAAGGAGGTCTCCTGTGACTACATTAACATGTGACGATGGGCGAGAAGAATGAAAAGAAAATGAAAATTTTGAAAAATGTTCATACTTACCTCAGAATTGCGAGCTGTGTATAACCCCGAATATCGCCGATGTCTTCTTTTTATACCCAACCGAGGGAGTGGGGTGTAGGATGATGATGGGGTGGTGGGTGTGATGGTTCAATGAGCATCCCATGTACTGGAGTGGAAGTGGTACATTGAAAGAAGGGGGGAGGGGGCGGAGGCAGATAGGTAGGACGGCAACCTGTGATAGTGATCTGAGAATGGTATCTGATCAATCCCAGTGGATGTACTTACAAAGCATGAGTGGGTGCCAGTGAATGGGTTGGCCCTAGTGGATGAATATTGAAGAGCGATGGAGTGTGCACGCAAGTATGATGGTGATACTAACCAAACTCACATTCTGTACTCCTTTATGTTATTGTGAGGCGAGTCATAGAGTCAGGGTGGATTGATATGCGTGAGTGCACATACAAACATCTACGCCGCTCAACAGACGGATGGACGTACAGGCGGACGGATGGACGGACAAAAGGGAGGGAGGGGGGGAGGAAGTTAGTTAGTTAGTTAGTCGAGGTTCCAACTTCACGGCAATGGGTCATCCCCATTATGCTCCATTCCTGTGCCAGTGAATATCACACAAAATGCTCCCCACTGTCCAATGTGAAAAGTGGAATAGGCAGGAGGGGGGAGTAAGGAAGGGAGAGAGGAAGGAAGGAAGGACGGACGGAAGGAAGGAAGGAAGCTTGCTTATATTTGAACAATGGCCAAAGGTAGCTTGGAGCATTTTGAAATAGGATTTTGGAAATTAGTTTAGCCTTAATAAAAGTAGGAAAGAATGTGTTTAGGTAGGAAAGAAGTGTAGAAAGAAAAGTGTTTAGGAGGCAGTTGAGAACGGTAGAAAGAAAAAGAACTAAGACAGACAGACAGACAGACAGGCAGACCAAAAGAAAGAAAGACAGAAAGACAGAAAAAAAGAAAGACAGAAAGAAATTGGACAGACAGACAGACAGACAGACAGAGAGGGGAAGGAAGGAAGGAAGGAAGGCAGACAGAGATAGACAGACAGATGGACACAAAGAAAGAAAACCTACAGAGAGAAAGAAAGAAATACAGACACAGAGAGAGGGGAAGGAAGGAAGTGTAGTATATTAAAACGTCTCTACAAATCTCCTGGTATTGACGCTTTCAAAATACAAATCCCTAATAGTTACTGTTTAAGTACCTTACTTTGGAAGAAGAAAACAGTGATAGACTGTGGCAAGGCCAAATTTAGGTGGCCCTAGTTTAAATCTAAGCTACCAAGATTGGGAAAATACCTGGCCAAGGCGGGCGCTAGACCGAACAAAGGGATTAGTAACCATTCAATCAGTGAGTTAAATTGGGTAGAACTGTGGTAAAGCTGTGAAAATGTAAACAATATAAAATGATACAAAGTAGTGCAGCTCTACATAACAGTTTATGACACATACAGGACGTTGCGGCGATTAGCCTTCATCAGCAAACAAACACATTCACAAACACAACATATAGTCAAGGAGATCTCCTGTAACTACATCAAAAGGTGACGACAGGACGAGAAGAACAAAAGGATGAAAAAATGAAAGCAATGAAGAGAAAATGAGACTTGAAAAAAATGTTCATACTTACCTCACATTTCCAATCTGTGAGTAACTCAGAATATCTCTGATGTATTCTTTTTATACCCAACCGACAGAGTGAGATGGAGGATGATGACGTGGTGATAGGTGTTACGGTTCAGTGAGCACATTGAAAGAAAGGGGGGGGGGGGAGAATGGAGGCAGGAAGGCAGGACGGCTACCTGTCTGGTAGGGGTATCTGAACAATCTCAGTGGATGTACTGACGAAGCATGAGTGGGCGCAAGCATGATGGTGGTACTAACCAAAACTACATTATGCACTCATATATGTTATTATGAGGCGAATCCTAAAGTCTGGGTGGACTGATATGCGTGAGCGCACATACATACATATACACCGCTCAACAGTCATTCATACACTAGTGTACATGGGCATGTGCAAGGTATATATAAGAAGAGAGAGAGAGAGGTGGAGGGAGGGAAAGAGAGAGAGAGGTGGGTATCGTTCCTGTGATGTGCCTCATGGGGTATGCGGAGTAGGTCGGTCTACAAATACGAGGCTTCACTCATACTGTTCCCTATGAAATAGGGTAAGTAAGGTTGATTGTTATACCACGTATTATAAGATCATATCACCCAATGCTTGTGTTATTGGGGTTGTATAAGATCCGACCACTGGTAATACACATGATGTGGGTAGGCACAGAGAAGCAAGATTGTTTGGAGAGAGAGAGAGAGAGAGAGAGAGAGAGAGAGAGAGAGAGAGAGAGAGAGAGAGAGAGAGAGAGAGAGAGAGAGAGGGGGTGGAAAAGTGCCTGCGACATACCACATGAGGTATGCGGAGTAGGTCGGTCTACAAATACGAGGCTTCACTCATACTGTTCCCTATGAAATAGAGTCAGTAAGGTTGATTGTTATACAACGTATTTTAGGATCAAATCACCCAGTGCTTGTGTTATTGGGGCTGTATAAGATCCGACCACCAGCAATACACATGGCATAGGTAGGCACAGAGAAGCAAGATTGGAGAGAGAGAGAGAGAGAGAGAGAGAGAGAGAGAGAGAGAGAGAGAGAGAGAGAGAGAGAGAGAGAGAGAGAGAGAGAGAGAGAGAGAGAGAGAGGTTGGAATAGTGCCTGCGACATATCACATGAAGTATGCGGAGAAGGTTGGTCTACAAATACGAGGCTTCACTCATACTGTTCCCTATGAAATAGAGTCAGTAAGGTTGATTGTTATACAACATATTTTAGGATCAAATCACCAAGTGCTTGTGTTATTGGGGCTGTATAGGATCCGACCACCAGCAATACACATGGCATAGGTAGGCACAGGGAAGCAAGATTGTTTGGAGAGAGAGACAACAACAACAACAACAGAGAGAGAGAGAGAGAGAGAGAGAGAGAGAGAGAGAGAGAGAGAGAGAGAGAGAGAGAGAGAGAGAGAGAGAAGTTGGAAAAGTGCCTGCGACATACCACACGAGGTATGCAGAGTCGGTCAGTCTACAAATACGAGACTTCACTCATATTGTTCCCTATGAAATAGAGTCAGTAAGGTTGATTGTTATACCACATATTTTAGGGTCAAATCACCCAGTGCTTGTTTTATTGGGATTATATAAGACCCAACCACCAGAAATATACATGGCATAGTTAGGCACAGAGAAGCAAGATTGTTGAGAGATAGAGACAGAGAGAGAGAGAGAGAGAGGCAGAGAGAGAGAGGCAGAGAGAGAGAGAGGGTTGGTGTAAGATTATATTGAGAGGGAGAGAGACAATATATATCTGTGCATATAGAAACACATACACATATGTACTTGTGTATATGCGCATGAACGCACAACCGCATATACAGTGTGGTTGCTAACTGGTTGGGGGATTACTCAGTCTGGGGGGGGGGGGGGAGTAGTGATTTCATAAGGGGTGCCCACTACGACACATAGAAAGTTTCTCGACAAGAGTCCAAAGTCATGGAGAAAAGCTATGCTCTATAGCAACAGTAGGCACAAAAGCAGTTAAATTATCAATTCTTATTCCTAGAAATGGTGTAGAGTAGTTATCAACTTCATGATTGAGAGAAGGACAAATTGTAGCTAGATTACGTTGCAAAGTTGATGTAAAGCTATTAGCATCAAGAACCCCTTTCAGTCAAGTCTGAGTAGAAGTGAAAGCAGAACCAGAACATGATTGAAGATCTCTTCTATGGTCATTCTGATCGTGCCCCGGCTGCTTCAATAAATTACATATCTGTTTGTGTTACAAGACAAATCGTAATATGCAGAAGACAATGTTTTAGACCGCCCATCTCAACACAGAAAGGGTCATTTATGTTTTACTGCTTATACTATGACTGTTTCACTTCTGTGTTTTTATTTATTTGTGTATTTTCTGTGATCATCCGTTCATCCAGTGGCCTGTCATATGCAGAACTTCTCTTCTCCCCCCTCCTCCACACTAGTCTTTCTAAATATGTCCATTATAGCCAGATTTCTTGCCTATATTGCCTCGGTAATTTGTTTGAAATGTTATGTATTTAATGTATGACTGGTGTCATTTGCATTAACTGTTTTACAGCTGTGAGTGGCAAAACTCAGTCCCTGGCAACATTCGTGAATAACCACAACACAACACTCTTGGTTGCCTGCAACAACAATCCTCAGATATATGGCTCAAATCTTCTGTACAAGTTTGTCATCTCTGATGATTTGATCAAAGGTCAGTATGAATTTTCACATATATTTCTAATTATTTATTTAACTTGTAGCCATTTTTATTGATTTTCTAATTATTATTTTTTTGCAGTTTATTTTATTTATAAAGTGAACAAAAGAAGAAGAAATTGATTTTTATACAGTTATGTGTTAATATTTAAAAAGGTAAAGGTAGCCGCAAACCTAGACAATGACAGAAAAAGAGAAAAGAAAAATCACTACAACAGAAATGAGATTCCTGAGAAGAATACTCAGTATATCAAAAAGAGATAAGATCAGAAATGAAGAAATCAGGACTAAAGTGGGGGTTATAGCAGCGCTAGATTTTATTACAAGGCAGCAGGTAAAATGTTTGGTCATGCAAGTAGGTTACCAACTAACAGTATACCACAACAAGCAATGATGTACAGACCCAATAGAAGCAAAGGAAGAGGCCGACCACGTAAACGATGGACAGGGGGAATAGGAGAGTCCATGGGAATATCGATACATGAAGCCCATAAGCTGGCACTCTCCCGCTGTTTATACTTCACCTCGAACACCACAAGGTACATGAGGAAAATGATAAGAGATGAGATGAGAAAGGTATTCCCCATAGCAGAATATGTTGTTAGGGTGTGAAGTGTTAGTCGTGCACATATTCCAGGTCATGATATACCAAGATAGATCACCAGTTCCCGTCCTTGTGGCCTTTCCTTCCCAGACAACTCCTAAAACATCTATTGCCCATTTTTTATAAGGATGGGTTGACTCAGGGCTGTACTGGTTGGGAACCCTTCCCCTTTCAATTTTCCTCTGCTGAGGATTGAACCTGAACCACTGTGCACTAACCATAATACCACCTCAGTTCTTAGTATTTAATTGTTTAAACATAATATTATATATATATAAGCCTCTGAAATGTTTGAAGAACTTGACAACAAAGAAGCATAAATTCATGCAGATAGAATCTATAAGTAGAGCAGGAAAGAGTGGGGGTGCAGAAGTTTCTATGATATACTCAGATAAAACAAATGAATCCACATGCTTGCCAACAGGAATATTTTGCTCAAACAATTCTACTTGAGTACAGGTTCTGAGTATTGCCGCAGAAATGATAAAAATACAAGCCATTACTAGAAGGATTTATTTCTTGAAGTCAGTTCTTCAAGCTCTCAAGAGCGACAAACTGCTAGAGCTGAAAAGAAAGGTATATGATGTAAAGACCAATAAAAGGGTTTTATACAGTGGATACCATCTCACTATGGTATACCTGGAAATAAAAGAGCACATATGTCAGCAGGTAACGGACCACAATGGGATCAAACAAAACAGTTAATAAGTTTTCATGAAAAAGACTCTTATCAAGTCTGTCAGAAATTCCTCCAACATCGAGACAACAATTACTATCTTTTTTTACTTCACTCATTGATCTTTAAAGTTTATCCTCCACTGTTGTTTCTCAAGGCCAGAAGATTTGCCTAGATATGTCATATTTTGGGCAGTCTTGGAGTATATGCCGACTTCGTGGTGAAGGATGCAGTTCATAACCCCACATATCCATGTTCAAAACACAGTTGACGTAGACATCAAAATAAGAACTGTGCTCCGAGAACAAGTATATCACCGTGTGAACTGAGACAGCTCGTTACATACTAAGCTCCATATGTGTTCCGGTGAATCATCTGTGTTAAGCAGGGAAAAACAGTGTCAGAAAAGTACATAAATAACAGACACGAAAATACTTGTCTACGACACCAGCGAACTCTACAGGTGCAATACCCATAGGACACAAGTATGACTGTGTAATGTATTTAATATACCCAGGACAATTGTGTACATATAGTATGCCAATGAAAGTAATTTCTAAACATTAGGGCAACGACTAACCTGAGGTATTTAAATACCATGTATATATATACTTATTGTGATATGTATTATAACGTTTTAATATAGTGATAAATTATAGTTAGATTAGGTCACTCTAAGATACATTTAGACTTAGGAAACATAATAGTTTTCATTTTTTTTTAGTAGTTTAGATAGATCATTAATTTACCCACGTACTTAGCTTAAAAGTAGATTAGGATAGTAATTTAAACGTAATAACAGTTAATTATAAACTAGGATAAAAAGTTTAGATAGTAATAGTACCATTTAGTTTGTTTCATTTCACTTGAGTTCATTCCATCTTAATGAACCAGTCCATTTAACAAACTTGTTCATTTAGTATGATGATTAGTTTACACCGGATAGGATAAAAGGATTATACAAATAAACATACATCATTTACACCATTTAGAGTAAAAATATCAATCATATATTTTTTTCATTTAAAAACATTATTCATAATCTTGTTATATTTCACATTACCCATTTCAGAAAGGTACATAACTCATCTCACATCAATTTCATTTTAAATAGTTAGATTACTTCCCTTAAATTAGATTAAAGTAGGTAACACATTAAATACATATTTATAGAACTACTATTAGTATTTCAGTGTTTAGAGTATTATTTCAGTAGAATGTAGTCATTAATAATATCAGGGTACAAACCATCAACCCTTTTTCTTACATGTAAATAGTTTGTAAATACATGACTCGTGCAGCAAGTTACGCACAGTCATTAAGCTCAACTTTGTCAAACTGAGCCAAACTTGTACAGTGTCACTCCAAGGTATTTAAATAATTGTGAGGGTAAAAGATGTGTGACAGAAGTGTGAAAGTGAGAGCATATGTAAATTATACAAGAGAGAGTGAGATCAGTCAGCGGATTTATTTCTGCCGCTCAACGCGACTTTTTTATTTCTTGTCTGCGTCAGATGTTTGCTTTCGATGTTGAAGGTGTGCTGTCTTGAATGTGTTGTGTGTAGTTTAGTGTAGATCTTAGAGAAAGTATTTTAAGTCTCATAAGACGGAAACGTAGTCACGAATTAGTGTTATACACTTGTTTGTGGCCACATTTAACCGAATTATGGCACTTGAAAACTAACTTACATACATGTCATAAATAGACACGTTAGAGGTTAGATTATACTATTAGTTAGATCCAAACACGCAAACATCCAGGAAAACAAACATGTAAATTGCATACATTTTTGGTAGATCAAAGGGAGATAACTCTGGGGTCAAGGGACACAATAGACAACGAAACTCTAACTTAACAGTGAAAGATAACTTTACACGCGGAAGCGAGATAGGTAAAGCCTGTCGCACACAGCTTGTGTAATGGTTTTTAATATTATATGGGGGACATGAAGCAATTCATGTGCTGACCCTAAGAAAGTCAACTTTGTATGGGTAGTGAGTTAATTTACTATTTGAGGGCAGGTCTTATAAGACAATGGTCCGGTTCAGACATACCTCTAATTAATATAATATTGCGATTGAGAAGAGGGCTCACGCCAACCAGACAAGTTTGTGACGATTGCCAGTAGCCAAGTAAAGTGATACTACATTGTGACAATAGTCAGTAGAAGTCTATTCAGTTACCCAAAACCAGGTTATCAGCAGCCTTTGACAAAAAATTAGATACACTATGTTTTAGAAACCTCTTGCGTCACAACCAATGAGTCAAAGTTGGTGACGCAACACAGGAGGGGAGGGTGTGTGTCAAAGACTGAAGTATAGAGGTCTGAGGTCTGCCTCAAGTTAGAAGACCACCGGGAAGAGTGGTCAACCTCAAGTAGATCAGAGGTAACACAGTGCCCCGATATGAGGGCAGGGTAGGTGATAGGAAGGGGGACTATTAACTAGTTCTCTCATGAGACACGGAGGTATCGACCAGATAGTTAGTACTTTGGTCACGGCAGAATCACGCCTACGTGATAGCCACGGAGAAGTGGATTGCCACTCAATAGGAGACGGCTGCTATAAGCGTGCTGAGTGTGACAGCACGCAAAAAGCCGAAGGACGCACAAGGTCCTTCCGCGTGCTGTGTAGCCACGCGAGTAGGAAAGTCAGACTAGGGACTGACTTCTTAGCGAGCGCACCGTTTAGTGTCGATAGGGGTTTCTGTAGCCAAGTAGATAGAGATTAGCAATAGGGTTAGGAAACTAGTGATAGGCAATTCTGTGGCTTTGTGTGTGATTTGATAGCGACTGTTTTGTAAATGTAAAGAGCCAACGGCAATAAAATGTATCATCCATTTCCTCTCACACGACTTGCAAGTTCCTTGTGTGGTGCGAGAGAAGTAATCCTATGATGCCTGAAACATCGGTTGCTGACACTACCCTGTGTTGGTTTTTTTCTGAAAATGATATGGGTGCCAGTCATTCAGAAAAAAATGGCAAACTACTGAATGTAAACTTGCCAAGAAATCATGAACAGCCAAAAAATGCTGTGGTTGACTGCAACATCCTGTAAAGGATATGCAACTAAATTTTTTGAAGCATATATGATGTGCTGTCAGCAGCACCAATCCATGTGTGAAAATGGCTTATTTGCCAATCTTGAATTTTGTTTACATGTGATTGCATAATTAATTGTGTCCTGTTCTGAGGCACAGAATAATTATTTATTCTGGTAATCATCCTGTGCTGGTGTTGGTGGCTGTCAGATTGATGTTATTGATCCAGTCATCCATGTGTACATGTGTGGACTGAGAGACAGGCAGCCAAACATATCCTTCAAGACTGCGATATATTTTGACAATTCTGGACAACATTGACCCCCAAAGACAAACAAAAAACAACCACAAATAGCTGTTTGGGAGTCTCAATGAGCTCTCAGTTGCAGCAACTTACATTAAAAACAAAAATGTTGACAATACTAAAGCAAAATAGACAAAGGAGGGAGAGAGAAGAGGAGGAGATGGAGACGAAGAAGGAGTAGAAGAAGAAGGGAAGAAGGAGTAGGAGATTTTCTACTTATTTTTCAGTGAAGCTATATGCAGATTATTAGATTTAACAATGAGATAATCTGGGTTTAACAAAATATTGAAGTTTCACAAGCACAATTGCAACAATGCTTTCAAATGGTAACCCTGTACATAATTAATGATCAAGAATTTAAAGTGTAGCATTTGTAAATATGCCTGAACTTCAGCAGATATTAAAATATCTTATATATAAATATTAATTTGTTTACGCCTGCATTTTTTAAAACTATTCATTGTTGATTACCTGCAGATGTTAGTCAACATTATAAGAGCTCAATGTGCGACATTAAAGAGGAGTCCTGTCGATCTCTTAAAATGGGACTCCGACATGCAATTTGTAGCCTGGCTTTAGGAGAGGGTGACATTGTCTATGCAATTTGTGCTAGCACAAAACGGCTGCTCACCTTTACCTTGCCAGACCAAGATAAAAAGTTGAGGAAGGTCAGTGAAAATTCCAGATTTATTTCTTACATTATTGTGTGTTGGATCTTTAAACTTCTAATCAAGACATATATTTCTCAGATATAAAATTATCATCAAATATCTTGCCAACCAACGTGAGTGATCATGTTTCTCCACATCTCACAGTCTTTAACAGAATGTGTTAGTTTGTCAAGAATCATTTCCCTCTGTCTCCCTTCTAGCTTTTTGCATAAATGTTTTTGTTGGTTATTATATGTTCCTGGTATTTTCTCTTTTCAACATGTAGCTGCCAAAAATGTTGACTATTATTTCTGATGTCTGTGATGGCTTTGTAGCTTAACCTCTTTCAATACAATTAGATTACTCATTTTGGATGTTTATGGTATTTTCAGGATTCTTCTCTAAAACCACATTATTTTAATTTAATATTTCAATTTATTACAATATGCTCTGGATTTTCTCTTCTCATAAGGTGGTCAAAAATGTATTTCCTTATTACCATTGTCCCTCACCATCAGACGAACCCTCTCAAACTTCAGAAGTACTTGTGATTTACGTCCCCAAGTCTAGGACGAGGAGTCAACATTTTAGTTCAACTGACTGATGTAGAGGTCATAGTTGAACGCGCTATCTCAACATCAGCATACCGGATGTTTAAGAACAAGCGCTCTTATCCATTTGGTCACGCTGACCTCCAAGTAAATGTATGAAACTGGCTTAAATGTGGACCTCGTCTTATCAACTAGTCATCAAATATGCTAGGTATATATCTTCTTCTTCTTCTTCTGCGTTCATCCAGAGAGATATTTTTCGGACGTGATTGCGTTGTGCCTGTTTACAGTAGAGCTGCATTCTTGCGCCGTTAGGCCAACACATCTGACTTCTGCAGGCATTTGTTGATCGGGTTAACCTTCCCGGGGTGTTAGTATATATGATATATTACATTTGTAACTGCACAGGGAAACAAGAAAACAACAATATTGTTTTGTAAGTAATCCTGAGAAGCTGTAATCTCAATTTACTGTGCTACTTTCTGCTTTTATTTTGCCTTTAATTTTAATTTGACAAGTTTAATTTGACATTCCTATCAGTTTTATTTATACTCTCTCTCTCCATCTGTTTCTTACACACACACATGCACGCACACACACACACACACACACACACACACACACACACACATGCACACACACACACGCGCACGCACACAATACACACTCACCTATGCACACACACAGACACATGCATGAATGATATATTTATAATTTTTTTTTCCAGATTGACTTGCTTTTGACTCCCACTGCAGATTATCCTGGCCATCATCTGCCCGGAGGGAATATACTGATTTCTCCCCACATGAAATGGCTTCTCACGTATGGACCAGATGGCTACATTAAGATTCGAACCTGTACAGCATTAGTATGTCTGATACTTATATTATTGTAACTACGAGCAATATATTATTGTCTCTTCATTTAACTCTTTCAGTCCCAGGCAGATATTTCATCCTATTGTAACTAGCTGTTATGTTAACTTAATAATGGAGTTAAAGTAACAAAGCTACGGGACAGAAAGAGATAAAGTAATAATTGAGATAGTGGAAGTTAACATAACAAATGGAAGCAACAGAAGAAGCTAAGAATAGCATGTTATACAAGGTAAGTAAAAGATCCTTTTCCACACCTTCAGGTGTGCTGAGTATATGGTAATGTTAGTTGCATATTCCTTTACAGGACGTACAGCAGTCAACTCCAGCGTTGTTTGGCTGTTCGTGATTCCTGGACAAGTTTATGTTAAGTAGTTTGCTATTGCTTTCTAAGGGAGTCTCTATGGTGAAGTGGTCAAGCCTGTCTGACTCAGGCTTCCAAAGGTTATGGGTTTGATTCTGGGCTGCGTACTTCGGTTCACGAGTGCATTTTTTAAAGACTCCTAAGGGTCTGTCGCTGGAGCTATGGAGTTTGTGCTTTGTGCGACACTTTCCACGCTGTGGAAAGAGTCTGAGCTATATGCGATAAAAACCCGGTGCAATGAAGTTGACCCTGTCGACTTTTAAGCAAGTTTTTTTTATTGCTTTCTAAATGACTGGCACTAATACCATTGTATGGAATACCAATGCAAGACGGTCTACTTCAAAATCGCCCGCAGCTGTGTTTCAAATGTGGTATGCTGGGATTATGAATTGCATTCGTGACCCCTTCACCACATAGCTGGTTGCAAATGGTGCTAGCTCCATATTTTTGTAGACTAATCAGCATTTGATTGGTGATGTGGTCAGTATCATACCAACCACTTTTACTTCCCAGAACATTTCCTGGCAATATTAAAGTCAAGTGTATTGTGAATATAAAACAGAAATAGCAAGAATATATTAGTTACACAATATCTAGTAGAATAATATAATGCTACATATCCTTATGATATGAAAATATTTAATTGATAATTTAATGTCATGAATAATTACATCAGGCCATGTACTCAGAATGGACAAGACAAGACTCCCCTACCAAGCCCTCATATGGTCACCAGTAGGGAAAAGAAAACGGGGAAGACCAAGAGAGACCCTGCGTAGAACCATCATAAGAGAAGGCTCATTCAATGGCCAAGTAAACATCCAAGATCTACAACAGGTAGCAGCGAACCGCCAAACATGGGGAGCCATGACTTCTGCCCTATGCGCCGCCTTGGGCTCAAGAGGAAAGACTAACTAATGAATAAATGAACCAACAAAATCAGTCATCTCAAATAATAATTGATTCTGCATGTCCCATGTATTTTCCAGAAGCGTATTGGACATGGAATCAATCAGTCAAAAAATCAATAAATTAATGAAGTTTAGTCTCCATTTTGTAGATTGTTTACAATCAGTAGCAAACACTTTCTGTCTCTTACTTTGGTTATGCACTCTTAAAAAACTGAAATATTGTATCCAGAATGTCATCAAAGATTGTACTCCCAACAGGAAAGAACAGCTGTGTTTACACCTTTTGAGTATCGGGACGGAGGAGTTAGAACTGCAGCCTTCTCCGATGACCACCTGTACATTCTCTGTATAGGTTACGATGGCAGCATCAGTTGCTGTCACTGGAAGTGAGTATTAATTATTGTAAGGTTTCTTGCACTTGATTAGAATACATAGGATACAGGGGTATTTCCATACATCATCTTCCTGGACTAATACCCAGAAATACTTGATATACACTTATGTTAACTGATTCGGTGCTGACAGATAATATATTGCCAAATTTGACCTCCCATTTGGACAGAAGGACAATATGTCGCCATACTAGGATCATCATGTTATTTGTTTTGTTTCGCAGTATCTTCCACAATTTTAAAGCCGAGTGAATGCCATTATAATTCTTGTTAATTTGATTGTGTACCATATTTGGGCCAAAACTATTTTTTGTTTGGCACTGAATGAACCACCAAACTATTTAGCTCTAACTTTAAATCAGTATCACTGCTTGGATAAGAAGCATGGAAAAATGACAAAATAATTATTAATAAACTACAAACATTGATTAATTGGTATTGCACAGAATAGATGGACAAAAATAGTATAAAAGAACAGCTGGTATTAAATGGAAAAATATTGCGCCATGAAGAAAATCCAAACTATCTAGGAGTCACCATTGATCGTCGCCTGACATGGAAGACACAAGTTGAGAAAAATCGAACAAAAGCAAGGCAAAGAATGGCAATCATGAAAAAGCTTGCTGGTACAATGTGGGGAGCAGACAAGAAAGTTCTCAAGAAGTTATATACTAGACGGGTGAGGCCAGTACTGGAATATGGCATTGCAGCTTGGGCAACAGCAGCTAAGTCAAACTTTAACAAAATAAGTCCAAAAATCAAGGAATGTGGATCATAACTGGAAGCCTGAAGACAACACCTATTAATGAACTAGAAAAGATCACTTATTTACAACCAATGCAGGATAGAAGAGATAGCAGAGCCCAACAAGCAACAAGCAGAAAAATTTAGAAGATTGACAGACCACCCCATGTAAAACAGGTTTAATGGTTTTGGAAAGGGAAGACTGAAGTGTAGAACTTTGTAGAAACTGCAAAACAGAAGATTAGGGCAGATCCTTTACTTAACATATCAACAGTCAAACCCATTTACAATGCACACAAGTTCCCAGCTTGGAGACAGCAGCTAACTGCCTGTGATGATAGAAAACATTCCTGGTATTGAGAAAAAGAACACTCAGAATGAAACAGAAAGAAGAAAAATCGCTCTAAACTGCATAAAAGAACATTACCCAAGTAGCAATTAGGAATCATGCATATACAAATAGATCAGCCAAAAATTTAATAGAAAATGGAGGAGGAGGAATTCTCCTAAATTTAAAAAATGGAGTGAAAAAAAACAGTCAGTGGCAACTGAAAAATTTTCAAGTAACTTCAAAGCAGAGGTAGAAGCTTTGAAAACTGCAGCAGAAATGCTCTTGATGGAGGACAATAGACAGAAGCAAATAACTATCTTCACAGATGCAAAGTCAGCTGTCTCAATACTGAAGAGCAAAACCAGCACAGAACTAGCAGACCTAAGAGCAGCACTCTATTTACTATGTCAGAAATCCCAAAAAAGTTGTAATACAGTGGATCCCATCACATTGCAGTATATACCTGGAAATGAAGAGGCTGACAGACTACCTCAGCCTGAGATAGACATAACCTATAATGAGGCAAAGAAGTTTATAAAAAGCACTTATAGAACTAAATGGGAATCAGAGCATCCAGGCCACCAGAAAGATGATGCATATTACAAACTCGACCGAAGAGAACAAGTAGCAATCTTCAGACTCCGCACAGGATATAACAGACTGAAATACCACTTGTTCAATAAACTAAAGATAGGAGATAACCAATGAATGTAACTGTGGAACTAGTAAAATGACAGCTAAATATTTGCTGCAGGAGTGCCCAATATATGCAGAACAGAGAAAGATATTTTGGCCCACACCTGCTTCATTTGAGGACAAGCTCTATGGAGATATCAGCAAGCTCAAGTTGACCGCAGCTTACTTTAACTACATTCAGGTTGACATCTAAAGGTGCATGAAGAAGTACTTAGACTGCCACACTTCATACCACAGGTATGTCGGTAGCAAAAGCGTCCCAGAGGCATGAAATGGAATATTGCTTGGCTAGCAAATCCATTATGTGGAAAGTCCGAATCAAAAGCTCATTCTGTGGGTGTCATCAAAGGTGGAAAAAGTGTCCTAGTGGCATGAAATGGAATATTGCTTGGATAGCAAATCCATTACATGGAAAGTCCGAATCGAAAGCTCACTGTGTGGATGTAATCTGCAGACGAATTCTTCTGGTTTCCGGAGGAACAGCCTGTGGTGAACGGAAGGCCCAATATACGGAAGTGAGGCTAAGCAGCCATGTGCAGGACGTGACGTTTCCTTGGGTGAGCCCAGTACCAGGGCACTATATGTCGGCTCTGCAATTATGGAAGCCTCTTTGGATTGTAGGGAATGCCCATGGTCTGCCCCTGCATTCCCTTGAGGGCTGACCGTTATGGCTTCGGCTGCTCTAAATGGGCCAGCTGGGATGGGGGATAACACCACAACAGTGATAGTCAAACATCCTTCAAAACCCCCGGGAAGGTTAACCTGGTCAACAAATGCCCGCAGAAGTCTGATGTGTCGGCCTAATGACGCAAGAACGGAGCTCTGCTGTAAACAGGCACACCGTAATCACGTCCGGAAAAAAAACCTCTCCAGATGAACACAGAAGAAGAAGAAGAAGTACAAAAGAACTACCAATGTGGAGCTCATGGAAACAACTAAACAAACACCAGTGAATCAAGAAGTGAGGAGAAGATGCTGGCGCTGGATAGAACACATACTGTTTTAACGTGACAACCATATAATTAATGGTCCTTTTTATCGAAGCCACAGGACATATAATATACAGGGAGGTCTAATAAAACATGGAGAAAAGAATGTTAGACAGAGATGAATAATAAGGTGAAGCCATAGATGGAGCTACATAAGACAGCAAAGGATAGGATGGCTTAGAGTGAGTGGGCTGAGGGTTTATTTTCCAATGGGGATAAAGGATAAATGAAAATTTGTCTTCCTCTTCTTTGTTCCTATTGGAACACACATAGTTATACACCTCTCTGACTGAGAGGTCAGTGTGTCAGGCTTCAGAATGCATGTTAACTCTGTTTGTTCCATACAGTTGTTATTACCCCTTTACACCAGACATTTATTATTATCACAGTCTGTCCTAGTTATCATATCAACTCCTTTATCCTAGACACTTGTTATCTAAGCTTCTTCTTTCTTAGATAATTATTATTGTAACATCTCCTCACCTAAGCATGTATTACTTTAAAGAAACAAAGAGGTGAGTTTTTCATGACCGCAGTTTCAGGTTAGACCCTGCCTCATGAAATTAGTAACTGAACAGGAAACACCATGTCCGCTACCTTATATTCCTGAGGTTGCATAAAATATTAATTTTTCTAGATATGCTACTGCTTTTTATGTTATACATCACAACTACTTCCGTTTGTACTAGTTTATATTTGTGGTCCTTTCTGTTTTGGTGTTCAGAGTAGAGTGGTACAAGAGATATTGTATGTTCATCAGAGATTATCCTGGGAATGAATGATGAAGAAGGAAGTTGGTCATATATAATGTCATCTTCCAACAATAATGAAAGCCTGATAATTTGCTCTTGTCATTGATCATCATCATCAAGTGCCCTGCCAGCTGGCGTAGGCATTCATGACTCTCCACAGATCTCAGTCATCGATTTTCTGAATCAACTCTGCTGATGATATTCCTCCATGCCACCGTCTCAATCACAAAGCATGAAAGTAGCGCAAGTAACAGGAAAAGCTGATCACTACAACAAGATATATAACCGTTGCTGTAATTTATTATATAGAGAGCTTTACTAGCAAGTTACACTAACAGAGTAAATGTTTTCTCATGAATTGCTTGTTGAATTATAGTGTTTTAATCTATGGTTCAGATCTGTCAATTTCATTTCTCATTACACAGTCGTTTTAAAGGGAAATCTGGATCTGGTCTTGGTGCAAAGCTTGAAACGAGACAGGGATATGGATTTTGCTAATCGAGAAAATATCAGGTTGGCAGCATTTCAAGAATATATGCAGAGTTATGGCAGCAACAGAAAAGCATCGGAGATTGAGCAGGAAAGAAAGGTGAACTTCTTTGTTTCTTGTTTCAGTTTGTTTTTAAAAAGCATCCTAGAGTTAAAAGTTATGTTTTTCTTAAACTTTGGTTAGCCCACATTTCTATTGGTACATGTAGTGTAGTCACTGATAGCTGAGAAGTTTGTCACACCCAATAAGTAACAAAAGACCAACCAAAGGAAAGTCTATATTGCCTCAGTGTGAATCTTACTTTATTACAGTTTACTGGGACTATCAATCTTGATGTGCATCTGACTTTTTCCAAATCTGTTTTGCAAATAAACCAACTACAAGAAAGTTCTTCCTGCTAAAAAAAACCTGGCAGCGACTTTTTTCACCGATCAACCCAGTTGTAATGTGCTGTCAACTCCAGCCAAATTTTATAGGTTTGGCTGGTGTCTTAATTCGTCTATCATTCTTTCTACTTACAGTCTAATTTACAACATCTACATTATAGACAGCAGGGGAGGGTTGTTCCATAGGCCATGTCACAGTACATACTTCAAAATTGTCTGAAAAGGAAGTATGGTGAGGAAGGGAACTGGCCACACACCTCTTATGTCATGGCCTAGAACTTCACACCTCAATGGCAGTATCCATGAGGGTTATTCAGTAAGATCTGGATTGATGTAATCTCTAGATAACAATGTGAGCTGAACTGAAATTATCTGTAGTATTTTTCAGCATAGCCATCTGCCACTGCAACACATATTTCCTAGTGGGCTATCAGCTTCTGTATTCCAGCTGCATACAATTCTTTTGGTTGGTTCTTGAGCCATTTTTACCTGATGCACTTTGCTACTCTTGCCTTATTTGGTAAAATTTCAGTTGTTTCTGCACCCATTGACAAGAAACTTTTTGAAAATTGAGGTAATCCCTGATGATAATGTCCACAGGACTTTTCCTTATGCCAATAGCCATTGCGACATAACTCACTGATCATTCGAAATAGCCTTTTGGATAGTGTGTATGGTTTCACTCATAATGACACCTTTCAGTCGTCATTCAAAGGGCTTATCCTCGATGATTAATGACTTTCTCAAAAGCATTCACACCATTTCAATCACTGATGAACATGCCACAGTCTGTCCTCTACACATACATGATAGTCAACAATGAATTTCAGCGGGTTTTGACACTTCTTTCACCAAAAATGACATCACAACATGCTGTTCCTGCACTGGAGTCAACTGGTCCATCGTCATTTTGCAAGTATGGGAAAACTGCCCTATTCCACCACCAAGTATCAGATGTCTACTTTTAACTTTGGAGTAGTTACTAAACTGAATAATATTCATCTGGGTTATCCATGACAAAATCTGGATACTTACTGAACATAATATGGTAAATACCTTTGCCTTTACATATTGTATATTATTAATTCATATTTCTTAAATGGAATTTTTTCATGTGTTAGCCTTGATGATGAAATATTTTTTATTTCTCTACCCCTCTATGAAAATACTTCCACAATATTGCCAAGATCTTGTCTTGGCAAAGATTAGTGTTATATGATTGGATTAAATAACACGTAGCAGGTATGGTGTTTCCTATATCTTTGCTGTTTCATTTGTAATTTACCACTGCAAAGGTTAAGTAAACTGCACAGCCACTCCTAATGAATGTTTATATCAAGACAATAGTCAGATTCAGATTCATATTCAAATTCAGTTCTTGAGACGAATGACTACAGCATTTACTTTTCACAAAGAAATCTTTAATACTAATTTTATATCAGGCTGGGTCCAATGTTCTTTTCTCCATTGTTCAATGTTTAAAGGGGCTCAGTGCATTAGGGTCCCCAGGGCCCACTTATCATTGGGCAAGCTGACACCTTAGTCTGCCTGCCACTGTCCCAGCCTCAGTATATTTACACACTGAACTCTTTTATTCCAAAGCAGCATGTCTTATAATGGGCTTTTCCCCCATGAATTTCAGCCATTGTGTCATGTATTCTCTTATTTACACTTGGTGAGAGCACACTAAAATAATCTGGCTTCCCAAATGGCCACTTGCACTATGTACTGAGCTTCTGTGAAAGTAATTAGTTCATGATTTTTTTATATTGGCTATTGTCCCTCTTAGACATCTTCTGTGAGTCCTTCAGAAAATAAGAAAATAAAACACTTCTTTTACAGACAAGCATTGAACATGACAAGCAAGCAGCACAAGACAGGGATGCAATCTACATATCACCACCACCTTCCCCAAGTATCAATGCAACTTGGCTGGAACAACGGGAAATTGACGTATGTGTGATTATTTTCATCTTGTTTGTGAGTCTGTGGGTCAGCTATAAGCAAATTTTAGAGTTTGTTAATGAAATGTTCATTGACTGCTTTAATCACATAAAAGGGTTTTCAAAATTAAAACTATGCCATTTTAACATTCATAAGTCTTACCTTTTTGGTATTATAGATGAACATCAAATATATATTTAAGGGGCGTTCGTTTGAACCACTTGCTGCATTACAGAGTGGAGGGTGATGCATTTCTCTTCCGCATAGTGGCAGGCGATGAATCATGGTGTCACCACTTTGAGCCGAGCAGCAAAAGAGAGAGCATGCAATGGAAGCATGCTGGATCACCAAAATCCCAAAAAATTCAAGTTACAGGTTTCCGCTGGTAAGATTATGCTGAGCGCATTTTTTTTAACCATGAAGGGCTATTGTTGGCCGACTTTAAAGAACCTGGTGTCAACATCAAGTCTACCCACTACTTGCAAACACAAGACAAGCTGCAAAAAGCCATCAAGAATAAATGACCCGGCATACTTTCTCGCGGTGTGATTTTGTTGCACGATAATGCTCGTCCGCATGTCGCAAAGATTGTGCAGGAAGCATTGGCAAAGAATAAGTGGGAAATTCTGCAACATCCAGCCTATAGACCTGATTTTTCACCATGTGATGTTCATTTGTTCGGACCTCTAAAAAAAAAGCTCTCAAGGGGTAACGATTTCACACAGATGCAGATGTAATGAACGCGGAAACACTTGGTTCAGTGAGCAACCACAATCCTTTTAGGCGGACGGCATTCGCCGCCTACGTAAGCATTGAAATGCTTGCCTGAATACTTATGGCGACATATTCTGACCAACCCATGGTGCCGTTCATTCAAAATGAATGCTTTATTTAATTCTACCACACCTGTTAATGTTTCTTTCATGCTTTTGTAATAAAGCCATTGGAACGGGTTTGCAAATGAACGTCCTTAATCTTATATATAAATTGCGATCTCCGTCTGTCTGTCTGTCTGTATGTCCATATGTCCTTTATGCGCTCGCGAACGGCCCATCCGATTGAGATGAAATTTTCTACACGTCTTCCTTTTATTCCAGCACAGCCTACTGTCATATTTTTTTAGTGTGAAATCAGCTGCTTACCCAATATTATTTCATTTTTCATTTTTCATTATAATTTCATATATCTCAGGGGACTTAGCTCTGTAAAAGTTATTTCAAGGGGCATAACTTTTCTGTATAACTTATAGTCATATTGTGGCATCGTTTTCAAAGATTTATAAACTCTTTGTCCATAGTTATGTACCGGCATATGAGTTATAATAAATAATGATACAATCTGTAAGGCATTTTCAAAGTTTTCATAAAAATAATGCATAATGCATAACATTGTAACTCATCTTTTTTTGCTTAAAGAATGAATAAATAATAGTTACCTTATCTCTATCAAGTTTGAAGATTTTATATTTCTTTACACTGTCGCCAACTCTAAGAAGACATGGAACAACTTCAGCCATTATTAAATCTACAGGCATATGCGTTATATTCCTCCTCCTCCTCCTCTCCCCTCCTCCACCTCCTACCCTCTTCCTCTTCTCCTCCCCCTCCTCCCTCTCCCTCCTCCATCCTCCTCTTCTCTCATTCTCCTCCTCCTCCCTCCTCCTCCCTCTTCCTCCTCCCAGCTCCTACTCCTCCTTTTTCTTCTTCTTCTGCTGCTGCCGCTGCTCCATTTACCCAAGTTAATTGTTGGGGAAGATGTAAAGATCTTTCAAGTGCTCTTTCTAATGCTTTTTGTAAGTTGGTCTTCGTTTATCTAAGGTTGTTCTAACTGCAACCAATAAATGATTAGACAGACAGACAGACAGACAGACAGACAGACAGACAGACAGACAGTCGGGAACGGGAACTTTTATGACTACTCATATGAATTAAATGAGATGCTCCCCATAAGGGGCTGGGCGAAGCCGGGCCGGATCAGACAGATAAACAGACAGACAGACAGATAGATAGTCGGGAATGGGAACGTGAGCTTATATGACTACTTATATGAATTAAATGAGATGCTCCACACCAGGAGCTGGGCGATGCCGGGCCGGGTCAGACAGACAGACAGACAGACAGACAGACAGACAGACAGACAGATAGACAGATAGTCGGTAACGGGAACGGGAACTTATATGGCTACTTATATGAATTAAATGAGATGCTCCCCACCAAGGACTGGGCGAAGCCGGGCCGGGTCAGCTAGTATATATATATAATATACAGCCAGTCCTAAACTAATCCCTCCTTAGTCACCTGTTATGAGATGTATTGTAGGTTACAATGTGGTACAAATCATTGCTTCCTGGTAACACTTGAGCAGAAACCTCCTTAGTCACCTTTTAAACAAGCATGGCAGATTTCATTGTTACTATTCATTGTTTACCATAAGGGTCCTGGTAACACATGGGTTTAGACTTCCTTAATACCCGGGAAGTTTAACCTGGGCAACAAATGCCTGCAGAAGTCAGATGTGTCAGCCTAACGGCACAAGAACGCAGCTCTGCTGTAAAGAGGCACAAAGCAATCACGTCAGAAAAAACTCTCCGGATGAACACAGAAAAAAGAAGTAGAAGAAGACTTCCTTAATTGCATCTTATGACATGCATGGTAGATTACAGTGTTACTATTCTTAGCTTTCATTAAGGTTTCTGGTAACACACAGATGACTTTAATAGTTGGGGAACACAAATACTTTAACATCAAATTAAACTAATAATACAAAACTAAACATTCTATATGTAACCCAAAAAGAGTTGAATGGAGTTGTCATGTTACTTTAATAGTTTTAAAAATTCAGTGAAGCATTGTTTTATAGGCCGTGTATTACCTTCTAATAGTAATTATAGTTTAGTTAGCTAGATTAACACTGCATTGTTAGATCAAAGAAAATCTCTGCACCTAAAAGATATCTAGAAGATATTTGATAATAATTCAGAAATGTAAATTACAGCAAAGGCTAGTAAAATTTGCCTAACTCATTCTTCACCCACCAAGTTCTTCATTTCCCCCAAATGGAGCATAGGCCTTCAAACATTTCATGTCAAGCTTCCCTATACTTTGTAATCTCGTGTGATTCTTTCATGTTTTTCCCCATGTCATTCATGTCTGTCTATAGTTCTATTGTCTGTTTATGTGTCCCTATATTTATTTTTTCTTGTGCAGTCCAGTTTAACTTACAATGCATTTATTGGTATTCCTTACAAAACACACTTTTAATTTAAAAAACTCTGCCACATGCAGTATATAAGTTAGCCACTTCTGTCCTAATTACTACTTGAGTTCTTTCTGTTCCACACAGTATTTAAATTAGCAATTTCTATCCTAATTATAACTTTACCTTCTTCTGCCACATACAATATTTAAATTAGCCACATCTGTCCTTATTACACTTGCCAAGAGATCACAACAGCAAAAATTATGGTGTTGACTGCGACATTCTTTAAAGAATATGCAACTAACTAACTTTTTTCCCCGGGAAGGTTAACCCGGTCAACAAATGCTCACTGAAGTCGGATGTGTTGGCCTAATGGCGCAAGAACACAGCACTGCTGTAAACAGGCACAACGCAATCACGTCTGAAAAAATAATACTCTGGATGAAAGCAGAAGAAGAAAACTAACTTTTTTTGGGTCCTAATTATAACTTTACCTTCTTGTGCCTCATGCTGTATTTATTTGCCACTTCTTTCTTAATTATAATTTTACCTTCTTCTGCCTCATGCAGTATTTATTAGCCACTTCTGTCCTAATTATAACTTTACCTTCTTCTGCCTCACGCAGTATTCAAATAAGCCAGTTCTATCCTAATTATAACTTTACCTTCTTCTGCCTCATGCAGTATTTAAATCAGCCAGTTCTATCCTAATTATAACTTTACCTTCTTCTGCCTCATGCAGTATTTAAATCAGCCAGTTCTATCCTAATTATAACTTTACCTTCTTCTGCCTCATGCAGTATTTATTAGCCACTTTTGTCCTAATTATAACTTTACCTTCTTCTGCTTCATGCATATTCAAATAAGCCAGTTCTATCTTAATTATAACTTTACCTTCTTCTGCCTCATGCCGTATTTAATCAGCCAGTTGTATCCTAATAATAAATTTACCTTCTTCTGCCTCATGCAGTATTTAAATCAGCCAGTTCTATCCTAATTATAACTTTATCTTCTTCTGCCTCATGTAGTATTTATTAGCCCCTTCTGTCCTAATTATAACTTTACCTTCTTCTGCCTCATGCAGTATTTATTAGCCACTCCTGTCCTAATTATAACTTTACCTTCTTCTGCCTCATGCAGTATTCAAATCAGCCAGTTCTATCCTAATTATAACTTTACCTTCTTCTGCCTCATGCAATATTTAATCAGCCAGTTCTATCCTAATAATAACTTTACCTTCTTCTACCTCATGCAGTATTTAAATCAGTCAGTTCTATCCTAATTATAACTTTACCTTCTTCTGCCTCATGCAGTATTTATTAGCCACTCCTGTCCTAATTATAACTTTACCTTCTTCTGCCTCATGCAGTATTTATTAGCCACTTCTGTCCTAATTATAACTTTACCTTCTTCTGCCTCATGCAGTATTCAAATCAGCCAGTTTTATCCTAATTATAACTTTTACCTTCTTCTGCCTCATGCAGTATTTAATCAGCCAGTTCTATCCTAATAATAACTTTACCTTCTTCTACCTCATGCAGTATTCAAATAAGCCAGTTCTATCCTAATAATAACTTTACCTTCTTCTACCTCATGCAGTATTTAAATCAGTCAGTTCTATCCTAATTATAACTTTATCTTCTTCTGCCTCATGCAGTATTTATTAGCCACTTCTGTCCTAATTATAACTTTACCTTCTTCTGCCTCATGCAGTATTCAAATCAGCCAGTTTTATCCTAATTATAACTTTTACCTTCTTCTGCCTCATGCAGTATTTAATCAGCCAGTTCTATCCTAATTATTACTTTAACTTTTTCTGTCCCATAGTTTTGTTATATTAGTCAACACAGGATCAAATATTAATTAAAGTAACAGTTACTTACAACAGAACCTGTTAGAACTTGGGGCTTTAAAAAAATGTTGCGTGTCCTTTACAACAGAACCTCTTAGAACCTGGGACATTAAGACAATGTTGCATGTCCTTTACAATAGAACCTGTTAAAACCTGGGCCATTAAGACAATGTTGCATGCTCTTTACAACAGAACACGTTAGAATGTGGGACATTCAGAAAATATTGCATGCCCTTTACAACAGAACCTCTTAGAACATGGGGCATTCAGATAAAGTTGCATGTTCTTTACAACAGAAACTGTTAGAACCCGGGATATTCAGAAAATGTTGCATGTCCTTTACAACAGAACCTTTTAGAACATGGGGCATTAAGAAAATTGTGCATGTCCTTTACAGTAGAACCTGTTAAAACATGGGACATTCAGTTAATGTTGTGTGTCCTTTTCAACAGAACCTGTTAGAACGTGGGACATTCAGAAAATTATGCATGTCCTTTCCAACAGAACCTGTTAGAACATGGGACATTAAGACAGTGTTGTGTGTCATTTACAACAGAACCTGCTAGAACATAGGACACTCAGAAAATGTTGCATGTCCTTTACAACAGAACCTGTTAGAACCTAGGACTTTAAGACAATATTGCATGTCCTTTACATCAGAACCTGTTAGAATGTTGGACATTCAGAAAATGTTGCATGTCCTGCGCAGGATGTTACGATCAACCTAAAGTTGACATTTTAAGCCATTGTATGTTCAGTAGTTTGCCATTGATTTCTGAATGAGAAGTCAACCATGAAGTGCAACTGAATGCCAGTATAGTTGTTGAACCACCTGCCTTGCCATCAGTGAACCACCTACCTTGCCATCAGTGAACCACCTACCTTGCCATCAGTGAACCAGAAGTTTAAGCAAACACAGTCATTACATTCTGGCCACAGCTGAAGTATATAGCGTTTGCCTCTGTCCCACAGGAACATTGTTCATGTGGTAATTACTGGTCCAATTCTTAGCAGTTCTAAGACAGATAATAGTAGCAAATTTTAATCAAATGCATATTCACAGTAATATCTGAGGGTGTAGAGTTGTAGTTCTGATTTTACTGCATCTATAGTCAACATTAAGACATGTTTCCTTAGTAGTTGAAGGTAATGTGAACAATAAAAGAAATGTATATTTTCATTTCATGTAGTTACTTCGACAAGAAGGTCAACATTTTGCAAGTGTAAAGTATGAACTGCGCTCTCATATCAGAGATATCAGGAGAACAGTAAGTTGATTAATGTTCTCATTTTTAAAGTAGTTTTAATAATATTTTATGAATTCTGTCATGTGTTAATATTTTTTCTAACATCGTGCTAAAAATATTTTCTGTTTGTCTGTAGAATTGTTACATGCATATTTCGAGATTATTCAACTCTGATAAATATTTATAAAAGTAGTTGAGCCATATATTTTTGTCTTTTGATTTCTTGGCAAGATTACGCTCAGTAGTTTGCCATTGCTTTCTGAGCGACTGGCTCAATACCCAGTAAGTTACTGACTCGGGGAGAACCGCTACTGATTCTCGCGCAACGTCATGTTACTTACGAGAATATACGAGATTACGGAGAAAGTCATGTAACCTCTAGACCAGCGAGACCGGCTTATTTACAAATACTGGTATTATAACAATACATAGTGATTGCTCAGTTTCACTTTGTCAGTTCCGATGAACGCGTGGTATGGGATTGGCTTTTCCTTGTGATATTTATTTATTTATTTAGCCTCAGTCAAAATTGTACAATTGTGATTTTTTCAAACTGGTTATTTTCACCTTTGGAAGTCTGCTGCAAAATGCCCCAGGCATGACAGAATTAAATTCATTAATAATGGTGTTATGCCATGTAATCAAAAGTAATGTATACAGGACAATTGATATTTTAAGAAAGTAATAATTCAGTAAAGTGAATGTATTGCTTCATTGAAAGGAGCAATTTACTTATCTTATTTATTGTTGTCAGATTCAGAATATGATGGCTCAAAATAATGATCTACCAGACATTGAAAAACTTAGCCGGAATGAATTTGATCTTGACCTTGAAGAACAGAACAGGCTTCAAGCAGAAGGCGAGTCTGAAATTCACAAGGTGACAACTAACTTATTTTAACAATTTATATGTATAAGTGGAACATCTGGTTGTTATTACAAAGATCTCATAAACAAGAGATCAAATATAAAAGGCTTAAACTACTATTAGGTTCATTTATTTTGTGATGAGTGTCGTAGACTCACTGATACTAAATACTTCAACAGAGTGGTCTAGGATAGATTAAAGCTTATTCTTTCACACAATGTATCATTTTTGTAGTGTTCTTTTAACAAAACATGTGTGCATTAATTAAACTGTATGCTTTATTGAAACTTACATTCATAAGGTGACAAAACAGAATCTATGTTAACAATTTAGTTATATAAGCACACACAAAAAATAAAGGCCACCACCAAAAATATCTCATCAAAAAGAAATAAAATATAAGGGGTTCAGATATTATTAGATTAAATTATTTTTTGATGAGATGGATAATTTTGTTATTGTTTTTAATGTATGTATTAATCCAACTGTTTGTTACCTGTTGTATTTTTGTATCCAACATTAAAGGTTCGGGAGGATATTGAGTATGGAAACCTGTCTAAACTTTATCTCCGTGAAAAGATCAAGGAACAATGCTGGGATAAAATGAAAGTGAAAGGGAGAGCAATTCAGGTCAGTGAACATGCAGCCATTTAATAATCATTGCTTGTAAAAATGAATAATTACTATTGCTATTTTATATTCCCTGTCAAGAATTTTCTCACGCTGTCTTCCTCTATCTCTGTTATATTAATAATGTATATAAAATTATGTATATATATTTTTTGAACATGTTATGAGAAGAAATGGACTGGAGAACTTAGTGACAACTGGCAAGATCGAGGGGGGAAGACCGAGAGGAAAATATCTGGATGGCTTGGCCACATGGCATGGACGAGACAGGAACACTGAGCTGATCCATGACTCTGGTGATCGAGTGAAATGGGGAGTCATGACCGCCCACGCTTTCCGGCATGGCACATGATTGATTGATATATGCCTGTTCTGCTGCTAAAAGCATGTCCACTAGGTGGCAAATGATGGATCACAGGATCACATCCCCTAATGGCTGCTTGTGATTTACTAGGCAATTTATGTTCAGTAGTTTGCCATTGCTTTCCAAACAAGAAGTCAACATTTAAGTCTAACTGACCAGCATGTGGAACAAAACCACTAGCTGCCATCAGAAGAGAAACTTTAAGAACCTTAAACCTCTCATCCATGCCAAATGGTGACTGGTCTTTAGATACAGGATTTAGCCATGATGTGAATATCCAATAAGCAACTGTGGATGTGGTGGTCATGGAGAAGAAAAGTGAGTTAGTTGTGTGGCAGCTAACTCTGTGATATGACCATCAGCAGGTAAGGGGCACATCTACTGCTTTGCAGTGTTCGCCTCTTTAGACAAAGGCTAGCAGACTTAAAACATAGAAAAACCAATGGAAGGCAAGAGTAAACCACCACAATACATCCTTAGTATATTAATATGTATAACGCACGGCTTGGAAAACTTAGTAACAATGGCAAACTTGATATTATAAATAAAAAAAAAAAGAGCAAGAGGAAGACAAATAGATAAATAATTAACGTGGCCAAATGGCATAATCAGAACAATAAGGCAGACCCAATACAGGACTCGAGTGATTGTATGAGATGACCTTGAATTCATGCAGTAATGTTTTATTCAATCTGATGTTTTTGTAATACTTCTTTGTTTTTGTTTATTTTCTCCTGTCATATATTCCCCATATTTATTTAAGCAAACCATGTTATGAAAGCTTCAATTTTACCTTCAGATTGTTTCTTCATTGTCCATGTTTCTGTACCATAAAATAATGATGAGTCTATAAAACACTTGATCACTCTTCAAAATAATTTGTCACTTAACTGTCAAGATGTGAAAAGCTGTTTCATATTGTAGAATGTTTCTTTGGCCATTCCTATTCTTTATTTTACTTCTTCTTTGTCTCCTACTCCTTCCTCCTCCTGTCTCTTCTTCTTCTTCCTCCCCCTTCCTCCTCCTGTCTCTTCTTCTTCTTCCTCCTCCTGTCTCATCTTCTTCTTCCTCTCCTTCTTCTGCTGCTTCTGTTCCTATTCCTTTGCCACTTCTTCTTTTCTTCTTCTCCTATCTATATAATCCGCAGGGCATTGCTTTACTGGAAATAGTTGTTAGGAAATAATGAGCTATTTTCTCTCTCAATTACTAGGCATTTAATTCAGCTCTTGAGGTAACCAATTTTCCTCTCAGAGAACGATCAGCTGAAACCCTGAAGATGATCAAAACAGTGTCCACACGCAGGAAAATAGAGATGAGAGAAGCTGAGGTATTTTCATCTTGTGATTTTCTAGATTTGTCTTTATGTAACATTACCTGTGATATCTCTCTCTCTCACTGCCAATTTATTTGATTTTTATGCTATGTTACTCTTTTGATGGTCTTGTGGTTCATAAGGATGATTTGTAGAATACACCTGTTATTAACCTTTTACCGGGCAGACACTTGTCCATTTTTTTAGCCCTGAACGGGCAAGATTTTTTCAGGTTCAGTAAAATTTCACAAATAAGGTGTTAGTCAACCGATTTTAGTTAAATAAACAACACAATGAAGGGAAAAGCATGCAGAATATGTTACTCACGTGATTGTTGTCTATAATCCACATATGAACACAAATATTTATGAAATACAGCATATTGTTTGTGATTTTCAGTCATCTATATGGCAATTTACAAACACATTTTCAGAATCATAATCACTTTCTTTAAAGTCTGACTCACGACTGCTAATACAAAGTAACGCTTTTCGGTGATATCTAGCACCGATTAATAGTCAACTTCGTGCCCTTTAATGTCACTTAAATTGAACCTAGTGAAATCTCGGCTATCACTTGAAGAATCGCCGAAATCCATTTTGAAAAACTGAGCGTAAAAACCCCAAAAACTATCCAAAAAATCTGTTCAAATTCATAGTAGGCGATTGCAAATGGCAGCCACGTAGTCAAGCTATCGGCGAAAGCAAAAGTAGCCGTCGGAAGTATCGGAAAGCCGAGAGATCGCATTTTTACAATGCATAATAGTATCGGGTGCGTTGAGGCGGAATCCCGTTTAAGCGGTCGGACGGAAATGGACGTTCTGCCCGGTAAAGGGTTAATAGATGAAATCGGCAAGGCAGCACAAACTAAACAACATTATAGGTGTAATGGACTGTCTGTTGATTTGTACTCAAACCCTCATAGCGGCTTCAGAAAATTAATTATAATGGCATATGTACAACCTCAAAATAGCCACCAAAAAAGATATTGAAATTCATTTCAAGAAAGCAAAGGTTACAATCATTGTAGGTTAAGAAATAGTACCTAAAATATTAAAAGAAAAACAACAATGAAAAGAAACAAAACATTTCAAATACTTAGGCCACATAATATCATCTCATAAAAAATTGGCAGCAGAAATCAAACATAGAGGCAAAACTGTATATATATATATATAATATATATATATATATATATATATATATATATATATATATATATATATATATATATATATATATATATATATATATATATATATTGTGAACGGACATTACAGCACGAATTGGCCTTATCAGTCACATTCGCTACCTCCATAGGTAAAAGTTATTATGCCTTTATAAAGCATAAACTATCGTCTGTCAAGACGGCAAGGTGCCAATGAATGAATATATATATAATATATATATATATATAGTAATATATATATATATATATATATATATATATATATATATATATATATATATATATATATATATAAACTTTTCCATGGAGAATTCAGACAGAAATAATAAGATATGCAAATCCATTTGAGTGCACAGATAACCTAAAAGGCCAATACCTATGATTTAAGAATTAAAGCTTCACTCTTTGAGAGGATTTTAAACCAGCCAACCAGCTTGTTCACTGATGGTGACTGCCTGGGCAAGCAGCGTTTTATCCCTCAGCCTAGAAAACTCTACCTGCAGATACTAATAATGGTACAAATTCAGTACGGATAGTTTTATTTTCTATTGCTAGAACTGTCTGCAGGTTGTTGTAATTCTTTTATAAAATGAAGCATCTAACATGATGTTTTTAAATGTAATTTAACATAGTCTGTCCCATCTTTCTTCTTGATATTCTGTTCTTGTCTCTTCTCATTTACTTTAGAACTCATTATAGACATGCCATTTTTGTTTCAATAGTTCATTTCACTTCTATTGATAGTGTATATGTTTGACATTGATAGCATAATTTTGACAGACATCAGTCGACTAACTATATATATATATATATATATATATATATATATATATATATATATATATATATATATATATATATATATATATATATAGTTTTTTTCCTCTTTTTCTTTTCATGATGTTATGTGGTGGTAGAGGTTTTTGATGGTGGTGGTGATGATGATAATGGTGATGATGATGATAGTGATGATGATGATGATAATAGTGAAGGTGATAAAGTTGATGATGGTGGTGGTTTCAGTGGTGACAATGAAAATGGTGATTTTGGTGGATTGGGGGTTTTGGTAATGCTGATGATGATAAAATTGATGATTTTAACGATGGTGATTATGATAATGATCATGATGGCAGTGATTTTGATGGTGATGATGGTGGTGGTTCTGGTTTTGGCAATGCTGATATGATAATGATGATGATACTGATGATGATGGCAGTTATGATATTAATGGTAGTAGCTCCGTAATCTTGTATACTCTCGTGGGTAACGTGATGACGGTGAGAATCAGCAGTGGTTTGAATCGCATCGGTAACTTACGGGGTATGTGAGCTAGCCGCTCAGAAAGCAATGGCAAACTACTGAGCGTAATCTTGCCAAGAAATCAACATACAGCTGAAAGATGCTGGTGTTGACAGCGATGTCCTGTAAAGGATATGGAAAAAAAAAAGTAGTGATAATGGTGATGATATTAGTAGTGATGATGATTGTGTAATGATGTTGATAAATGAAAATAATAAGTCTATGAGAATAAAAGGTACAAGAATATGTTGTAAAATGCACACAATAAAACATAATATAGAAGACTATAAAAACAAATAATTATGAGCAACTGAAAGAAATAATACTAAGTAAAGTGAGATGTATACAGCAGTAGAATTTTTAAAAACAATGAATATTTAACTAAAATGAAGGCAAGAACTAATCAATAAATAGGTAGTGTTTGTAGTGTGTCGTCTGCTACTATGATAGAGAATATATCAAAGTAGATGCAGACAGACTTTCTATGGATAGAAAGATAAGTCACTGGAGAGAACAAGACCAAATAGCTTATAATTATAGAAGGATTCAAGGTCCAAGAACAGATCTAACCTTCTGACAGTGTTCAAGTGGAAAGGAATGGTTTACAACAGTACTTGGAACAAGACTGTCTGCCAAGGTTTTCCAGCTACTATGCCTGAAATAAAAGCTCAAGCCCCCAAATCTGATTCACTCTCACCGACACTGAGAAAGACAGATTAATATATATAACGTCACTAAGCTTTCATATCTTCTCACAGTCTACAAGTACTAAGGTTCCTAGGTAAGGTAACAAACTAGAGTTGTAAATTTTGAAACTACCAATGTTACCGTTTAATCTATTATCACACTTTTGGTGCTCCACAGGAGGCAGCCCTGTAAAAAAAAAGGGGGTTACACTACTATATTAAAAACTAACTAGAATTGATGATGATTGTCCTACTATCTTCTTGTTCAACTACAGACCATTTCAAATCATGGTTAAACTGCCAGGGTATGGAATGTTATAAATATTGAGCGTTTTATGTTGGCCAGTGATAAGCGTGGCCACTTAACTGAAGTATCTTGTCCTCGGGGTTGGCAATCGGTTCGTCAGCTACCCTTCAGTTCTCCTCCTCAAGCGAAAGGACTTCCAGAATTTCCTTTCCTCAGGTTTCAACTTCCAGATCCTTAAGTAGGAATTGACTTGTCCACAAATAGAAATGTTCACTTGTCCAAATCATCAAGTGCGGCACGGCACTACTATGAAACAAAGTTCTATTGTTAATACATGTTTGTTAATCACCCAATTTGTGGGTCATAGGATGAGTGGTATGGTAAGTGGTGCTTCACATTAAGTTAGTTTTGGCTCATTCAAAGCTTGACGCTGAAGGTGTCAAGTCCTTCACAAATTCTGACCAAACTTGTCTGGTACAAAAATCAAATGCTCTAGGTTTCTTTGATATGTTATTTTCCTAACATATTGGTGTAATAAGCGCCACAATAAAATAAACTCTAATACTTATTATGTATTCTAAGAGCCTAGTTTACTAGCACATCTTTCTACTGCAACAATTTTATCACTCAAAAAGTTTCACTGCTATTTTTCCTACACCAGAAGCAGCCAGTCCAGGGAGTTCATGGCCGCTAATTTCTCAGACCAAACTGAAAAGATGTCAGAAAATTTGTATATTTTCTGAGGTACCCTAACTTGTACCCAGTAACTCTCCTCCTATTCCCTTGTGTTATATTTATACACGAAAAATTAGGGATATCTGTTAGGAGTATTCTAATACTTTCTGCTTGCTTGATTCAAAAACAAAAATTCCAAATTCAGTCTCGTTCAACCTGCTTCTTCACCTTTGGTTAGAGTTGAGGTACATGGTTTTTGTGGGTTTTTCCCTATTTCTTTCTGTATGGGCTGCTAGTTCTAATTTGGACTGGTTATATTGGTTCCGCTCTGGTTGTCGGAAAGGGTTGATTCTTGTGCTGCCTGGTAATTTCATTATTGTCTTATGTTGGTCCTGATAAAGATCGGTCCTCAGTTGGACCTACCAGGTTCCACAGTCTTTCATTTGTTGATTTCTTTCTCTATTAGCACTAATAAGTGCTGTTTGTTTCTTGTGTAGTCCTCACAAGGACTGGTTATATTTTTGGGTTCTTTCTATGACGGGTTACACTTTCTGAGGTCCTTGATTTAGGCACAGGCTGAGAGCCCAAGTGCAGTCTCAAGTTATCCTTCTGATCAGCTGCCTGTTCTCCTACGTTCGCTGTCAATGCCGGTGCATGCAACAACAAGACTGCTTGACCCACCTGCCAGCCTTGTCCAGGAACCCTCCAGGAAGAGCCAAACCACCACTGCGCCATTCACCCAGCCGCATCCCACTGTCCCTCTCGGGACACCCAAGACATCCATCTCAAGCCAAATAGATGGATGTCCAAAAAAAAATATAGAAATTTGATAACACAGAACAGAGACAAAAAGGTACGAACAGTCAAACATTAAAAAATTTATTTTTTATTTTTTATTTTTAAAATAAAAAGTTATATGTCTTTCCCTGTTCTGCATATGAACTGTCTGACCAAATGCTGTATTTCTGGGTTGCTGTTTATGTGAAGCCTGTCCTGACTCGACTTGGGTTACTTCTAGGCGCAGCTCCTCTACCTCTAGCCTGTCCGCTGATCTACTGTCTCTGGTTGCTGTCTTTTCTCTCTGGCTGGTGGACCAGTTCATACTCCTGTTCGCGTTGGCTGCCAGTGCTGTGCCGGCCGCTGCCATTTTCTGGTTGCCCCTGGTAGGTCCACTGCTTGCCTTACCCCGGTTGGTATTTGGTTTAGTGCCAGCAGGTACCTTTTCCGGGTATAGTTCCTTGGCCAGAGAGCTTCTTCTTGTGTTGTATGCCATCTTGGAGATCTTAGAATATTCTTCTGTTTATCTGGTTTTATTGCAGTGATCTAGTTTTATTGTTATTTGATAATGTTTTATTACTTACGCTTCTTACTTTTCCCTTGGAAATATTAGCACAAATATCACAATCACGATAATCCACTAATGCAAAGAAAACATGTCAGACTCCAACGATGAATAAAACATGATGCAAAAAGGCAGCGTATTCTAATATAGATTCTGTTTAGTTTAGTTTAGTCGATGGATCAACATCATGGCACACGGGTGTAACCCGTAAGTGCTCCATTCTCCTCCTAACTCAAACCTAAGTTTGGAGAAATTCAGCTCAGTGCACGAACTCCGTAGCATCAGCGAGGATCCTGAAATACTTTGGGTAGATGTTTAACTCTAAATTTTGCCCGGGCAGCGCCGTTAGGCTACTCTTTTTCGATTTCCAACTGCCAAGGGATTTTTTTACACGCGCAACAATACACACGGGCATCCGATCTCACTACCCAGAGACCAGGGAAGTGTTATTACTAGAAGTCCACATGAAAAAATCCCGGTCCTCACCGGGGCTTGGACCCGGGACCTCCAGCACTTGAGGCAGACACCATACCTCGAGACCACGCAGCCCCCTACTAATAGCAGATAATCTAATATAGATTCTAAAGTACTCTAATATAGACATGTCCCATATATATATATATATATATATATATATATATATATATATATATATATATATATATATATATATATATATATATATATATATATATATATATAAAATCAACATTGGGGGATGATACATCAATAACATTAGATATGCAGATGATATAGTCTTGATTGCACACAATGAACAGAATCTGCAAAATTTAGTAGATGTGATTGTTGCACACAGTGAACAACTAAGGTTAGAACTGAATATTAAGAAGACACAGATTATGGTCGTCACTGGGAAGAAGGAAATACCACAATGTGATATATGAATAAATGGGCATATTCTTAAGCAAGTTATTCAATACAGTTATCTCGGCACAGTCATAACATCTGATGGGAGATGCCTTGAAGAGATTAGAACAAGAATTGCCATTGCGAAGGTAGCCTTTTGCAAGATGAAAAACATACTGACTAATAAAAAGATATCAATTGAAACGAGAAAAAGAGTGTTGAAGTGCTACATAGAACCTATACTTTTGTATAGATGTGAAGTGTGGACAATAAGTAGCCAAGCTGAAAAACAGCTGATGGCTGTGGAAATGTGGTTTCCTAGGAAAATGCAAAGAATACCATGGACAGACAGAAAAACCAATGAACAAGTCCTTCAAGAAACAAATGAAGATCGTAAACTGATTAGAGTCATTAGACATAGACAGTCAAAATTTTGGGCATGTTATGAGAAGAAAAGACTTGGAGAACTTGGTGACAACTGGCAAGATTGAAGGGAAGAGACCAAGGGGAAGACCGAGAAGTAAATACCTGGATGGCTTGGCCATGTGGCATGGTCAAGACAGGAACACTGAGCTGATCCACGACTCTGGTGATAGAGTGAGATGGCAGAACATGACCGCCCAGCGCTTATCGGTATGGCACATGATATATATATATATATATATATATATATATATATATATATATATATATATATATATATATATATATATGTCTCTCTGGCTGAGGGGTTACACCACTTTCTCCGTAATCCCGTTAATCTACACAGGGTATCGTAGCGAGGCGAGAACTGGAAGCGGTTCGACCCGCGCTCGTGACTTGCGGGATAATGAGCCGGCTGCTCAGGAAGCAATGGCAAACTACTGAGCGTAACCTTGCCAAGAAATTAACATACAGCTGAAAGATGCTGATGTTGACAGCGATAGAGAGAAATATAAAATCATACAAAATACATACATAAAGGTTTTAGAGAGATCTATCCCAATCTAAGCAAAATACAATGGGATGCTGGGGATTTTGTCACAGTGTTCACAGAGTGACTGTTGCGTGTATTTATTTCAAGTGACACTCACATTCTAATGTTTCAGGCAAGAAAAGAAATAGCTGAAGTTCCACCTAAAACGTCAGTGCTTGTAAGTATATTTCTGATTGAAGTGAATTTGGTTCACTTGCCAGTTTGCAGTAACTGTGTACAATATGTTTTTTGAACGATTGTTAATTTGACTTTCCCTTTTTCTTTGTAGGTATATGTTAGTTGCATTTCCTGTACAGGACATTGCTGTTAACTGCAGCATTTTTTGGCTGTTTGTGATTTCTTTGCAAAGTTTACGCCTACCATTGCTTTCTGAATGACTGGCACTCATACCTTTGTATGCAGGATTATGAATTGCATTAGTAACCCCTTTGTCACAGAGCTGGCCTAGGCATATGTGCTAACCATTAAACCACTACAGCTAATCACTAATATTAAAATAATGTGCGAAGCCTACTAAAGACAAATGAAACAAATCTGACTAATTTGCTTATATCAGTAAGATTTATTTCATTTTTCTTTTGTTGTTTGTCCATCAAGAATGATGATGACCATTCATTTCATCCAGTGGGGTTGAAAGTATGGAGCCATTCTAATATGGCTGAAAAGGCCTATTTTGGCTCAAAATGTTCTGTGACAATGTAGGCTGAGAATGTTTGATGTTTCAGGAGGAGGATCTGCAGTGGTTTTTCTGTCCAGCCTTTTCTTCACAGCTCTTGCAGTCCTGGTTGCTTCACAAGTGACTGCACCCTTGCGTAATGATGTACACCATGAATTATGGTCTTTGGCAGCAGTCTCCCAAGTGTCATGATGAATTTCAAAAGCTTTCAGTGAGATTTTCAAAGTGTCTTTAAAGCCTCTGGCCGCCTTGGAAGCGTTTACCACAACACAGCTTGCCATAAAAAATTTGTTTAGGGAGCCTGTAATCTGGCATGCTCAAGTGACCAGCCCAGCAAATCTGATTCTTCATTAGTAGGGTGTGGATACTGGGCATATACGCTCTTTCTAGGACTTCAGTGTCTGGAATCTTGTCTTGCCACTTAATCTTCAATAGCTTCCTAAGGCAGACTGTGTGGAAGTGGTTTAATTTCCTAGCGTGTTGCTGATAAACAGTCCAGGTTTCACAAGCATATAGCAGTGTGGATAATACAACTGCTTTGTAGACTTTTAGCTTTGTTTGCAGGCTTATTCCATTTTTCTTTTATAAGTTTGCACATTGTTTATTTGTATCCTGTCTGCCACATGATATTTAAGTGAAGTTGATGTTGCTTACATTATTATTATTATTTGTTACCCAGCTGGTTAAGCCCTATCTGTATATTTCTCTATCTTTCTTTGCAATGAAAAGAAGCATTAGTAGTGAGTGAAGAATTAGCCATAATTGACTTGCACTTTGCTGTATTGACAGACTATAGTTTGTAAAATGAAGTTATACCTCTCCATAACACAAAGCCTGGGCTGAATTTAAAGATCATGTGTTGCCCATGCAGCATGATCCCTCTCTTGGCCTGCCTAGTTTACTCCAGAGGAAAGGTAACACCAATATGTCTGGAACAAGACAAGCTGCAGAAGCTGCTGGATCAGCAAAGCAACACTCTAACGTCCGCCTGTCGGAGCTTCCATCCTAGACCAGTTGCCGACCAAGGCTTGGGGCCTGGTCTGCACTGCCATGACATTTAGTCTTTAGGTTGCATTTCCTTACACTAGGGTAAGGCTTGTACCCTCCTAATTGCACTCCTCCGCCCAAAGCTGTTGGCACAATGTGGGGTGTCGGGTTTGGTGAGCGCCACCCAACAATTGGTGCTAACAGATTACAGGCAGTACCGTCTACTGTCATACAGTAGCTCAGTCATATCTGATTAAGACCTGACACTATAGCCATAAGTCATGAATATCAATCAATCAATCAATCAATCAGGTGCCGTCTCTACGAATGAAGGTTGGCTGCAATGGATCTCCAGCACTGTCTGTCTCTCACCCTGGCTGTACATTCTGTCAGGCTGATGTTCATCCATCTCTTGATGTTATCTTCTCACTTGTAGCATTGTCTACCTCTTGCTCGCGTGCCAACATCCTTGCCCTCCAGTATGTTTTTTATAAGAGTATCATGTCTTTTAACGTGGCCGAAATATTTCACTTGCCTCCTCTTTATTTATTTCATCAACTCTTCATTCCCAGTTTTTCTAGAACCTCTGAATTTGATTGTTTTTGTTTCCATGAAATACGACCTATTCGTCTGTATATCCACATCTCCAGGGTCCCTATGTGACTTTTTAGTTGCTTGTTCAATGTCCAGGCTTCCATGTCATACAGTAGCATTGAATATATGTAGCATTTGACATTTCACATTTTTACTGTGCTGTTAATCTCTCTAGATGTTAAATACAGATTTCATGCTGTTGAACGCATTTTTGGCCATTCCTATTTTCTTTTTGATTTCTATTTTACTTCTGCCATCATCTGTTATTATGTGTCCAAGATAGGAGAAACTTGTTACTTGTTCTATTATATCCCCGTTTACTGTGATTTTCATTGATGACCTTTCCTTTCCTCTGCTAATCATCATAGTTTTTGTTTTTTGGGTGTTAATATCAAAGCCACATTCTGCAGTATGCATGTTTACTTGTTCCACTAGGTCTTATAACTCTTGCTCGCTTTCTGCTAGTGACACGGTATCATCAGCATACCTAAGATTGTTTATGATTCTTTCATTGATGTTAAGTCCAGGCATTTCAACTTGTTTAAAAATTCTTTCTGTGTATAGGTTGAAGAGGCTTGGGAACAGGACACATCCCTGCTGTACTCCTCTTTTTATCTCTATAGATGCCGCTTGTTCCCAGTACAAGTTACTAATAAGTCTGATGTCCTTTCCGTCTATTCCTATATCTTGAAGGCACATAATTAGTCATTCATGTTGTAATCTATCAAAAGCTTTCTTGTAGTCTATAAAACAAACATATATACTTTTCTGAACTTCTATATATTTTTCAATTAGCATCCTCAAACAGATAATTGCTTCTCTGGTGCCGCTGTTTTTGCGGAACCCAAATTGTTCTTCATCTACTTCCTCATCTATTTTATATTGAATTCTTTTTTGTATGACCTTGAGTAGTATCTTAGTTATCAGTTATCAGTTGGGGTATCTTCATTGCACTCCGGACATGTCCATAGGTGCTCAGATCCTCCCCCCAGCATATGCATCAGCGTCCAGTGGCTAATAGTGCCAGTTCTTTGTTGGTTGACGAGGCGCTTTGTTTTCCCGATGTACCTCTCGCGTCTGGCTGTGCCGATTCTTACTCCCAAGTCTTTCATCCTGGACAGCAATGTGGAATCACTGACGTCAAAGTCCTCTGTTCTCGCCATATCTTTAAGGACGTTAATAACATCGGCACGATCCATGGGCTGGCCACCTACAGGGGGTGCAGAGCCAGCCAGTTTATCAGCTCGTTCATTTCCCTCGACTCCCGCATGTCCCGGGACGAAGATGAAGTTGACTTTACGAACAACAGACTTCCGCAGCGACTCAGTCCACTGTCTACGTACAGATCCAGCTTCGACCTTCTGAATTATGCTCATTGAATCACTTAGTACACACACGTTGGTATAATGCTGTGATTCCAGCCATATGAAAGCCTGTGTAACTGCCATCACCTCCATCATCATGCTGCTCGTGGTCATAGAGTGAGCACCACTGGATTCTTGGACGGTTCGGCCCGCTGAACAGGCTGTAAATGCCCACGCACTTCTCTGTTGCTTTACAACAGATCCATCTGTATAGATGAGCACTTCGGGGCTATCTGAGTGTTCATAGATGAGCACGTTAACCTCTGCATTGACAGCGGCGGGGTTCAGCTCTCTGCACCGTCTGTCGAGTGTTATAATGCAGGAGAAAGTGCACTTAAAAGCTGGAGGCACCGGCACCAATTCCTTGCCGGGGTTGATACTGGTAAGACTGCAGACCTGTCTGACGACATCTTAGTATCTTAGTTATGTGGCTCATTAAGCTAATAGCTCTGTAATCCTCACAACCAACAGCTCTCAGCTACTTTGGTAGTGTGATGAAGAGGGATGTTTTCAAGTCCTTGGGGATGTACCCAGTATTATATGTATCATTACATAATTCTGTGATAGTATCAATGCCACAGCTGGATAAGGATTTTATCATCTCTGTTGTTATTTTGTCAGGACCTGCAGCCTTTCCTTCTTTCATCTTTTTTATAGCTTTCTCTACTTCAGCCTTTAATATGTTTGGTCCATCTTGAGTATTATACAATGTTGGTTTATTGACCCTGTTGTCCCAGAATAAATCTTCTGTGTACACTGACTATGTTTTTATCAAGTCGGTGTTATAAATTATAACTTCTCCATTTTTTGCTCTGATACTTCTTCTTCTTCTTTGCGTTCATCCGGAGTGTTTTTTCAGATGTGATTGCGGTGTGCCTAGTTAGGCACCCTTAGGTCGAAACCTTCAGGCCAACACATCCGACTTTTAGCATGCTGTTTTGACCAGGTTAGCATTTCTGGGAGACTCTCACTTTTGTAGTACCGTCCACATCCCAGCTGGTCAAGTTGGAACAGTCGAAGACTTCAGTCATCCCTCAAGGGAAGGCAGGGACAGTCCATAGCATTTTCCGCCATTCAAGGTGGCTTCCATAGTTGCAGGGCCGACACATAGCGCCCTGGTGCTGGGCTCACCGAGGGAATCGTCACGTCCTTCTCATGGCTGCTTTAAATCCTCACTTTAATATATTGGGCATTTCCTTCACCATGGGCCGTTCCCGCACAAACCAGACTGGTCTGCAGACGGTATCCACTCAGCGAGTTTTCGGTTCGGACATGTGCTTGTCTTTGTGCCCATCAGAGCTGTTCCAGCCACAATGGACATTTGGAAAACTACCTAGTCAGAGCTGTTCCGAACAAGAACGGCATTCAGAAACTAGGTAGTCATAGCTGTTCCTAGCATGAAAGAAATTTCACTCGGATGTTTTTTGCGTTGTGCCTGATTTATTTGCACCTGTAGGCCAGCACATCCAACATTAGCAGGCATTTTTATGGGTTAGCCTTCCCGGGGTTTCAAGAGATGTTAGACTGTTTGTGCTGTGGTATCGCCCACATCTCAGCTGGTCAAAGTAGAACAGTCGACGACAACACGGTAAACCCTCAAGGGAAGGCTGGAGCAGACCATGGGCATTCCCCTGCTATCCAAAGAGGCTTCCATAATTGCAGAGCCGGCACATATTGCTCTGAGACTGGGCTCACCCAAGGAGTGCCACGTCCTGCTCATGGCTTATTTAATTCCTCACTTACATGTGTTGGACATTATGCTTGCCACTGGTCACTCAAGCACACACCAGGAACGGTCAGTCTGCGAGTGATATCCACTAGGTAAGCTTTCACTTTGGACTTCGGGCCACGCAATGGATTCGCTGGCCGTGCGTTCCATTTCATGTTATTGAGACGTTTTTCCACCTTTGTCTAAACTCTCTACGAGGTAGATACAGACAGTTTTCGTATCCATTTTGACTGGGGATCTTCTTCTACCTTTTTTGTACTCGCTCACGAGGTAGGCTACATGTGCTGCCGGCTCAGCACCTTACCTCCGTGCAGAAGTGAGCGAGAAACAGCCAGGCCCTCTCATCCGGGGATCCCTCATATCCCCCAGCTGAGAGCCTTCGGACAAGTATCTGGACTAGGCATGTAGCGTGCTCAGAATCTCACCTCCATTTTTCGGTAGGTGGGTATCGACCAGGCTCTCACATCCGAGGGTTTATGGCTTAGAGGCGTTCAGCCACAACCCTTGACAGAGAGTCTTACAGTACATCTTCGGACCAAGAACTTCTGCCTTTGTGCACCTGATTTAAACTTTTGACTGCTATCCTCAGTCTACCTGAAGAGCAGCAGGTTGTGACTTGCTTAGTCTGGCCCCTATCCCATAAGCTGTCTGATATGTAGTTTTCATCCATCAACACAGCACATGGGGTCAGTGGGACACGCAAGCCCCCCCCCCCCCTTCCCCCCACCACGGCAAGGTGGAGACACATCAGGGGAGTTTTCCTCTGATAACAACAGTTTCCTGTTATATTATTTTTCTTCTTTGTAAACCTTTTTATATGTTCATGTAATTCTTTTGAATTGGGTTTTATTTCCAGATCCTCTATTTCTTGGCATTTTTTCTGCAGCCACTCTTATTTGGCAACTCTGCACATGTGACATATTTCTCTATCAATTAATAAATACTCTAGAGTGTTCTTTGCTTTCTTTCTTTGAATCATTTTGCTCAAGATTTCATCGGTTATCCATAATTGTTGTTTTCTTGTTTATCTTCACTGGCAAGATGGTATTTGCAATCTGTATACTGGTTTTTACACATTCCCATTTTGTATTAATTTTATCCTCAGGATTGTCACGTCTATATTGTTCCATACTTTCAACGATTAGCCCATCATATCTATTTTTTACTTCAACCAGGTATAGTTGACATCTGTCTGATTGTTTCAATGATGATATATCTTTTTGAAGTGTCTTCGATGTCCTTATTCCTAGGTTTTTAAGTTTTATTTGTAATTTTAAGACTACAGGATTGTGGCCAAAGTTGATATCTGCACCAGGGTATGTTTTGGCATTTTTAACATTGTTTTTAAATCTATTCCTAATCATAATGTAGTCAGTTTGGTTTCTTGTTCTTTCTCCAGGGCTTTTCCACGTATACAGTTTCCTAGGGTTATGTTGGAAAAATGTGTTACAAACAATAAGATTGTTTTCTTCATAGGACTGTATCAGCCGGTCTCCTCTGTCGTTTCTGTTTCCCATACCATGTTGCCCTACTATCTGCTTATATTTATTTTTTCCAACTTTTGCATTCATGTCTCCCATGACAATTAGGACTTCTGATGATTTTACAACTTTCAGTGTTTGTTGTAGGTCTTCATAATATTCTTCTAGCTGTTCATCACTATAATCAGTTGTTGGAGCATGCGTCTGAAAAATTACTATGTTGAATGGTCTTGCCTTAATTTTGAGTAATATCATCCTATCTTTATGAGTCCAGAATCCACTAATATGTTTATTTAAATTTCTTTTTACTAAAATTCCTACTCCTCTCTTGTGATGATCTCCTCCTGAGTTGTATTTGTCCATCTTGTTTCAGATACGTCTGAAATATCCAAATTCATGTAGTTTTGCTTCAGCAATAAGATTATCAAATTTCCCTGCTTGATACAGGGTGTGTACATTCCACTTACCAATTCTTAGACTTCTCCTTCTACTTTTCAGGTAGGTATTGTCAGAATGCACCCTTTCAAAAGAATTTGGGATGCATTCTTTATTATGCACTTCCTTATTCACTATAGGTTTTGTCTCTTCCCTGAGAATATTTATGACAGGCTCATCTCCAGGGGGTCAAGAATTACCCGTATCGCTGATTTCTTGTTGTTGAATTACCATTGCTGTCTTTGGGATATTACATGAGGTCTCAATCTCTTCCACGATGGCCAGCCATGTTCACTATCGTGTCCTGAACAAGCCTCATGTGTGCCACACACTCTGCTGTTTCGCTTTCAAAGCCGTTGATCTATTTAGATTCATCCGTCTTCTTCATCGTCCCAGTCTTTTGTGTACTAGGGATGGATATTCCCTTAGTAGGATATTACCCCTACTTCACTCATGTAGTTTGGCCAGTCAGTCAAGTCTGTTGCGCACACAAGCGATATTCGTGGAGCCATACATGAGCTAGGTAAAGAGATGGGAATCAAATAGGATCCTGGTCTATCCCTTGGGATATGGCTGCCAGTCACAATGAGGTACTATCCCTCTCTCTCTACCCTACACCATGTCATGAATATAATGTTGGTAATAAGTTCAGTGTTATTTACATAACTAACTTTTTTTCCAATAGGAGGAAGAGGTTGAAGCTGACGACACAGATGAGAGCAGTGTGGACTATTTATCACTCAATGGAAGTTTAGGTAAACCAAACTACAGCTTTAGTTATATTGTCTTATGTTTCTTATAATTTTATATTTATTTTGTTATTGTATGATCCATAGTAAGATATGTGTTAAAATATGAAAAAATAAAAGTATTAAAGTAAGAGACACTTTTACACAATGTAAGGAACATTGGGCAAATGGTGCTAGACCCATATTTTTATGGACCAGTTGGTACTCAGTGGATGCCGAGTCTAAAATGCATACCAGAAAATATCTTGGGAAGTACAGGTTCTCAGGTGTTAATCTTCTTCTTCTTTCGTTCGCTTGAAATATGTCTATATCTGCAATGTCGTCTCTTGCATGAATTGAACTGTTTTTTTTCAGTTCACACAGTGGTCCATAGAGTTTATCTTCCACTGTCGTCTCTCTAGGCCAGAAGGTTTGCCTAGATATGTTATATTTTGGGCAGTCTTGGAGTATGTGCTCTGCTGTCTGCGACGCCAATCCACATGTGCACATGGCTGTTTCACCAATCTTGAATTTTGTATACATGTGGTTGCGTAATCTATTGTGTCCTGTTCTGAGGCGCAGAATAATGACTTGTTCTGGTCTGTCCATAATGTGGTAATCATCTTGAGCAGGTTTTGGTGGCTTTCTGACTGATTTGATCATTCTTTTCTTTTGGTGGTATGTAACGGGCACATCAGGCTGTTCCTCTTTGGCTCCTTCCTTAGCCAATTGATCAGCTCTGTCGTTTCCGGGTACTCCACAGTGGGATGGTATCCACTGTATGGTGACTTTATGCTGACTGCTAAGTTCAGAAAGTAGTGTCCTTAGTACTGGCAATTTCCCAGAGAGGAGCGCCTCGAGTACTGATTTTGCATCTGTTAGTAGCACCACAGGTTGAGTACCATTGCTGTTATTTAGTAATTTCTCTGTTGCTATCTTGATTGCCTCAATTTCGGCATCATAGTTATGGCAGTACTTTCCTGTCGGTACTCTGGCTGTGTCCTTAGTATTATTTGGGTATTCTATGTACACTCCCGCTCCTCCATTTCGAACAGCATTTTGTGCTGACCCATCTGTGTAGACTCGGATCCAGAGGTCCTGTGGGTATTCTTCATCAAGGAAGCTGAGAGTGGCTGTTCTGCGCTGCACACTGTTCTGTTCTTCCTTGTCAAATATTCCTCTCACTTTTGTCTGGATTTGTAACGATAGTCTATGCTCATCTTTCCATGGAGTTCGCTCTGGAATAGTTGTTAGGGGGATACCAACTGTGGGCAGATCAGTGGTTTCTCTGCAGAGTCGTTTGGCCTGGTGGATAAAACTACTTCTTTTCAACCGCCCCATAGCTAGGTTTTCAAATCTGTTCTTCATAGGGTGGCCTGGCAAGCTGAGGAACTTTTCTGCTTGTATTAGCGTTTTCGTATCTCTGCGCTCACTCAGTGCCTGTGTCCTCCCCATCTTCTCCATTTCCACTATAGGGGTTGATCTCATCCCTCCTGTGGTGACTCTAAGTGCTTGATTTTGCACCTTGTCCAGCTCTTGTAGTGTGGTATTTGATGCTGAACACCACGCAGTTGACCCATATTCCAGGTGTGGTCGTATGCTCTGTTGGTAAACTTTGCTAAGTATTTTCGTACTGGCTCCCCATGTGGTTCCACTTAGCTTTCTCAGGATGGCTATTTTCCTTCTGGCTTTTGCTACTGCTTTGTTGATGTGCTTTCTCCATGTCAGCTTGCCATCAAATGTTACTCCAAGGTATGTTGGTTCTTTATCTTCTCTTAGGGGTGTTCCATTTATCTGGATGATCCCTGCCTTTTGTTTTGGAGAGAGGGTAAATAGGGTTGTGCTGCACTTGTCAGTGTTTATGCTGACACACCATCTATTTGCCCATGCAGCAAATGTATCTACAGCTCTTTGTAGCAATCTGGTGGCCACTGATGCATATTCATTTGTGCTCCATAGAACCAGGTCATCGGTGTACATTGCCGCTTTAATTCCATGCGGTAGGTGAGCAACAAGATCATTGATGAAGATTAGAAAAAGTGTGGGGGACAAGACTCCGCCCTGGGGGACACCGTGACGCAGTAGTACTTTCTTGCTCTTGAGTCCGTCTATCTGTACTCGGGCTCTTCTGTTGTGCAAGTATGCTTTCACCCATTTGTACATTCTTCCATTGACTTTGCAGTTTCTCAGTTTCTTCATCAGACCTTCTTTCCAGACTTTGTCAAAGGCTTTCTTCAGATCTATCCATGCCGCAAGCACCAGCTTCTTCTCTTGGAATGCATCCTCAATTTCTTGAGAGAGGTAGGTTGTCTGATCTTCCGTAGAGTAGCACTGCCTAAAGCCAGCCTGCTGTGGCACAAGGATGTTTTTACTTTCAATGTACCACTGCAGTCTGTGATTGATGATGCGCTCCAGTGTTTTGCAGAGACAGCTGGTGAGGCTAATTGGTCTGTAGCTAGAGGCAATGAAACCATCTTTCCCTGATTTTAGGAGGGGTATCATGATTGCTTCTCTCCAGGCTTGTGGAACACTGCCTGTTATTGAAGATCTGCAACAGCTTTGTTTTGGCCTCTGTTCCTAGGTTCCTGATCATTTCATTGGAGATACCATCAGCTCCTGGTGACTTTCTCATTTTCAGTTTTGATATGGCTAGCTCCAGTTCGCTGATTGTGATGGGTGCCTCCAGAACCTCATGTACTATTTCCTTCTGTCCTGTATGTTGTCGTTTCTCTCGAATCTCTTGTTGTTTCTCTGGACTAATTTTGATATTGCTATCTTGTGCGAACGAGTCCGCAAAATGGTCAGCTGCTTGCTTTCTTGTTAAGATTTTTCCATCTTTATGTAGTGCAATTTTTGAGTTTCTCCCTGTGCCCTCATCATTAAGCTGTTTTATTAGCTTCCACAATTTCCTTGTGTCTCTTTCAAAGTTCAGAGACTCTGTTTTCTCCTGCCAGCTTTTCCGTCTAGCCTGCAGCTTGGCCCTTTGAAATTTGGCTTTTCTATGCTGGAATTTATTGTGGTGCTCTTGGCTGGGTGTGGCCTCTGCTTGCTTTCTACACACTTCAACATCATTATGCAACTGTTCCAGTTCACTACTCCAGTAGGGTTTATATTGTTTACGGGCTCCTCTTGGTACTGTTTCTCGCGCTGCCTGTAGTATGCATTTCCCAAACTCTTCGACTGCTTTATTTATGTCTTTCTCAGTGTTCAGGTTTCTAATCAGTATGCTGGTGCGATGCTTGTACATTGCCCAGTCTGCTTTCTTGTAGTTCCACCTCGAGAGGGTGCTGCTTTCACTTACAAGCTCATTTTCTAGGTTAGAAAGACTGGCCGATGGTCACTGCCACCAAGTTGTTTCCCAACAGTTCGTGTAATGTTCCACTCCAGGTCTGGTGAATGAAAAGCCAGGTCAGGTGTAGTTGTAGAGTGCCATGATCTCGAGTAGAAAGTATGTGGGTCGGACGGCTTGTTAATCAACATGAATCTATTCTCATCCTGCCAGTCTTCCAGTCTTTCTCCTCTCTGGTCCATGTGATCATAGCCCCAGCTCTGCGAGTGGCTGTTGAAATCGCCACACACAATCATTTTTTCTTTTAGTGGTAGAGTGTCCAGTGCCTGTGGGCGGTCACTTGGACAGTAGTAATTGATCAGATGTAGATCTGTATTACCTGTCTTAAGTTTAAGTGTCTGATACTCAGCCCCTTCCATGTAGACTTTGATTTGGGAAGCCATGATGTTATTTCTTACAAGGGTCAGTATCCCACCTTTTAGAAATGTCAGCAGAGAGAACAAACTGAAGTATCTGGGGATCACATTTGACAGGAGCCTATCCTTCAAGGACCATGTGGAGACGGTCGTGACAAGAACTCAAAAGGGACTCAATGCACTTAAAACTATGGCTGCAATGGACATAGAGCAGAGAATGCTTTTCACACTATACCAGCACTTGATCCTCTCAGTAAGTGATTATGGATTAGGTCTGCTCACTGTCTCAGAGAGTCAGCTGGTGAAGTTAGAGTGCATACAGAACGAAGCTATGCGGGTCATTCTGGGATGCACTAGAGACACCCCAGTAGTGTGTATGCGTTACATCCTTGGTCTGCCGACTGTTGCTGGTAGGCTCAAGGTGATGCAGGCGAAGGCATACCTCAGAGTAACTGCAGACACAGACCACCCACTGCATGAGGCACTGGACGCAGTTAAGGGTCAGCGACTGATAAGAGGGAAATCATGGATGGCTCAGGCAGAGGATACGATCAGACAGGTGTGCCCCCTGGAGAACATTAGGCGTGGAGAGGAGTGGGTCAGAGTGCCAGCGGAGCAGTCAGACTTGTGCAGAGTTATAATCACATTAAGCCGGGAGTGCAGGGAGTGGCCAGCAGGGGCCACGGAAGTGGAAATCCAGCAACTAATTCAGGACAATGCTCACTCGAGTGATGTGATTATCTACACAGATGGTTCGGTGTCAAGAGGTGAGAGAAGTGGCTGGGGTTTCATAGCCAAAGCTAATGGTCGATGTTTAGGGCAGGAGAGCCTGGCATATGATACCACAACATCCAGCTTAAGAATGGAAGTGGAGGCAGTCACTGCGGCTCTCTGCTGGATGGAGAATACGACACACACACACATCGTGATTGTAACTGACTCAGAAAGCAAGCTGACGAGGGTGAGGACGGGCAGACTTCGTGCAGAGTGGCTTGCTTCACTTCGGAGGTCACGGGTGACAAGCATCGCCTGGATCTTTTCTCCGGGGCATGCCGGTGTGCTGGGAAATGAACAGGTGGACAGATTGGCTGGCTCTGCAGAACTTGGTGGAGTATTGATACATGACAAGGCAGACGTGGTTGCGGCATTGTGGGAGCACGTGCACACTTCGGAGGAGCAAATGGATTACCATGGTCTGGCAAGAATGAGACAACGAGGAGTGACGAAGGGATCTGGCCGATGCTCAATGCTCAAAGGAAAGGCGAGACGGACTTATAATCAGATTGCTACTGGTACTATTAGTGTTGGAACTCTTCGCTGGCTGCTGAGGATGGGGACGGAGCACTTATGGGAATGCCCTGAATGCTGTGATGTCGATTCCTAAATCAATCAATCAATCAATCTTTCTGTGTGTAAATTTTCATTTACCGGGCACTAAAAATTGTGGAAAATACGAGAAATGAAACAAATAACGCACTGTTAATACTAAGCCAACCAAACGGCTTCTGGCAGTCCAGGGTAATTCCATTGAGCCGACCTGTCGGCTTGCGACAGTCAATCAGTTAATTAAACAAACACATCACGTACACATACTCTTTGGTATTTTTTACTACTAAATTTAGGTTTGTTTTCAGGGTAAAGTTTTACAACTTTTATTGCCAACTTATATGGCCTTGATTGTTCCTGACAGTGTCAATTTTTGTCTTGACTTTAATTATATAACAATTTATCCCCCCGCCCCCTCACTCTACACACACACACACACACAAACACACACACACACACACACACACACACACACACACACACACACACACACACACACACACACACCACACACACACACACACACACACACACACACACACACACACACACACACACACACACACACACACACACACACACACACACACACACACACACACACACACACACACACACACACACACACACACACACACACACACACACACACACACACACACACACACACACACACACACCACACACACACACACACACACACACACACACACACACACATACACACACACACACACACACACACACACACCCTCCCCCCAACCCATAGAAGGATATTTGTAGGCCAGCGTGCATGGAGGAATAGGTGACCAGTCTTTCCTTCCCATTGTGAATGATGAGAGCTGGCATCAAACCCTTGTCTTACCACGCTCATGCACACCACTACAAACAAAACTTCTATCAGTGGCTGAAACAGTTTTGTTCAATCCAGTTATAGATTGTGATAAGGAAGTCTTAACTGAATAAAGCATAAATATAAATATAAATATTTGAAATTAAATATAATTGGAAAAACCCAATTGGTGATCCCAGTATTTCAATTAGAATATAGAAGACAACACAGTTATTATTAAAATAAGGTCTGACGTCAATTTAATTGTTATTTACAGTACAATTAATTTGGTGACATGACATGTAAAACAGTAGTAAATTTAGGTACAAAGATGCTGTGTTATTTATAGACTGAGATGATAACTTGAAAGAAGCAGTAATTAATTATAAGGGTCACTCATTTGAAATCCGTTCGTGCCGCACCGTGCGTAATTGCATATGTTGCACATGATCATGTCATAGTCATGTGATAAATACTGGCCAATGAATAAAAGAGCAACTGCTTATCATCCCATGATGCATAGGTTATGTTTCTGACCATTGAGAAAATGGCCGGGTTGATCCAAAATCTGTCCAAAGAAGCTCAAAGAGCGGTGATTCAGTTTCTTTCATGTGAAGGATGTTGACCAGTGGACTATTCATCGAAGAATGCAGGGAGCGTACAGTAACAAATGTGTGTCAAAGACAACAGCGACAGACTGGGCATGAATGTTTTGGAAAGGGTGTCAGTTCACGACAGATCTTCAACAGCCAGGTCAAGCGCATATTGTTGCAACAGAAAAAAATCATTGCCAAAATTGATGCAACAGTACAGATGAACCGTTGTCGAAGCATACGTTCACTAGCAAAAGAATTTGATGTGTCAATTGGGATAATTCAAAAGGTCGTTCGTAAGAAACTGCAATATCGGAAGGTGTGTTCACAGTGGGTACCACGGATGTTGACCGACCACCAAAAAGAAGAACGCACGGGATGGTGTTTGAACCACTTGCTGCATTACAGAGTGGAGGGTGATGCATTTCTCTTCCGCATAGTGGCAGGTGATGAATCATGGTGTCACCACTTTGAGCCGAGCAGCAAAAGAGAGAGCATGCAATGGAAACATGCTGGATCACCAAAAGCCAAAAAATTCAAGTTACTGGTTTCCGCTGGTAAGGTTATGCTGAGCTGCATATTTTGACCATGAAGAGCTATTGTTGGCCAACTTTAAAGAACCTAGTGTCAACGTCAACTCTACCCACTGCTTGCAATCACTAGACAAGCTGCCAAAAGCTATCAAGAATAAACGACCCGGCGTGCTTTCTCACGGTGTGATTTTGTTGCACAATAATGCTCGTCCGCATGTCGCAAAGATTGTGCAGGAAGCATTAGCAAGAAAGAAGTGGGAAATTCTGCAACATCCAGCCTATAGTCCTGATTTGTCACTATATGATTTTAATTTGTTCGGACCTCTAAAAAAAGCTCTCAAGGGGCAATGATTTCACACAGATGCAGTCATAATGAACATGATAAACACTTAGTTCAGTGAGCAACCACAATCCTTTTTTACGGACGGTATTTGCCGCCTACCTAAGCAATGGGATGCTTGCCTGAATGCCTACGGTGACTTCTTCTGACTAACCCAGGGTGCATAATTCATTCAAAATGAATGCTTTGTTTAATTCTACCACACCTGTTAATATTTCTTTCATGCTTTTGTAATAAAGCCATTGGAACAGGTTTCAAACGAATGCCTTGAATAATAGCTCAGACTGTTTTAAAATTGTCAACTCAATACACAAACACAACTGATTGTAAATCGAACTCACAATAAAGGTTTATGAACAACTAATATGAAATAAATTTATCTAGGTGTAACATAATATGCATTAGAGTATGAGATGATAACAACATGAATCAAACACCTAGAAAGAAGTAAGCTAATACAAATATTTTAAATGTTGTGGAAGTTATATTATTTAAGTGTTTTTATTCTATTCTTTAACTATATTAACGTCCATGTGGGTGCGGTTTAAAAAGAAGTTATGTTTATGTAAATTTTAAATTAGTTTTATGTAATTTGCATTACATTTTAGGGAATATTTACAGGTGCTCAGTGTGGTGGGGCAAATGAACTCTTCTACAGCCAGTTTGATCTGCATTGCAGAGAACAAAAGATTGGCCAGATAATACTTATAGAGGTTGGTTCAATAGTTCAGTAATAAAACCTATTATATCCTGCAGGATATTTTGAATTTCAGGATACATTATCTCATGTAGCAAAGGAGAAAATATCTAAAACATTGACAAAGCAGTCTTATATGAATCAGAAACTATCTATCTATTATCTCTTTTACTGAATTCACATCTCTCATTAAGCATAGGGGCATAGCAGGCTCCTAAACACCACGGTCGTAGATGGGTCAAGCCGAAGACATTCTTCAACAGGTGTGTTCACTTGAGGACTTAGAACCTGGCGAGGAAGTGGGTGCAAGTGCCAACAGACTTCTGCACATCCTTTTCAGTTTGCATCCAACTAGATAGAAAATGCAGACAAGAAAATCCGGCTGCTGTTGAGGCTGAAGTACAAGCGTTGATTTTCGAGAATTCGCTAGACGGTGATGCGGTCATCTACACAGATGGGTCGGTCGTCCGACATGTGAGAAGCTCATGGGCTTTTACAGCTCGGGCCGGAGGGAGAATTGTGAAGGAGGACTCTGGTGCTTTCACTGAAACCACAAGTAGCCTGACCATGGAAGTCATGGCTGTAAGTAAAGCAATAACATGGCTCGAGACACAGACATTCACTAGGGCTTGTTTCCTTAGCGACTCAATGAACATGATCAAGAGGATAGAGGAGGGGTCGATCCGAAGAGAATGGTTGCTGCCTCTGGAGCGGTCTCGGCTGGCAAAGATTAGTTTCATCTTCGTGCCAGGGCATGCGGGTGTACAAGGAAATGAGCGGGCTGACAAGCTCGCAGGTGAGGCTACTGTGGAGGGCGGACGCGCCATGGACCAGGCCGACATTCTGAATGCTCTACGAGAAGTAAGACTTTTACGAGAACCAAGTGATGACTGTGAATCTACAACAATCGCCAGACTGCGAGAGCAGCAAATTAAAAGAGGGGTGGCCAAACAAGAACACTACACAGGAAGCCAAAGAAGATTGATAAACCAACACAGAACTGGCGTCGTTAGCCGCTACACGTTGCGGGATTTGCTGAGGAGGGGATCCGAGCACTTATGGACTGAATGGTTCGATGTGCAATGAGGATGATCTGTCGACTAACTAACTAACTAAACATGCAATTTTTAAATTGTTTTTGAAATCATTTGTTGGTATAATTTATGCATCTTGGTGTGAAGCTTTTTAGAAAATAAAACAAATAAGATGTACATTCTCAAATAAATGTCCACCCATGCTCCCAAACTGCAGTTAATTAACAGGTTCTTTAACATTTTAATTTTCTAAATAGCAAAGTAACTTTCATTCTTCTTCTCCTACTATTTATTTCCCCATTGGAGCATAAGTCCTCAAACAACTCTTGCCAAGCCATTATAGCTTTTGATATCTCCTGCTGGTTCTTCCATGTCCTCCTCATATTATTCATTTCTGTTGCCAATTCTCTTCTGTGTATGTTTTTAGTTCTCTCTTATTTCGTTCGCCTTGTAAATTCCAGAGAAAACAATTTATAGTTACACTATGATCAGGTTTTCTCAGTGTGTGTTCTATCCAGTGCCAGCTTCTGTTCCTCGCCTCTTGATTGGCTGTATTCTGTCTAGGTCTTTTTTTGTGTGTGTCCTGTATCAATAATTCTGTTATACCATTTAGTTCTATTGTGTGTAGTCATCATTTAATAATGTCTTGTCATTTATTAGTAACAGTTTTAGTTATTCTCCATGCCTCTGATCCACACAACAGTACTGACCTGTCACTAGAGTAAAATTATTAACTTTCATTATAACATTATGACTATCAGTTTGACATATTTTTACAATTTCTAGTGTTTGCCAAGATGGTTTTTCTGTGCTAAAGCTGTTACCTTAAAGTGTACAGACTATGATTTTTCTTTGACCTCCTATGAATAAAAATCCCTAGCCTTAGAGGAGATTAGAAGCTATATTCTATGTTGTGAGATCATTCACCCTCCCTCTCTTAATCTTTAAAAACAATTTTTAAAATATTATTCTACCATTTTTTGCAAAATCTCAGTCTTTTTATTTGTTCACTTTTTTAAAATGATTATCATTGAAGCTTTTTGTTTAATTCTTAGGATGCCATTCATCAAATAAAAGAGGCTTTCAATAAGGAATTTGATGAAGTGTATAGTAAGAAAGAACAAGAGATAACTAAGGTGAAGGAAAAAAACAGGAGAATAAGCAAGATCATTGAGTACCTTGGGCTAGATGAAGAGATACCTGAGCCTACCATGAGTGTGGCAGAAAAACCAGAATTGCTTTTTGATGTGAATGAAAGTGAGGTGAGATATTTGTTTCTTAATCTAGAATTTTCTGCAGGGTTGTCATGGCTACATGGCTATTAACAGTTATATTTTCAGTAAAGTCTTATCAGACTAATGAATAAATCATTTTGTTTTTATGTTCAGTAATAATAGCAGTCTAGTAAATTTTGCCATTGGTTCTGATCTGTTAATTTAATGTTGGGATTGTACTGTTTTTCTCAAATTTTATTTTACTCATTTAGCTACTAGTAACCAAGTAGCATCTCATAGACTTGTCATGTAGTTTTTAATATTTATTTTAAATAAAGACACATAAAGATTGTTTGTTCCAAACAACAACTTCATTCATGTTTTTGTAAATGCAGGTCAAAGCTGAAAAATATCTGACACCAGAGCAGAGGAAACAACAGGAGGAAGAGAAACGTTTAGAAGAGGAAAGACGTGCAAGAGAGAAAGGAGATAATGCCAGAGAGAGGGCCCTAGAGATGATGATGGGTGGGGTTCTGGAGATCAAGAAAGAAGATGAACTGAAAAAGGTATTTTGTAATAATACATGGTAAAATAAGCTAAATCATATCATCAAAATTATCAGCAGTATCTTTATCTTTAGACTGATTGTGAAATATGGAACATCATTGTAATTTGTTCCCATATTTAAATGCTTAAGCTACAGTATTCTTATTATGCCTTTTATTTCCATTTGGGACATAGGCCCTCACCAAACCACATGAAGCGATTCTATAATTTGCTATCTCGTGCAGGTCTGTTTTGATATTCTCCCCATATTATTCATCTCAGGCTTTAATTCTCTTCTCCTTGTGTTTTAGGTCTCCCACTATTTTGTTCTCTTTCTGGGTTTCAGACAAGAGGCTTTCTCAGTGTGTGTCCTGTCCACTGCCAGCATCTTTTCCTCATTTCATCTCATCATCTCATCTCATCATGTTCCTCTTGTACCTTGCGGTGTCGAGGCGAAGTATAAACAGCAGGTGGGTGCCCGCTTATGGGCTTTATGTATCGATATTCCCATGGACTCTGTTATTCCCTGCGTCCATGGTTTACGTGGTCGGCCTCTTCCTTTTCCTCACCTTTTAATTTAGTTCTCTCATGGGGAGACACTGTAATGAATCAGATACTGTAGGGTAGGATTGCCTTAGAAGTAAATCATCCATCTGTAACTCAAAAAGTGCAAAGTAAAAAATCCGTTTAGAGCAATATTATAAGAACAAACTTAGTCTACAATAATTTATAATCTTAACCTTATTGAAATACATTTCTCCAGAAGAAAGCATGTCTGCACGGAATGTAATAATTTCCTCTAGTACAGTCAGGGGGCTATTACCAACAGCAAGTACACAATATCATATCTGAAATTATAAAAACTTTAAAAAATTTCAAAATCCAAAAGATGTTTTCATTGACATATTTGCACACCAAAGCATTACTGGAAGTTTTACTTCAAAATAAAAAGTAAATAAGTAAATGTCTTGTCTAACTTAATCCCACTCAACACAAAAAAAACAGAAAGAGGAAGTAACATTAACGAATTATTACTAATAAGCTGTGTGGTGCAAAATCATTCTGTTCTCCTTTGTTCTAATTTTGAAGGAAATGTATTACAACCAGTTATGGATCTCAGAGAGGTATATTTCCTCTAAAAAGATTCCATCCAAAGTTTTGGCTCACCCCTAGGGAGGTGTTTTTTCCTAACAATTTTGCCAGGAAAGAGATTTTACTGTCTACTCTTATTTTTATTTCCAACTGCCATGAAGTTTTTGAAGTGCACAAATTGCACATGCGTCTCTTATTTGTCATACTTAACTGAGAATATTAGGTATCCAATCTGACTACCCATGATAGCAGGGGGATGTGTAATATCATTAGATATCAGTGGCTCTTGGAAAAACTCCAATACTGTACCTTTTTAGTTTGAGGTGCACACCTTAACTGGTGGCAGTAAATGGGGTGGCAGAGTGGTGCAGGGATACAGGGGCCATTATACACCCAGACAAGGCATCGGTTGTGTGGTGCTCCCTGGATAACCAGATCGTTAAGGCAGATGTCCCAGGTATTATGTTGAATGGATGTCCTCTTAGTAGAGAGAGTAAAGTGACGTACTTGGGTATCACCTTTGACAGATGTTTGTCTTTTAAGGATCATGTGGAGGCTTTGGTGGTGAAGGCTGGTAGGGGACTTAATGCATTGAGAGCTATGGCAGCAACCGGGGTAGATCAGAGGATGCTGTACAGGCTCTTTAAGCAGTTAATAATTTCTGTCACTGAGTATGGTTTGGGGCTGCTGACAGTATCAAAGAGCCAATTTGAAAGGTTGGAGCGCATACAGAATGCTGCCATGCGGTTAATCCTGGGGTGCACAAAGGACACACCAATTATATGCATGAGGCATATCCTGGCACTACCAACAATGACGGATAGGCATAGGGTCCTTCAGGCCAAATGGTACCTGAAAGTTGCTGCAGATAGGGATCACCCGCTGCATGCAGCAATTGATATGGTCAAGGGTCATAGACTAAGATGAGGCAGGTCCTGAATGGCACAGGCAGAACTTTCTATACATCAGGTGTGTGATCTAGAGACCATCAATCGGGAAAGAGAGTGAGTTGAAGATCAGGAAGACATGACGGACTGACACAATGTAATAATAACACTGGGTTGTGAGTGCAGAGAATGGGCAGTGGTGTCACACTGAGTTTGAAGTGCAACAACTGATCCAGAGTAACACACATCGAGGTGACATTGTTATCTACACTCATGGGTCAGTGGTAAGAAATAGACGTAGTGGTTGGGGCTTTATTGCAAAGGCTAATGGACGAGTCTTGAAAAGGAGAGTCTGGCATATGAGACTACGACCTCCAGCATGAGAATGGAGGTGGATGCAGTAACAGCGGCATTCCGTTGGCTAGAGGAGACTACTGCAACACACGTTGTATTCATTATGGATTCAAAGAGTATGCTTAGTAAGGTGGAGAAAGGAATGTATCGTGTGGAATGGCTCTCGTCGCTTCAGAGGTCACAGATTATGAGAATTTATGGATATTTTGCCCTGGCCATGCTGGAGTGCAGGCTGATAGGCTAGCAGGGAATGCACCTCTTGGCGGCAGATTGCCTATGGACAAGAGGGAGGTGGTCAAGCGCTTGTGGGACCAGGTGAAGAAGGCGGAGGAACAGATTGAGAACCCATATGTGGAAAGAATGAGATTGCAGGGGATTGGCAGGGGTTCTGGAAGAATCTCAAAACTGAGAGGGAAGACCAGGAGAACTTTTAATCAGATAGCATTGGTAACAATTAGTAGTATGGCTCTTCGCTGGCTGTTGAAGGAGGGGACGGAGCACATATGGTAATGTCCTGAGTGCAGTGATGTAGGTTCTTAACTCAACTCAACCATAATCTTTCGGCTATGGCTCCCTAATTGCATTACAAAATGAAAGATTTCTGCTTTGGTGCACTGAAAAGAAAACATTAAGTGAATTTGAGAGAGAATCTTTTTTTGTTACACTGCTATTGGTGTCTTTATCCTGCATTAGATAGAAATCAAACGTACAGATTTCAGTCCATCATACATGAACAATACAGCCAGTAATATGTTTTATCAAAATACTAAGTAGATTGAAGTATTTAAATAACTTTTAAGAGGACTGTCCCATCAAAGTGAAGAATATTTTTCTTGATAAATTTTATCACACTGAAAATTTTGTATTTGAAATGTGAATATGTATGGAAATGAAATATCAGTTTTACAAGAATACTTTATCAAAGTGTAAACCCAGGTGGCACAGAGGATAAGTGCTCCTGCTTAACAATGCAGTGGTCTGGGCTCAGTCTAACCAGCACAGCTTTTTGGTTGACCCAACCTCATAAAATTTGGGGTAAAACAATTTTCAATTTTTTTGGGAATTGTCTGGAGACGAAAAGTTATGAGGAAGGAAACTGGCCATCCCACCTCATATGACATTCTCCTCAAGCGCTAGCGGTCCTGGGTTCAAGCCCCGGTGAGGGCCGGGGTAACAATACCTGGGGAGTAGGCTGGGCTATGGTCACACTATGCATTTCAGGACGAGTTCTGGCCAAGACACGGGTGCAGTTGGTCCCCTGACCCCTCAGGCCCTTGGACTCTCCTTTCTTTCACTCAGTTGGCCTAGGGGCTTTCACCTCTAGGGGCTCAGTCCAGCAGACACAACTCAGCTCTAGTAAAGTCATTGTAAAGAGCATTCAATGATATATAACATAATAGTACAGGATAGGACAGGTTTAGATGAAAGAAGTGGGTATAGAAGTTATATATATAATATAATATAATATAATATAATATAATATAATATAATATAATATAATATAATATAATATAATATAATATACAAATAAGGATCACCAGCTGAGGATCTATGATCTCATCATAGGGCAGACTGAAGATTGCCTGTGTGTACATCTGGTCGTCGTGGTTATCTCACCTGATCGGTCAGGATCCTCCTTCCGATAGTGTAGACTTGGTAGACTGCCGGGAGAGGGTAGCCTTCCTTCTGGCAAATGTTCAGACTTCAGTGGTAAACATGGTAAATGAACTAGAGTCGGTGACTTCCCACTGATAAATATTCAAACGTGGTGGTGTAGGCCCAGTGGAATAACTGAATACTGTAGTCCTTTCAATAGCACAATGTTCAAACTCTGGGACCACAACTGGTTCAAGACGTTGCCTCAAAAGCTCTTGAAGCATAAACTTCACTTTGGAGCTTGGCCACCCTTAGCATACATGCCAGTGTCACTTTTTGCCTCATTGTGGACTGGTAGAATAATATCTGAGCCATACCTGGGGCATAAAGTTATAACAGTCTTACCCGGAAGGTGTGATATGGACTCGTGGTTCGATGGATGAATCTTCAGACCTTGTGGTATTATGGCAGAAGGGACATTACAGGCAGGAGTCCAGTGCACTGATTCAACTCAGGGGATGCTGCATGATCACTGGATTCAGTTGCTTGCCTTGTTCCACCTTCATGTACCCGCCATAGGCTTCTTCAAACGTCACCATCAGAACATCAATCCTGTAACTAGAGGTGAAAGAACTCTGCAACAGCCCATTTGTACATGACAAATGAATGGAGCCAACAAGCCCTCAGCATTTGGTAAACATATTACCTATGTTCTACCTAAACCTGTTCTGCAAAGAGAGGGGCAAAGAACAGTAAACGCAGAATATGTTCCACATATGATAACGCTTATCCCAGTGGATCAGTATAACCTTTCAATATGATCACTGTACTGACTTGAGCAAACTGGACCATCATCTGTCAGGCAGCCCCGTGATCAGCTTCTTCTTGGAAGACCTGGGTTCTAGCTTGTGGATGTCCGGTTGTCGCAGCCAAAGTGACATCCAGAACCCATTTATACAACACTCATTCTTTCTCACTCTCCGCATTCACTCTATTAGAAAGTAGTTAGCTATAAATGCTTAGTGGTCATCAGAAGTTGGATACTCGGCTTCCCTGATGATCCCTCTTCCTTCCGTCATCATGGTTCATTTCTCCCCTAGTCCTCAGTCCCAGAAAGAAGAGAAAGAAGATATGCCAACCATCTTCCTCCTCTTTAGAGTATGATAGGTGTGTGCCTACTTGATTCCTTCTCCTTCTTAGGTAGAAGGTAAAGAGTGGTTGGTGTATACATGATGTCTTTCCCCCATGTAGAAGGTAAATATCAATCCTCTGTTCATTCACCCCTTCCCAGTGGAGTGATCCTATTGAAAGGTTATGCTGATCCACTGGGATCAGAATTATCATATGGGGAACGTGTTCTGTGTTCACTGTTCTTTGACCCTCTTTTTCCCCATCGTGGCAAAAGAAAATACCCCCTTGTTGCCCATAATTAGAAGTTGCTTAATTATAAAACAATCAGAGTAGAGTATAGGGTAGAAGTATCCATGGTCCTTCTGGAACCGTGTTGATGCACAAATGCGATCAGATGATCATATAATTTCATGATGCTATCAGGCCGGTGCACCTTCCTGACCCACCACTGTATATTCGTTCACTGCATCCCATTAGCTTGGGTTATATTTGATAAACCATCCCTTCTTTCCCTCACCGTTCACTAGAATGGTAAGAAGAGAACTGTCTCTCGCATGCTGTACTTAACCACAGAACAACCTTATCTTGCCCCGCTGCACCATGGGCCACTCTCCTAATCATTAACTACAGGTATATATGTCATGCCTATATTCATACAACAGAGAGGAAGTCATGGGGAGAATAAAGACCTCAGTTATTCTCTCACTGATATCAGATGTTGCCAATTAAGCATTTTAATAGTAGGTTTACCGCGATCTGATAGCAGCCACCTCGCTCGCAACACCCGATCAATAATGCCTCATTAATATGCATGACCGGCCTTCGACACACGACACACAAATGGCAAACTAAGCTCACATCGACAAATCATATTATTCGTTCAAACACTTTTAGGAATTAATATAAATTCACTTTACCTTTATCAATGAAACCACCTTTAGAACTTGGCCACAGTTAACTGTCGGGAATATTTAACTTCCAAAAAGATAGAATGGCTGAGCTCAAACACGTCGTTTCCACTGCCCAAAGTGAACTAATCTGTGGCATGTTGACTGCTTGATCTTGGTTCTTGTACCACATCTTCAGGGGAATGGAGAAGTTAACTTTTTCATGAAACATACTTTCTCTGAGTTTACAATCCTCAGTCACGTGAAAACCAGTTTCCGTAAGATTCGTTCTCTCTGGGTGCAAAAGAAACCTCTGGAACAGAACTTCTGGAAGCTGGGAGAAGGTTACTGAAGGGGATATTCCCTCGGGGTTCCCCCTGCTAAAAATAGTGCAGTGTTTCCCCGTTCCAGAATAAGACATGAGGACAGACCAACTGGCCGTTTTGTGACAACCGTTGGAAATCAAAAAAGAGTAGCCTAACGGTGCTGACCAGGCACAATTTTGAGTTATCTACCCAAAGTATTTCAGGCTCTTCTCAGAAGCTACGGAGTTCATGCACTGAGCTGAGATTCTCTGGACTCAGCTTTGAGTTAGGAGTAGAACGGAGCATTTATGGGTTACACCCGTTTGCCGTGATGTTGATCCTTCGACTACACTACTCTAAACTAAACTAAACTATGTGGTAGTCTAATACTTCACACCCCAATGGCAGTATCTGCTTTGGGACTAGTTTGATCTTTACTTTTATATATATATGTATATATATACATATACACACACACACACAATTGCTCCTGAGTTATGTATTCCAGGTTCACTAACTTGAATTTATGATGTATTTAGGATGTTCCAAAACCTACCTTCATGTTGACAAAGAAGGAGGAAGAGTTTAGTGAGGAAGAGCAGAAGCAGCACAAAGAATACTTGAAAAAGGTGCAAGATCTGAATGAAGAAAGAGAAAAGTTCAAAAAGGTGGGTAACTGGATTTTAAAAGACAGACTTAACCAATTATACTAATTGCTAAATGGCTATGTATATAACACACAAGAGATTTGACTGTAAATCAATGTGTAAAATATAAGTAAACAAAGTAAACTACCAAAATCAACATGGCCGAATGGATAATAGCACTCCATCTTAAACTTCCAGTGTGCTGATGCTGAGGTAGCAGGTTCATCCCCCACACTAGTCAGTTGGACTAAAATGTTGGCTTCTTGTCCTCGACATGGGGACATAAATTACAAGTACCTTAGAAGTTGGAGTGGGTTTGCCTAATGGCAAGGGACACTGTTAATAACACAAAAATCAGTCCAGTGCACTCAGCAGTGGTGGCAAATGAGTGAACAGAACAAATAAAAAGTAAATGACCCCTTTTCACACCATGAAGCACATTGGGTCTATGGGACCAGCCAAATACATTTAGATAGATTGGCACTCGGCATGTGATATCATCAGTATTATGCTGACTGGCTTTACTTCCCAGAAAATGTCCTGGTTCCAATTTTAGCTGGATTGACCTGGTAGCCCAGGTCACTAAAATAAATCCCTGCCTGAAATGAGATTTGAACACATGACCACCGGGCCCATCTGGCAAGCAGGCTAACTACTACACTACTGCAGATTCCATGTAAAAATATACCATAGACAAATGTTCAGTCAGCTTTACTTCTCTTTATGTCATTACCTGTTTTTTTTTTTTTTATGAAACATTTATATTTACTTTTTTTTTTTAAATCACTGATTACTGTTCATTGAGGTAATAATGATTTTTTTTTTTCATGTTGCATATCCCTTACAGGACGTTGCAGTCAACACCAGCATTTTTCAGCTGCTGTTGATGTACTAGGCAAGATTATGCTCAGTACTTTGCCATTGCTTTCTGATTTAGGATTATAAATAATGTTTTTATGAAATAATGAACATTTATTTTATTTAATGTTTGTTGTAGAGCAGCGTCTGTTACGATGATAGATAATATATCAAAGTAGATGCAGATAGACTTCCTATGGTTAGGAAGATAAGTCACTGGAGAAGACGAGACCAAATAGCTTGTAATTCTAGAAGTATTCAAGGTCCCAGTACAGATCTGGTCTTCTGATAGTGTTCAAGCGGAAAGGAATGGTTTACAACAGTACTTGAAACAAGACTGTCTGCCAAGGTTTTCCAGCTACTATGCCTGAAATAAAAGCTCAAGCCCCCCAAATCTGATTCACTCTCACCAACAAGAAGAAAGACAGATTAATATATATAAAGTCACAAGTCTGTCATATCTTCTCACACTCTACTTATACTAATCTGAGTTATTACAATAACAGATTAATTTGTTTGTACTTCTAGATTATATCACTTAGATTTATTTGATTACACACTCCAGGAGATCCACTGGACTCTCCCACACATAAATCAGATTTTACACTTCCCCATCCTACTCTAAACTACTAACTAGAAATGATGATGATTGTCCTGCTATCTTTCTGGTTCAACTGAAGAAAATTTCAAATCATGGACAGACTGCTAGGACCTGAAATCTTAAAAATGTTGAGCATGTTAGCCAATGGGAAAGCATGGCTTCTCAGCTGATACCCTTGTCCTCTGGGTAGGTACGCAGGTTCGTCAGATCTCTCCTCCTCGGTTGAGTTGACATTACTCTGAACTGACTTTTTAGAATTGTTAATTGTTCACTCACATTCACTGTGCAACAAGGTATTGTCTATATAATGTTATTTTGTTACTATAGGTGTTACTTAATCACAAAATTGTGAATTGTAGTATAGTGAGTGATGCTTCACATTAAGTTAAAGTTTTAGCTCATTCAAAGCTTGATGCTGAAGGTGTCGAGTCCTTCACAAAATCCTAACCACACTTGTCCGGTGCGAAAGCAAATGCTCTAGGTTTTCTTTTCTATATTAGTTTACTAACATATTGGCGTAATAAGCACCACAAGAAAATAACTAACACTCGGTAAGTATTCTAAGAGCCTAGTTTACTAGCACATGCTTCTACCATGACATTTCTAGCACAAAAGAAGCTTCACCGATATTTTTCCTACACCAGAAGTGATCGGTCCTGGGTGTTTATGGTCACTAATTTCTCAGACCAAACTGAGAAAATGTCTTAGCCAAATCTTTAGATTTGGTGAGGTACACTAAAGTGTACACAATAACTCTACCACTATCCCCTTGTGGTATATTTATACACAAAAATTAGGGATAGCTGTTATTAGCATTCTATACTACAGACATGCCCCATATAAATATAGATACAAATATAAAATCATACAAAAATATTTAATGGGTTTAAAGAGGTCTATCCCAGTCTAAGCAAAACGATGTGGTTTTCTGGCTACTTGTCACATTTGTGAGCTGCAGCGGCAGAGTGGATAGCCCACTTGCCTGCCAAGACAGTGGTCCAGGATTAAGTTTTAAAACAAATACTGCTCTGGGATCGACCCAAGCCTCATAAAAATTGGTAACAGACTATTTTCAGAATTGTTTTGCAAATTGTCTAGGAAGAAAGAGTAATGTGTAATGTACCTCGCCACCAACCATATTATGTCATGGACATAGAAGATCTAAATCTTCACACACCAATGGCAGTATCTGCCAGGTGACTACCTTTAAGGACAGGACTCTTTTCCATGCCTTAAAGTGTATTGGGTATGTGGTGCCAGCTCTATATTCTCACAGACCAGTTGGCACTCGGTGGGTGATGTAGTCAACAGCAGCCAGGCTGCTTTTACTTCTCAGTACATTTCTAGGTACCCATTTGAGGCTGGGTTGCCCTGGGAACTTGTTATTACCAAATATTAATTTGCATCTGTTTACTATGTTGCCCAGCAACTAGAATCAGAACTGAGAAAGTTACAAGTGACCATCCAAGAGAACCTCCAGGCATTTGATGACATCCTGAATTTGTTGTTTCAACGCAAGATTAAAATTATGATGGTAGTTTTCCAGGTATGTATTCTGTTGGTGTGCAGTGATTTGAACAATATTAATTTATTTGATACACTTATTATAAGTTTAAAAAAACACACTACAATAAGATCTAAGAAGGGACTGAGTGCACTGAAAATTATAGCGTCTGATTATCTCAACAATTGAGAATGGATTATGACTATTCATAGTGTCATAGAGGCAGCTTGTGAAACTAGAGAGCATACAGAATGAAGCTACATGGGTGATCCTGGGATGCACAAGAGACAAGCTGGTAGTGCGCATGAGATAAATCCTTGCTTTGCCCATGATTGCAGACTGGCACAATGGGGAGCAGGTTAAGTCATATCTCCAAGAGGCCACGGACAAGGAACTCTATCTATATGAGGCCCTGGGCACAGTTAAGTTTCACAGTCTGATAAGATAAAAATCATGGATGGCTTAGGAAGAAGACACAGAGAAATGTGTATGTTTGAGAACACTTGGGAGAGAGGAGTAGGCCAGAATGGCAGAGGAAAAGTCTGTCTTGTGCAAGGTCATAATCTTACTGGACAGGGAATATGAGGATTGTCAGAAATCTGACATGGTTGTGTTAAATGGATCCAGTCTCATTGCAGCATACTTGGAAAGGAAGAGGCTGACAAACTGACAAAGGAAGGCAGAAGACTATCTTTCTCAGTCTGATGACAACATAACCAACAATAAGGCCAAGAGGTTCATAGAACCAAATGGGAATTTCAGGCCACCAGAAAGATGATGCACATTAATAACTTGATTGAAGTAAACAAGTAGCAATCCTCAGACTCTTCACAGGACATAACAAGCTGAGATTCTTCTTGTTCAACAAGCTAACAATAGAAGATACTGTTGAATATAACTGTGGACTTTGTGAAATAAGGCTAAACATTTGCTGCAAGAGTGTCCAACATAGACAGAACAAAGAAAATTATTTTGACTTACATCAGCTCCGTTTGAGGACAAATTCTAGGAAGATGTCAACAAGCTCAAGGTGACTGCTGCTTTTGTTAAAGGTTGATGTCTCCCAGTGTACCAAAATAAAAACAAGATTTAAAAACACCAATGATGTATATCAGACAAAACATTATTGTATTGTTAATTGAACTGTCAAAATGAGTAACAATTTATTAGGTATCAAACCCTGGATACATTTTTTGATTGGAAAAAGATTGTTGAAAATAATCCTCATCATCGTCATATTTCATATTTAATATTAATATGTTAGTCAGTACTCCATAGTATTTCTTTTATTGTTTTTGCCTATCATTTCTTAGTTGCAGTATTCAACTTGAAATTATTTGACAAGCTGGTGTCTTTTTTTAAACACTGTTCATTACCAAATCTAGTTCCAAACTTCCATAGAGTATTTGATTTAAGATTTTTATGTCATATGGCTCATAACATTCCGTAGGTGGAATTCATATTAATTTTATTCAATAGCTTCTTTATATGACACGTTAGGAGGATGGATGATGGTAGAATACCAAAGGACATTTTGTTGGGTGAATTACAGATGGGTTGGAGATCTCAGGGTTGGCCTCTACTACAATACAAAGATGTGTGTAAGCGGGACATGATTGATACAGGCATTGTTAATGCACATTGGGTGCAAGTCGTTGCTGAACGTGTTGCATGGAGGGCAAATATCAGAAATGGAATAAAGACAAAGGAGAAAATTACTGCAGATAGGTCACACACCGAGCGTGCGAGACGTAAGATGGTGCATGATGGTGAAAATGACCATGTGTTAACATGCATCCACTGGAGAAGAACATTTACAGCATCGAATTGGCCTTAACAGTCACATTCGCCACCGCCATGGGTTGTAGTTATTAAGCCTTTTTTAAGCACAGAGTAACAAACTATCGTTTGTCAAGACGGCAAGGTGCCAATGATGATGGCCATGACACAAATTGTTTTAAACTACTAAATAGTCAGACAAAATCAGTATGGAGAGTATCACTTCAGTCACTGACAAATGTTTGAAAATTAACATTTCTTTGTCACTAGATGTGTCATCAAAAGTAAACCAAGTCTTGTATAAAGATATCCATAGCTGAATGATTTAAATTTGCTGTGACATTTGTCTCAGCTTTTCATTTATGTTGCTTTAACTTGGTGTATTTTTATGACAGCTGCAGTGTATTAAAAAGATAATTTTGCATCTTAACATATTTGTGTATTTGTCATACCTAATAATTTCTTAACCCAGCAAATGTGAACTACTGTGAATTCATAAACCGTCTGGCTGTATCTGTTTTGGGAGTTCCTTTACATAAAAGTATTTTGCAATTATCACATTATCTCATGCCAGTGATACTTTAAAAAATTAAATATAATTTGATGAAAATTATCTCTTGCTGAGCAAATATGCTTGTACCATGTTGCAGGAGGAACTGAAAATCTTGAGACTCCGTTATGCTATGTTAATCCACGAGGAGATTGAGGTTTACGAGAAGGATCTTATCCATATTTTGGAACACAAGAAACAGTTAAAGGTGAGACAAATACTGTCCTTGAACAGCAATACAATTTTCTCTACAGTTAACTTTTAAAGGACATGAGGATTTTTCCATGTTAGGCACAGTTTCAGTTTTCAAATACTGATAAAACTTAAGGGTCAATCATCTCCAAGAATTTATCAATTTAGGTTGTCAGTGGTTATATAAAGTCAAGTAAGTAGTAAAGGACCTTTTTTTACACACCTTGAGGAGTATTGGACATATGGTGCTAGCCCCATATTTTATAAACCAATCGGCACTTTAGGAGTGATTTGGTTAATATCAAACCAGCCACCATTACTCACTAAGACGCTAACTGGTACCCATGTAAGAATGTTAAAAATTCATCTTGTTGGAGAATTGAACACATGACCACCAAGCTGACAGGTAAGGATGCTAGTCACTGCACTACTGCAGCTCCCTAATGGTTATGTGGGTACACACACAACATATAAGAAACAATTTCTGAAACAAATGCTTGGTAACATTTACTGGCTATGAATGATGGTTGGCTGTAAGGGATGATTAGGAAATATTGGCTCTAATCACTAACTTTAATCATCAACTTATACCCTGCTATGAGCCGATAGGTCGGCTCAATGGAGCTACTCTGGACTGCCACAAGCCGATAGGTCATCTTAATATTAACAGTGCATTATTTGATTCATTTCTCTTATTTTCCACAATTTTTAGTGCCCGGTAAATGAAAATTTACACATAGAAAAGATATATCCTTCAAAATTTATCAGATAAGACACGCAGATTATGCTCTGTGTAATACAAATTGATTGTGAAAGTGGTTTGTTTTATATTAGTTAGAAATGGCAACGCACTATGGTTCTCGACTCGTCGATTTACACCAGATTATCATTTTAAACAATTTTAGATTATAGTTATTATGATTTAAAGGAATTTGTGAAATATTCTAAAACTGATAGCACGTGCAGTAATGTAGTTATTCAGTTAAATTATTTAGCATTATGGAAAACAAACCTAACAATGAAAGTTCATCATCATATGATGGCATATGTCGAATTATGCTTGCTCTAATGGGCCACACTTGTGCCCCTAAGTTTGCTTTGCCTATCACAAATAAGCGGAGGAGTATTTAAATAATTAAATTTAAAAGAATAATACTTATAACTAAATAGAAAATAGTGTATATATTGTAATGAGTACAAATCTGCCTTGTGTTTTCCTGACTTTTTCCATTTTGTGTTAAAAGGATGTGCTTCAAAATATTATGTTTTACTTGTGTTTTGATGGTGTTAAGGAGCAGTTCTTGTGACATTGGTGAACAAAAGTTGTGTATTTATCATTATTCAGTAAATTTAATTGGATTATCATCAAAGATTGAGGAGTAGTGCCTTAGTAAGTGGACATGTTTAATAATTGTACAAAATCTAACATTATTATTATTATTATTATTAATATTATTATTATATTTGTACCCTATGGCAATAGTAGCAATACTAATGTGTTCCTTGTGCAACCTCCTGTAATTTGATATATAATACAATATAATTGCTACCATTTGAACAAATCTTAGATCATTACTGTGTGTCACAGTACTTCCCACTTTCTGCCATCAATTTCTGTTTAGTCTGCCATCAATTTCTGTTTAGTCCAAACCCACGTTTTTGTTTGGCAGTGAATCAGATAATGAAATGTAGAGTCAGTGTATCTTAAAAAGCAAATAAAATGTAGAAACAGTGTATTTTAAAAAACTAGTTATACTATGTCTGGAAATAACAGCAAGGGGAGCAATTTATGACTATTTTAAGTCAAAACATAATTGCCATTTTCAACACGATTTTTCTTTTTGTTTCAGCACCAGACTGCAGAAGCTGTTGTTGAGGCAAAGAAAATTCTAGAGAATTTTCGCAATGAATATGATGCTTTTCAAGCGGAAGACAAATATTTGGATAGGTCTTTCAAAAGAGAATTTACTGATGTCTCTGCAGTGTTGGTGGATGCATTGTATAAGCACTTCAAAAAAAGGCCACGGTAATTTTGCGCTTGTTACTATGTTGAGAAAACAATTTTGTCTACTGACAGCAGTCGACTTCTTGTTACAAATGTAAAAACTTATGATAATGGTTGTTGGTTGTTGAAAAAGAAATTCACTATATGTTTATTGATTACTCTGTACATGGAGCTGGCTTTGTGACAAAGGGGTTACAAATGCAATTCGCTATCCTGCATATCGCATTTGAAAAACAGTTGCATGCGATTTGGAAGCAGACCACCTTGCATGGCTCCCATACAAAGGTATGAGTGCCGGTCATTCAGAAAACAATGGCAAACTACTGAACGTAAACTTGCCAAGAAATTACAAACAGGCAGAGAATGCTGGGGTTGACTACAACATCCTGTAAAGGATATGCAACTAACTTAACTAACTATACATGGAATACATTTCCTATCTTTTGTCCCATTGTTATTACATCACAGCATTCCCAGTAGTTACTTTAACTCATTATATCACATGACTGCATTATTTTATTTCATTAAGACTAAAAGATAATTACTCTTAAGTACACAAACGTTTGGTTGTTACTTATCGGGGACTGAAAGAGTTAGCTTAATTTTTGTATACTGTCAAATAAAGAGGACTTCCATTTGCGAGCAATATTTAGCATGATCTGTACCATGAAGACTGTCCTTGTACTTTCTACCAAACTCCTGAATATATTCCATATACTGATAACAACTTTTCATGATCATCTTCATCATGTGCCATGCCGATAAGCATGGATGGTCATGTTTCAACATCTCACACGATCACCAGAGTCTTGGATCAGCTCCGTGTTCTTGTCTTGACCATGGCCACATGGCCAAGCCATCCAGATATTTCTTCTCTGCATTACCTTGTTATTTTCCCCTCAATCTTGCCAGTTGTCACTAAGTTTTCTAATTTACTTCTTTGTATAATGTGTCCAAAGAATGTTGACTGCCTACATTTAATTTCTTTAATCAGTTTACGGTTTTCATATGCTTCTTGTGCGACTTACTGATTGGTTTTTCTGTCTGTCCATGGTATTCTTTGTATTTTCCTCAGCAATCCCATTTCCACTGCCATTAGGTTTTCATTATAGCATTTTCATAAGTGGAGGTAAAAGGCACCATTGCCAGGAGTTAGTTAGTTTAGTTGAGCTGCATCTGGAGATTCCTTCGTTCTAAGATAGGTGCAGTACTGCTGGTATTGAACACTTCCCTGGCTGTCGGCTATACTATTATGCATTGTGGAAGTCATTGCCTTATATCTTAGTGTCAGAAGAAACACCATCTCCCATCAGTTACAACAGGTGCCGACTTCCCTATAACCGTATTGATTCAAGCGGCACATGTGAAATGACTGCATGCCGCTCAGCTTTCGTAATCTGCTATTCTCTTAGGGCTGCCCACTGGCCGACTTCAACTTTATTAGGCGGCATTTGTCAATACCTCAGCATAGTGACTGTTCCCATAGACTGGTTAACTGTGATTTCTATACTACACACTATGATGGGCAGAGCGCAACCATAAAATAACAAAACTCCAGCGACGTTTCCACCGTTATATTAAACATAATACATTTTATGTATTCATCAAATGGTCGACACCACAATCAAATCTAATATAATAAAAGCAGCATAATGTAAGCCGTTGCTTATCTTCGAGACTTGGTGCATCAATGATGACAACCACAACTTGAATGCCCTTGTCACCTTCACACAATTGTGTCTCTTGCTCCGGTGACAACTTCGGCATGCGCCACACGGATTAAAACCCACGATTGTCACGCCCTTCAGCGTGACCGTCTTTCAACATGCCATGAACTCCAATTCGACTCATGGCACCATACATAATCTTTTCTCCCTGCTGCCTGCAGAATTTAACTCTTTATAGAAAATAAAGTTATACCTTGACAAACTGGTGGAAGAAAAGAGGAAACCACCATTGACGTACATAGTATATTGTGATTCGACTCAAAGGCTTTCAATTTAGTAAGACACATTGACATAATAAATATGTTTACTGATGGCGAGGGACACACAAAAATCAGCCCAATGCACTAGAAATAGTAGCATGTGTATAGACTATACTTGAGTTCAAATTGAGCGAATTAGAGCTACTTGTAATTTACATCCCAAAGTCAAGGACAAGAAGCCAACATTTTAGTCCAACTGACCGGAGTAGGGATCAAACCTGCTATCTCGGCATCAGCACACCAGATGTTTAAGAACAAGCTCTCTTATCCATTCGACCATGTTGACCTCATATTATGTTAATAATTTAAGCTACTTAAATATACATATTAAGCTGTTTATGTCTTATACCTGTAGCTTCTGCCAGATTTTTAACATTTCCTACCCATTACGTATTTCAGAACTCACAAATATCGCCAGGGGGACGCAACTAGTGTCAAGACCCTGAATCCATTTTCTGATCGACCTTCGTCAGTTTTGCAGCTTGCTCAACTGAAAAGCCAGATAAGCGCAGGCCTTGATGATCTGGACAAGTTGCAAAATGCCCCTGAGGGTCTTGATGTCCCAGTGTGGGAAAGAATGTGTAAACTGAGACGTGCTAAAGTGGAAAGTGAGACCATGGTAGGTTCAATTGTATTTGTAAAACAGTCCTCGTTGTGTGGTGTTGGTGGTCATGTCTGTCCACAGCATTCCATCTCGTGCACTGGCAATAATTTCTGATACTGATGTTCCTCCTCGCCATGATGCCAGACTGCCCAGCATTTTCTCTTTTGGTATTCCCCTGTTCCCCTGTCTCCCTCCACTCAACTTTCCATTGCCATGGCATACTCAAGCTTTCCCCTTTTCATGACATGCCTAAAGATTGTGGGTTGTCTTTGCCTGATGCAAGTAACCAGTTCTCTATGTGAGTTATCTTCTTTCAAAGTCATAACTGTCATTTACTGCCAATATAGTACCTTGCGGTGTATGGCAGAGGGGTCTTTGAGCCTGAGGAATAAAGGCCGCCTGGATAGTGCAGTCGCCGCGAACTGTGCAGGTTATGATTTTCTTTTTGCCCCCGACAGAAAAAAATCCCGCACCTTACCGGGGATCGAACCCGGGTCTCCCGAATGAGAGTCCGGCGTTCTATCCACTCGGCCAGCCGCATATATACACACAGTTATTGATCGACTTACGACCTATGCAACTTACGACCATTCGACTTTACGACCACAATCACTAGCCATATTAGATTTCAGATTTATTTCTGCCTCAATTATCAGTCGAACGGCGTTGTCTCCAATCATCGGCGGTCGTTAACTAAGGAAAGGGAGGCATGATGCTATGATGATGCTATGCTGCTAGCCAGCGTCATCAATTTCTAAGAAATAACACGGTCACACTCAATAACCCTAGGTCCATTGACTTCCCCAAGCGCGGCTAAAGCGAAAGGATTTGCAAGGATTGAACGGATGGCGCACGATGTGTTTCGTCTGTATCGTGAAATTTATGATGAATAAAAGAAACATACAATTCAGACAAAGCTCACCATGTTTATGAAAAAACCAACTCTGGTACCCCCAACTGCTGCCTTTGATGACGACATTAATGATCTGCAGCCAAGCTTCAGTGGCCAATAAAATGTTTCGTACATGTTTATATATTCTGATGTTAATGACAATTTGATGTGTTTCGCGATTGGGAAAATGTTTCCTATAGTATTTTCCACACCTGTATTTTGTATGATTTGCAAATATTAAACCAGTTGTACATGTACAGTTAATGCAGTGTTTTTCTTAAACCTGGCGATGTAAAAATAAGAAACAAAATGGTGTAGAGATGATACAAATGGCACAAAATGAACATCGAAAATTATGATTTATAACAATAATAAAAGAAATTTATGATATAATTTAACTTAAATATTTTTATAACATCACTTCACATTACTGTACACATAGCCTACTCAACTTACGACCAAGTCATGTTACGACCAGTCTGTCTGAACCGATCGTGGTCGTAAGTCGAGCACTAACTGTATATATATATATATATATATATATATATATATATATATATATATATATATATATATATATATATATATATATATATATATATATATATCCTATTTAAAGGACATCGCTGCCAACACCAGCATTTTACTGCTATTGTTGATATCTTGGCAAGTTTTACGTTCAGTAGTTTGCCATTGCTTTCTGAACGACCGGCTCTCTTACCAACTAACCCAGAGTTATGCGGTCTGCTGCCAATTCGGTCGCAGCTGTTTTTCGAACGCAGATAAGCAGGCTCGCGAATCACATCCGCAAGCCCTTAGCCACGGAGACCGGCATATATATAATATATATATATATATATATATATATATATATATATATATATATATATATATATATATATATATAACATATAACTTAGTTTAAAACAAATTACAACATTTATTGTCTATCATTAGTCATGGATGATTCTCATGATGATGATGGTGAATTTATATAAGGTTATACAATATGACCATTACATATAGATAGTGATGACAGTTATCAGTTGTATCTTCATTGCACTCCGGACATGTCCATAGGTGCTCAGATCCTCCCCCCAGCATATGCATCAGCGTCCGGTGGCTAATAGTGCCAGTTCTGTGTTGGTTGACGAAGCACCTCGTTTTCCCGATGTACTTCTCGTGCCGATTCTTACACCCAAGTCTTTCATCCTGGACAGCGATGTAGAATCACTGACGTCAAAGTTCTCTGTTCTCGCCATATCTTTTAGGACGTTAATAACATCGGCACGATCCATGGGCTGGCCATCTACAGGGGGTGCAGAGCCAGCCAGTTTATCAGCTCGTTCATTTCCCTCGACTCCCGCATGTCCCTGGGATGAAGATGAAGGTGACTTTACGGACAACAGACTTCCGCAGCGACTCAGTCCACTGTCTACGTACAGATCCAGCTTCGACCTTCTGAATCATGCTCATTGAATCACTTAGTACACACATGTTGGTATAATGCTGTGATTCCAGCCATATGAAAGCCTGTGTAACTGCCATCACCTCCATCGTCATGCTGCTTGTGGTCATAGCGTGGGCACCACTGGATTCTTGAACGGTTCGACTGTAAATGCCCACGCACTTCTCTGCTGCTTTACAACAGATCCATGTGTATAAATGAGCACTTCAGGGCTATCTGAGTGTTCATAGATGAGCGCGTTTACCTCAGCATTGACAGCGGCAGGGTTCTGCTCTCTGCACCGTCTGTCGAGTGTGATAATGCAGGAGAAAGTGCACTTAAAAGCTGGAGGCACTGGCACCCATTCCTTGTCGGGGTTGATACTGGTAAGACTGCAGACCTCTCTGACGACATCTTCCGCCCGACCCATCCTTGATTTGCCCTTCTTTAGCCTGTCACCCTTTTCTCTGAATATAGCGTCATGCAGAGGGTGCTGCTCATCTGCACTTATTTTTAAGTATGCACGAGCTCTCCAGATCTTGATCCTGTGTTCCATTGTCGGAAAGTCAAGGAGGTATCTCATTGCTACACAGCTGGTGTCTCTCGTGCAGCCCAAAATGATGCACATGGCTTCGTTTTGTACCTTTTCAAGTCTTCCAATCTGTGTAGGGCTGACAGTGAGGATGGCCAGGGCATACTCGATGCGTGAAAGCACAAGTCCTTGGAACAGAAGTATTAGCAGTCTTTGCTCGATATTGGCAGTCGCCATGACTCTCATTGCTGACAATCCTTGTCGAGCTTTTGTTATGACATAATCGACATGATCTCTGAAGGACAGGCTACGATCAAGCCTCACGCCAAGATATGTCATTGACTGGGTTCTCCTCAAAATGCTCCCATCCATTCTTACTGCCGGCATGTCTGTTTTCACAATATGGTTATTTAGGGAGAACCATGTAACTGATGCCTTTGCAGGGTTGACAAGGGCATCGGCATCAGCACACCATGAGGAAATTCGATCTAGTTCGCCCTGCATATCATTGGCAACCGCCTGTCTATCTCGACCCTGTCGATACACGAGGATGTCGATACACGAGGATGTCGTCAATGAATGACAGAGTCCTACCCTTCCCGTCCAACTGTTGTTCAGTGATCGGCACCGTATACACGTTGAATAGTACTGGTGACAGTGGTGGACCCTGCGGCAATCCTGGACATATCGTTATCGGCTCAGAAGACCAACTCCTGCATCTTAGCACCACCTTCCTTTGGATCAGAACTGCAGCTATCCATCGTACAAGGTGAGGGTGCACTTTCAGTCTGAGGAGGGTTTGCATCAAGTGCTTGAAAGATACTCTGTTATATGCGTCCTCTAAGTCTATGGCGGCCGCACATGTCTCTTCTCTGACCTGAAATCCTTCGTAAACATCTTGAGCAAAGACCGCCACATTCAGCCATGACTCTTTGTTGCGTCTGTATCCTCCGAGTGTGGCGGGAAGCAGCCGAGTTGTTCCAAATCATAAGCAAGTTTGTGTGCTACAATTTTCTTCAGTAGCTTGCTAGCAGTGTTGTGCATCATAATGATTCTGTAGCCGCTTATCTTGGAATGGTCTTTGTTCAGTTTTGGCAGCGGCAGCAAGTAGCTGTGTAGCCATTCTTCTTTGATCTGACCCCTCTGGTCAGATAGTGATGACAAACAGTACATAACTTCAATGTTACTTGTCTCCTATCTGGATCAGCTAAGCAGCTATGGTCAGATTTCCACTCTCCAGTAGAATCAGCTTGCTGGTCTTCTGACGCCTGTCAGTCCTGGCACTACTTGGTTGTCCATAGTTCTTGGGATCTATACTCAGGCACTCTTATTGAGAGCTTGGAATAAATAGTCAAGAATGTGTTATAACTAGCTCTACATCAGTATAATCCTAAGTAATACATACAATCTATCACCACAAACACACTCGCAACAACAAGTTTGGCTGTGTCTCTCTTCCAGCTTACTGCGTTTACTCTCCCTTATATCTCTGTCCTACCGTCTAGTCTAGGAGGGACTTTTCCAGCCTAACATGCCTATAGTTATTACATTTCTACCATCCCTTGTAGCGTCCTGTCATGAGGAATGCACTGTCCTATGTCCATGTCACTAATACAGACACGTAATTCCTCACAGTGAGTACCATCCAACATTTGGTTTCGCAGATTAAAGGGTCGGGAGTGATATCCTATTAGTACCTGATCTCCAGGTTTACATGCAGTGATCAGCTCTGTGAAAGACCTCTATGAGTTACGATGCACGCTCGTGCACCACACACTGGAAAGGCTAAGCACCATATACCCTTTACCAATTGTAGGTAATATCTGTACCTTTATACTGCTGCTTCAAACACAATCAATAGCTAATATTCCAATGCACAAACAAAATAGCATAACCCCCTTCATACTGGTAGGTTTGCATATGACAAAATAACATCAGTTATCAGTTATCAGTTGGGGTATCTTCGTTGCACTCCGGACATGTCCATAGGTGCTCAGATCCTCCCCCCAGCATATGCATCAGCGTCCGGTGGCTAATAGTGCCAGTTCTGTGTTGGTTGACGAGGTGCTTTGTTTTCCCGATGTACCTCTCGCGTCTGGCTGTGCCGATTCTTACTCCCAGGTCTTTCATCCTGGACAGCGATGTGGAATCATTGACGTCAAAGTCCTCTGTTCTCGCCATATCTTTAAGGACGTTAATAACATCGGCACGATCCATGGGCTGGCCATCTACAGGGGGTGCAGAGCCAGCCAGTTTGTCAGCTCGTTCATTTCCCTCGACTCCCGCATGTCCCGGGACGAAGATGAAGGTGACTTTACGGACAACAGACTTCCGCAGCGACTCAGTCCACTGTCTACGTACCGATCCAGCTTCGACCTTCTGAATCATGCTCATTGAATCACTTAGTACACACACGTTGGTATAATGCTGTGACTTCCAGCCATATGAAAGCCTGTGTAACTGCCATCATCCTCCATCGTCATGCTGCTCGTGGTCATAGAGTGGGCACCACTGGATTCTTGAACGGTTCAGCCCACTGAACAGGCTGTAAATGCCCACGCACTTCTCTGCTGCTTTACCACAGATCCATCTGTATAGATGAGCACTTCGGGGCTATCTGAGTGTTCGTAGATGAGCACGTTAACCTCTGCATTGACAGCGGCAGGGTTCTGCTCTCTGCACCGTCTGTCGAGTGTGATAATGCAGGAGAAAGTGCACTTAAAAGCTGGAGGCACCGGCACCCATTCCTTGCCGGGGTTGATACTGGTAAGACTGCAGACCTGTAGAGGGTGCTGCTCATCTGCACTTATTTTTAAGTATGCACGAGCTCTCCAGATCTTGATCCTGTGTTCCATTGTCGGGAAGTCAAGGAGGTATCTCATTGCTACACAGCTGGTGTCTCTCGTGCAGCCCAAAATGATGCGCATGGCTTCGTTTTGTACCTTTTCAAGTCTTTCAATCTGTGTAGGGCTGACAGTGAGGATGGCCAGGGCATACTCGATGCGTGAAAGCACAAGTCCTTGGAACAGAAGTATTAGCAGTCTTTGCTCGATATTGGCGGTCGCCATGACTCTCATTGCTGACAAACCTTTTCGAGCCTTCGTTATGACATAATCGACATGATCTCTGAAGGACAGGCTACGATCAAGCCTCACGCCAAGATATGTCATTGACTGGGTTCTACTCAAACTGCTCCCATCCATTCTTACTGCCGGCAGGTCTGTTTTCACAATATGGTTGTTTAGTGAGAACCATGTAACCGTTGCCTTTGCAGGGTTGACAAGGGCATCGGCATCCGCACACCATGAGGAAATTCGATCTAGTTCGCCCTGCATATAGTTGGCAACCGCCTGTCTATCTCGACCCTGTCGATACACGAGGATGTCGTCAACGAAATGACAGAGTCCTACCCCTCCCGTCCAACTGTTGTTCAGTGATCGGCACCGTATACACGTTGAATAGTACTGGTGACAGTGGTGAACCCTGCGGCAATCCTGGACATATCGTTATCGGCTCAGAAGACCAACTCCCGCATCTTAGCACCACCTTCTTTAGAGCAGAACTGCAGCTATCCATCGTACAAGGTGAGGGTGCACTTTCAGTCTGAGGAGGGTTTGCATCAAGTGCTCGAACAATACTCTGTTATATGCGTCCTCTAAGTCTATGGCGGCCGCACATGTCTCTTCTCTGACCTGAAATCCTTCATAAACATCTTGAGCAAAGACCGCTGCATTCAGCCATGACTCTTTGTTGCGTCTGTATCCTCCAAGTGTGGGCGGGAAGCAGCCGAGCTGTTCCAAGTCCCAAGCAAGTCTGTGTGCGACAATTTTCTCCAGTAGCTTGCCAACAGTATTCTGCATCGTAATGATTCTGTAGCCGCTTATCTTGGAGTGGTCTTTGTTCGGTTTTGGCAGCGGCAGCAAGTAGCTGTGTAGCCATTCTTCTTTGACCTGACCCCTCTGGATACTGGTGTTGAATTCTCTGGCCAGTTCTTCCATGTCATCATCTGATATCACCAGTAGGTCACCATATCGGATGCCGTCTGGGCCTGGGGCGGTGTTAGGTGATTTCTTGAGCATCGCACGCACTATCTCAGCTGTGATTGTCCATTCTTCGTCTGTCCCGACCCCCTCGCACAACTGAGAGAGTGTCATTGTGGTTCTCTGTCTGGCGGGCTCGTCTTTCTGGTCAGTCTGTTCTATGTAGCGTGCCAGAAGGGCCTTACCTTTATCCGCATCCTGACTTTTTCCATGCGAGGTCTGTGCCTTGAAAGTCTGGAATACCCCTACGTTGTGCAGCACCGTTCATGCTCTTGTGGAGGCGCCAGAATGTCGTAAGAGATCGCTCGGAGCACACCTTCCTGCAGAACTCGTCCCATTTCTCGGCCTTGGCCTGTTTGGCGCAGGATTTGAATAGAGTCGTCCGTCCTATCGACCTCCGTCTTCAGGTTCGCCAACTCAGACTGTGGCATGTTAGCCTTTCTGGCCTTTTGCCAGTATTTGACAGCCTGCCTCTTTCCCAGCCATGCCTTCTCGACCTCTCCATTCCATCATGGTGGCTGCAAAAAAATAACATCTCAAGCATCCAATGTACATAAAGTATATTAATTCAAAATAGACATATTTTGGTACTCAACGTAATAGCATAATGCAAAGTTAGTAACAATATTGTATATACACAAATGCAACATAAACAATACTCAGGGCATTACCTACTTAGCCACTGCTATGGTAAGAATTAAAAGAAATAAAGTCAGTTGACTATATTCTGTACAACCAATGCATACAACAAAAGGTGACTAGGCTAGTTTACATAGGAGGGACAAGCATGCTAAGACACATGAAAGTCAAAAGTCTATCTATAACATAGCTGAGATCTGCTTAACATAAGGTTACTTGTCAGAAAAATAACCATTCTATGCAATATGATATATACACAGAAAATTAGGAATACTAGTACTCACTGAGATAGCCTATCACAAGCCGACTGAAGAAGCCTCCAGGAGTTTACAGGTTATCACTAATATTCCTAGAGAAGTCTAAACACCATCAGAATCAGACATATGAATACAGAGATCGTCATACCTGTTCTAAGATTTTTCATTTCTGATCTGAGTATCAGAATCTTCTAACATATATACCCTTTTCTAAGTTGCTCTCATCTCCTTGGCCTTTTTACATTCCCATGGTTTTGTTTATTTCAGTTCACACCTCCTACACTGCAGAATGAATTATCTGGCCCCTTCACACTGGTCAGCTTAACAATGCATTGAGTCTGCCAGTCCATCTGGTTTTAATTGCCCTTAGGCCACTCTGTGTGGCCGGCCTTCAATCTGCTTTTACACATCATTCAGTCTTCATGGTCGGCTGGACTTGGCATGTTTACAGCCCCAGACTGACCTGTATGCTAGTTCACGCCTGAGTGGGTTCTTATCAAACAGACAGGGGAAGCCATGTGTTCTGCTGATGAATACTCCAAGTGTAAAACTGAAGTGTTCCCACGTCTGGTCAGTGTCACATTCCATTTCCCACATAGCCAAAAGACTGATGAATCATGCATTTACTTGCCAGCTTTGCAAGCTTACGTCAAGGCTAGATAGCTTTAGAGCAGCGTGATTAAATCATTCTTATGTTTCTTTCTCTAAGTGGTACCTCAGATGTTGTAGTACGTGAAATTATTATGGGATGTAAATGCGGCGTTCCACAATATATATATATATATATATATATATATATATATATATATATATATATATATATATATATATATATATATATATATATATATATATATATATTTTTTTTTTTTTAAAAATCAGTCCATGGTGTTCACATCATTCTGGTGTCAAACCACAATTAACTATATTAATTAATTTTCAAAGTTTTTACTCTTTAAGTCCCAATCAACTCATGATGTGTTATTTTCTTCTCCTTGAATCCCAGTCATCACCTGATGTGTTCTGTTACTTTTTACATTTTATCAGAGCATACTACATAAATCTGGCTTCGATAATAGTCACTTTCACTATATGCACTTGGGATTTTTCATTGTGATTATTTTCTCTTTAGGGCATCTCCTGCAAAACCTTATGGAACTGAAAGAGTCTGGAAATAGGAAAGTCTTTGAAATAATATAACAACAGAAGGAAACCTGATGTATTAGAAGGTTCCTGTTTCTTAGTTGAATTACTGGCCTTTATCTCTCATATCTGTTTTCTGCTGCTGTGTGTTTCAGTTCTTTAAAGAGATATTGTACACATGTCACAATTGTATATTGGTAATCACAATATTGTTTTCTGTCATCATATTGGATATTTTACTGTAATTATAAACATGTTTCTGTTTCTTGATCTTGAAATTAATTAGATCTGACTCTTGTTTAGTGTCAAAATTACTGCAGTTCCATTAAAGCTATATTAGAGTTAGGATGTGACAACCTCAGCAAAGTTTTAGGTCTTAAGAAAATCATTTAATTAAAATCAGTGAGTTTTGTTTTAACTTAAATGTTACTGAAAGGTTCTTAGAACATTGCAAACGAAGCGGAAGAAAAACAGACACCTGCAGGATCTGAACATGTAAACATATTGGCTTATAAATAGCATCAAATCTTAAAAACTGACACTGCATGACAGACAATTTCAACATCACATGTGCATGAAACTTTATTTGCATATGCATGTTGCAATTATTGCATGTCATATATAGACATACAGTGAAATGGATCTGCCACATAATGACACCTTTATAAATTACCAAGAACCATTTCATAAATAATGTTTTGGCTTACTTACTGACTGACTTTTATATGCTAATTTTACTATAATTTTCAGCTCAAAACCAAGGCAAATGCCCTAGCAGAGGTACAAAGTTTTTTACACAAAAGGCATTCAGAGGATGAGAAGCTTAAAGCAGAAATTGATCAAATTCATCATAAATTCACCAAGTAAGGATGATGTCTTTGTATATAGGCAGAGGAGAGACAGGAAATGGGTTAAATAACGTTTCATACTATGTAAATCCTGGAGTCATGGTATCATAGTGGCCAGTCACTCCACTGCCAGCCCTGTGATCATGGGTTTTGATCTGCAGGGTGCAGATTCAATTTTTTTAATTGACCTAGGCTCCCAGGTCGTCCCAGCCTGAAATTGGTACCAATAAATGTCTTAGGAAGTAAAGTTGGCCAGTATGATACTGACTACATCACCCGCCGAGTGCTGATGCTTCTTCTTCTTCTTCTTCTTCAGCGTTCCGAGCCATTGAGGTTCTTTGCTGCAGATACAATCTGTTTCCATTCATCTCTCTGGTTGACCCTCTCTTGCCAGTTGTTGATTCCAAGTGCTTGTAGGTAGTGCTGATTGGTTTCATCTCTGTGGTTGACCCTCTCTTGCCAGTCGTTGATTCCAAGTGCTTGTAGGTAGTGCTGATTGGTTTCATCTCTCTGGTTGACCTTCTCTTGCCAGTCGTTGATTCCAAGTGCTTGTGGGTAGTGCTGATTGGTTTCATCTCTCTGGTTGACCTTCTCTTGCCAGTCGTTGATTCCAAGTGCTTGTAGGTAGTGCTGATTGGTTTCATCTCTCTGGTTGACCTTCTCTTGCCAGTCGTTGATTCCAAGTGCTTGTAGGTAGTGCTGATTGGTTTCATCTCTCTGGTTGACCTTCTCTTGCCAGTCATTGATTCCAAGTGCTTGTAGGTAGTGCTGATTGGTTTCATCTCTCTGGTTGACCTTCTCTTGCCAGTCGCTGATTCCAAGTGCTTGTGGGTAGTGCTGATTGGTTTCATCTCTCTGGTTGACCTTCTCTTGCCAGTCGTTGATTCCAAGTGCTTGTAGGTAGTGCTGATTGGTTTCATCTCTCTGGTTGACCTTCTCTTGCCAGTCGTTGATTCCAAGTGCTTGTGGGGTAGTGCTGATTGGTTTCATCTCTCTGGTTGACCTTCTCTTGCCAGTCGTTGATTCCAAGTGCTTGTAGGTAGTGCTGATTGGTTTCATCTCTCTGGTTGACCTTCTCTTGCCAGTCGTTGATTCCAAGTGCTTGTAGGTAGTGCTGATTGGTTTCATCTCTCTGGTTGACCTTCTCTTGCCAGTCGTTGATTCCAAGTGCTTGTAGGTAGTGCTGATTGGTTTCATCTCTCTGGTTGACCTTCTCTTGCCAGTCGTTGATTCCAAGTGCTTGTGGGTAGTGCTGATTGGTTTCATCTCTCTGGTTGACCTTCTCTTGCCAGTCGTTGATTCCAAGTGCTTGTAGGTAGTGCTGATTGGTTTCATCTCTCTGGTTGACCTTCTCTTGCCAGTCGTTGATTCCAAGTGCTTGTAGGTAGTGCTGATTGGTTTCATCTCTCTGGTTGACCTTCTCTTGCCAGTCGTTGATTCCAAGTGCTTGTAGGTAGTGCTGATTGGTTTCATCTCTCTGGTTGACCTTCTCTTGCCAGTCATTGATTCCAAGTGCTTGTAGGTAGTGCTGATTGGTTTCATCTCTCTGGTTGACCTTCTCTTGCCAGTCGCTGATTCCAAGTGCTTGTGGGTAGTGCTGATTGGTTTCATCTCTCTGGTTGACCTTCTCTTGCCAGTCGTTGATTCCAAGTGCTTGTAGGTAGTGCTGATTGGTTTCATCTCTCTGGTTGACCTTCTCTTGCCAGTCGTTGATTCCAAGTGCTTGTGGGTAGTGCTGATTGGTTTCATCTCTCTGGTTGACCTTCTCTTGCCAGTCGTTGATTCCAAGTGCTTGTAGGTAGTGCTGATTGGTTTCATCTCTCTGGTTGACCTTCTCTTGCCAGTCGTTGATTCCAAGTGCTTGTAGGTAGTGCTGATTGGTTTCATCTCTCTGGTTGACCTTCTCTTGCCAGTCGTTGATTCCAAGTGCTTGTAGGTAGTGCTGATTGGTTTCATCTCTCTGGTTGACCTTCTCTTGCCAGTCGTTGATTCCAAGTGCTTGTGGGTAGTGCTGATTGGTTTCATCTCTCTGGTTGACCTTCTCTTGCCAGTCGTTGATTCCAAGTGCTTGTAGGTAGTGCTGATTGGTTTCATCTCTCTGGTTGACCTTCTCTTGCCAGTCGTTGATTCCAAGTGCTTGTAGGTAGTGCTGATTGGTTTCATCTCTCTGGTTGACCTTCTCTTGCCAGTCGTTGATTCCAAGTGCTTGTAGGTAGTGCTGATTGATTTCATCTCTCTGGTTGACCTTCTCTTGCCAGTTGTTGATTCTAAAGTGCTTGTAGGTAGTGCTGATTGGTTTCATCTCTCTGGTTGACCTTCTCTTGCCAGTCGTTGATTCCAAGTGCTTGTAGGTAGTGCTGATTGGTTTCATCTCTCTGGTTGACCTTCTCTTGCCAGTCGTTGATTCCAAGTGCTTGTAGGTAGTGCTGATTGGTTTCATCTCTCTGGTTGACCTTCTCTTGCCAGTCGCTGATTCCAAGTGCTTGTAGGTAGTGCTGATTGGTTTCATCTCTCTGGTTGACCTTCTCTTGCCAGTCGTTGATTCCAAGTGCTTGTGGGTAGTGCTGATTGGTTTCATCTCTCTGGTTGACCTTCTCTTGCCAGTCATTGATTCCAAGTGTTTGTGGGTAGTGCTGATTGGTTTCATCTCTCTGGTTGACCTTCTCTTGCCAGTCGTTGATTCCAAGTGCTTGTAGGTAGTGCTGATTGGTTTCATCTCTCTGGTTGACCTTCTCTTGCCAGTCATTGATTCCAAGTGTTTGTGGGTAGTGCTGATTGGTTTCATCTCTCTGGTTGACCTTCTCTTGCCAGTCGTTGATTCCAAGTGCTTGTAGGTAGTGCTGATTGGTTTCATCTCTCTGGTTGACCTTCTCTTGCCAGTCGTTGAATCCAAGTGCTTGTGGGTAGTGCTGATTGGTTTCATCTCTCTGGTTGACCTTCTCTTGCCAGTCGTTGATTCCAAGTGCTTGTAGGTAGTGCTGATTGGTTTCATCTCTCTGGTTGACCTTCTCTTGCCAGTCGTTGATTCCAAGTGCTTGTAGGTAGTGCTGATTGGTTTCATCTCTCTGGTTGGGTTCCAAATGTTGCTGTATGTAGCCGAGGCGCGGTGTTGGGGTGAGCGCCCAACATTGCTTAAATACCTCAATGGCTCGTGAATACATAACCTATGCAGCAAAAGTCCAACTCCTGGCCTTCACGCGGCGGACCTGTTTAAACTAACAGGAGAAGGGGCGACGGTGAATCTCTGGCGCCGGAAAATAACCAGTATGCTCTAGATGTGTATGCACGTACATGCATGCGCAGACAGGTGTGTGCGCGTGTACACATCTACACTCGAGTGAGACCACAGTCTGCTCTAGCAAAGAAAGGTGCTGAAGTCGGAGGCAACCAGCCAAGAGGCGCACCACAGAAATCAGGATGCCACGCAATCACGCAAAATGGAATATGTCGACTACTGCTAATCGTTATGGTGCTCGCCCTGCTTTGGACCCTCAGGCAGGTGCAGTGCCGGGCCCTATGTCTCGAAAGGGTCCAACCCCAACTACTGGAGGTCCTTCTCAGATGTCCTGTGGAGCCAGGGGACATGAGAATAGGATGACTGGCCTTACCAAATGAAGACTTAAAATAATGCACTGGAATGCGGAGGGAGTCAGCAACAAAAAAATAGAATTAGAAAAAATCTTGGACCAAGAAAAAGTAAGCATATGTTGCTTGCAAGAAACTCACCTCAATGAAAATATAGCCTTCAAAATCAGAGGCTACCAGTGTTACCGATCTGACCGAAAGGACAGGCGAAAAGGTGGGATACTGACCCTTGTAAGAAATAACATCATGGCTTCCCAAATCAAAGTCTACATGGAAGGGGCTGAGTATCAGACACTTAAACTTAAGGCAGGTAATACAGATCTACATCTGATCAATTACTACTGTCCAAGTGACCGCCCACAGGCACTGGACACACTACCACTAAAAGAAAAAATGATTGTGTGTGGCGATTTCAACAGCCACTCGCAGAGCTGGGGCTATGATCACATGGACCAGAGAGGAGAGAGACTGGAAGACTGGCAGGATGAGAATAGATTCATGTTGATTAACAAGCCATCTGACCCACATACTTTCTACTCGAGATCATGGCACTCTACAACTACACCTGACCTGGCTTTTCATTCACCAGACCTGGAGTGGAACATTACACAAATTGTTGGGAAACAACTTGGTGGCAGTGACCATCGGCCAGTCTTTCTTGCCGTAGAAAATGAGCTTGTAAGTGAAAGCAGCACCCTCTCGAGGTGGAACTACAAGAAAGCAGACTGGGCAATGTACAAGCATCGCACCAGCATATTGGTTAGAAACCTGAACACTGAGAAAGACATAAATAAAGTAGTTGAAGAGTTTGAGAAATGCATGCTACAGGCAGCGCGAGAAACAGTACCAAGAGGAGCCCGTAAACAATATAAACCCTACTGGAGTAGTGAACTGGAACAGTTGCATAATGATGTTGAAGTGTGTAGAAAGCAAGCAGAGGCCACACCCAGCCAAGAGCACCACAATAAATTCCAGCATGCAAAAGCCAAATTTCAAAGGGCCAAGCTGCAGGCTAGACGGAAAAGCTGGCAGGAGAAAACGGAGTCTCTGAACTTTGAAAGAGACACAAGGAAATTGTGGAAGCTAATAAAACAGCTTAATGACGAGGGCACAGGGAGAAACTCAAAAATTGCACTACATAAAGATGGAAAAATCTTAACAAGAAAGCAAGCAGCTGACCATTTTGCGGACTCGTTCGCACAAGATAGCAATATCAAAATTAGTCCAGAGAAACAACAAGAGATTCAATAGAAACGACAACATACAGGACAGAAGGAAATAGTACATGAGGTTCTGGAGGCAACCATCACAATCAGCGAACTGGAGCTAGCCATATCAAAACTGAAAATGAGAAAGTCACCAGGAGCTGATGGTATCTCCAATGAAATGATCAGGAACCTAGGAACAGAGGCCAAAACAAAGCTGTTGCAGATCTTCAATAACAGCTGGACCTTAGGCAGTGTTCCACAAGCCTGGAGAGAAGCAATCATGATACCCCTCCTAAAATCAGGGAAAGATGGTTCCATTGCCTCTAGCTACAGACCAATTAGCCTCACCAGCTGTCTCTGCAAAACACTGGAGCGCATCATCAATCACAGACTGCAGTGGTACATTGAAAGTAAAAACATCCTTGTGCCACAGCAGGCTGGCTTTAGGCAGTGCTACTCTACGGAAGATCAGACAACCTACCTCTCTCAAGAAATTGAGGATGCATTCCAAGAGAAGAAGCTGGTGCTTGCGGCATGGATAGATCTGAAGAAAGCCTTTGACAAAGTCTGGAAAGAAGGTCTGATGAAGAAACTGAGAAACTGCAAAGTCAATGGAAGAATGTACAAATGGGTGAAAGCATACTTGCACAACAGAAGAGCCCGAGTACAGATAGACGGACTCAAGAGCAAGAAAGTACTACTGCGTCACGGTTCCCAGGGCGGAGTCTTGTCCCCCACACTTTTTCTAATCTTCATCAATGATCTTGTTGCTCACCTACCGCATGGAATTAAAGCGGCAATGTACGCCGATGACCTGGTTCTATGGAGCACAAATGAATATGCATCAGTGGCCACCAGATTGCTACAAAGAGCTGTAGATACATTTGCTGCATGGGCAAATAGATGGTGTGTCAGCATAAACACTGACAAGTGCAGCACCACCCTATTTACCCTCTCTCCAAAACAAAAGGCAGGGATCATCCAGATAAATGGAACACCCCTAAGAGAAGATAAAGAACCAACATACCTTGGAGTAACATTTGATGGCAAGCTGACATGGAGAAAGCACATCAACAAAGCAGTAGCAAAAGCCAGAAGGAAAATAGCCATCCTGAGAAAGCTAAGTGGAACCACATGGGGAGCCAGTACGAAAATACTTAGCAAAGTTTACCAACAGAGCATACGACCACACCTGGAATATGGGTCAACTGCGTGGTGTTCAGCATCAAAAACCACACTACAAGAGCTGGACAAGGTGCAAAATCAAGCACTTAGAGTCACCACAGGAGGGATGAGATCAACCCCTATAGTGGAAATGGAGAAGATGGGGAGGACACAGGCACTGAGTGAGCGCAGAGATACGAAAACGCTAATACAAGCAGAAAAGTTCCTCAGCTTGCCAGGCCACCCTATGAAGAACAGATTTGAAAACCTAGCTATGGGGCGGTTGAAAAGAAGTAGTTTTATCCACCAGGCCAAACGACTCTGCAGAGAAACCACTGATCTGCCCACAGTTGGTATCCCCCTAACAACTATTCCAGAGCGAACTCCATGGAAAGATGAGCATAGACTATCGTTACAAATCCAGACAAAAGTGAGAGGAATATTTGACAAGGAAGAACAGAACAGTGTGCAGCGCAGAACAGCCACTCTCAGCTTCCTTGATGAAGAATACCCACAGGATCTCTGGATCCGAGTCTACACAGATGGGTCAGCACAAAATGCTGTTCGAAATGGAGGAGCGGGAGTGTACATAGAATACCCAAATAATACTAGGGACACAGCCAGAGTACCGACAGGAAAGTACTGCCATAACTATGATGCCGAAATTGAGGCAATCAAGATAGCAACAGAGAAATTACTAAATAACAGCAATGGTACACAACCTGTGGTGCTACTAACAGATGCAAAATCAGTACTCGAGGCGCTCCTCTCTGGGAAATTGCCAGTACTAAGGACACTACTTTCTGAACTTAGCAGTCAGCATAAAGTCACCATACAGTGGATACCATCCCACTGTGGAGTACCCGGAAACGACAGAGCTGATCAATTGGCTAAGGAAGGAGCCAAAGAAGAACAGCCTGATGTGCCCGTTACATACCACCAAAAGAAAAGAATGATCAAATCAGCCAGAAAGCCACCAAAACCTGCTCAAGATGACTACCACGTTATGGACAGACCAGAACAAGTCATTATTCTGCGCCTCAGAACAGGACACAATAGATTACGCAACCACATGTATACAAAATTCAAGATTGGTGAAACAGCCATGTGCACATGTGGATTGGCGTCGCAGACAGCAAAGCACATACTCCAAGACTGCCCAAAATATAACATATCTAGGCAAACCTTCTGGCCTAGAGAGACGACAGTGGAAGATAAACTCTATGGACCACTGTGTGAACTGAAAAAAAACAGTTCAATTCATGCAAGAGACGACATTGCAGATATAGACATATTTCAAGCGAACGAAAGAAGAAGAAGAATCTCTCTGGTTGACCTTCTCTTGCCAGTCGCTGATTCCAAGTGCTTGTAGGTAGTGCTGATTGGTTTCATCTCTCTGGTTGACCTTCTCTTGCCAGTCGTTGATTCCAAGTGCTTGTAGGTTGTGCTGATTGGTTTCATCTCTCTGGTTGACCTTCTCTTGCCAGTCGCTGATTCCAAGTGCTTGTGGGTAGTGCTGATTGGTTTAATCTCTCTGGTTGACCTTCTCTTGCCAGTCGTTGATTCCAAGTGCTTGTAGGTAGTGCTGATTGGTTTCATCTCTCTGGTTGACCTTCTCTTGCCAGTCGTTGATTCCAAAGTGCTTGTAGGTAGTGCTGATTGGTTTCATCTCTCTGGTTGACCTTCTCTTGCCAGTCGTTGATTCCAAGTGCTTGTAGGTAGTGCTGATTGGTTTCATCTCTCTGGTTGACCTTCTCTTGCCAGTCGTTGATTCCAAGTGCTTGTAGGTAGTGCTGATTGGTTTCATCTCTCTGGTTGACCTTCTCTTGCCAGTCGCTGATTCCAAGTGCTTGTAGGTAGTGCTGATTGGTTTCATCTCTCTGGTTGACCTTCTCTTGCCAGTCGTTGATTCCAAGTGCTTGTGGGTAGTGCTGATTGGTTTCATCTCTCTGGTTGACCTTCTCTTGCCAGTCGCTGATTCCAAGTGCTTGTAGGTAGTGCTGATTGGTTTCATCTCTCTGGTTGACCTTCTCTTGCCAGTCGTTGATTCCACGTGCTTGTAGGTAGTGCTGATTGGTTTCATCTCTCTGGTTGACCTTCTCTTGCCAGTCGTTGATTCCAAGTGCTTGTGGGTAGTGCTGATTGGTTTCATCTCTCTGGTTGACCTTCTCTTGCCAGTCGTTGATTCCAAGTGCTTGTAGATAGTGCTGATTGGTTTCATCTCTCTGGTTGACCTTCTCTTGCCAGTCGTTGATTCCACGTGCTTGTAGGTAGTGCTGATTGGTTTCATCTCTCTGGTTGACCTTCTCTTGCCAGTCGTTGATTCCACGTGCTTGTAGGTAGTGCTGATTGGTTTCATCTCTCTGGTTGACCTTCTCTTGCCAGTCGTTGATTCCAAGTGCTTGTGGGTAGTGCTGATTGGTTTCATCTCTCTGGTTGACCTTCTCTTGCCAGTCGTTGATTCCAAGTGCTTGTAGGTAGTGCTGATTGGTTTCATCTCTCTGGTTGACCTTCTCTTGCCAGTCGTTGATTCCACGTGCTTGTGGGTAGTGCTGATTGGTTTCATCTCTCTGGTTGACCTTCTCTTGCCAGTCATTGATTCCACGTGCCTGTGGGTAGTGCTGATTGGTTTCATCTCTCTGGTTGACCTTCTCTTGCCAGTCGTTGATTCCAAGTGCTTGTGGGTAGTGCTGATTGGTTTCATCTCTCTGGTTGACCTTCTCTTGCCAGTCGTTGATTCCAAGTGCTTGTAGGTAGTGCTGATTGGTTTCATCTCTCTGGTTGACCTTCTCTTGCCAGTCGTTGATTCCAAGTGCTTGTAGGTAGTGCTGATTGGTTTCATCTCTCTGGTTGACCTTCTCTTGCCAGTCGTTGATTCCAAGTGCTTGTAGGTAGTGCTGATTGGTTTCATCTCTCTGGTTGACCTTCTCTTGCCAATCATTGATTCCATGTGCTTGTAGGTAGTGCTGATTGGTTTCATCTCTCTGGTTGACCTTCTCTTGCCAGTCGTTGATTCCAAGTGCTTGTGGGTAGTGCTGATTGGTTTCATCTCTCTGGTTGACCTTCTCTTGCCAGTCGCTGATTCCAAGTGCTTGTGGGTAGTGCTGATTGGTTTCATCTCTCTGGTTGACCGTCTCTTGCCAGTCGTTGATTCCATGTGCTTGTAGGTAGTGCTGATTGGTTTCATCTCTCTGGTTGACCTTCTCTTGCCAGTCGTTGATTCCAAGTGCTTGTGGGTAGTGCTGATTGGTTTCATCTCTCTGGTTGACCTTCTCTTGCCAGTCGTTGATTCCAAGTGCTTGTAGGTAGTGCTGATTGGTTTCATCTCTCTGGTTGACCTTCTCTTGCCAGTCGTTGATTCCACGTGCTTGTGGATAGTGCTGATTGGTTTCATCTCTCTGGTTGACCTTCTCTTGCCAGTCGTTGATTCCACGTGCTTGTGGTTAGTGCTGATTGGTTTCATCTCTCTGGTTGACATTCTCTTGCCAGTCGTTGATTCCAAGTGCTTGTGGGTAGTGCTGATTGGTTTCATCTCTCTGGTTGACCTTCTCTTGCCAGTCGTTGATTCCAAGTGCTTGTGGGTAGTGCTGATTGGTTTCATCTCTCTGGTTGACCTTCTCTTGCCAGTCGTTGATTCCAAGTGCTTGTAGGTAGTGCTGATTGGTTTCATCTCTCTGGTTGACCTTCTCTTGCCAGTCGTTGATTCCAAGTGCTTGTAGGTAGTGCTGATTGGTTTCATCTCTCTGGTTGACCTTCTCTTGCCAATCATTGATTCCATGTGCTTGTAGGTAGTGCTGATTGGTTTCATCTCTCTGGTCGACCTTCTCTTGCCAGTCGTTGATTCCAAGTGCTTGTGGGTAGTGCTGATTGGTTTCATCTCTCTGGTTGACCTTCTCTTGCCAGTCGCTGATTCCAAGTGCTTGTGGGTAGTGCTGATTGGTTTCATCTCTCTGGTTGACCTTCTCTTGCCAGTCGCTGATTCCAAGTGCTTGTAGGTAGTGCTGATTGGTTTCATCTCTCTGGTTGACCCTCTCTTGATTCCAAGTGCTTGTAGGTAGTGCTGATTGGTTTCATCTCTCTGGTTGACCTTCTCTTGCCAGTCGTTGATTCCAAGTGCTTGTAGGTAGTGCTGATTGGTTTCATCTCTGTGGTTGACCCTCTCTTGATTCCAAGTGCTTGTGGGTAGTGCTGATTGGTTTCATCTCTCTGGTTGACCTTCTCTTGCCAGTCGCTGATTCCAAGTGCTTGTAGGTAGTGCTGATTGGTTTCATCTCTGTGGTTGACCCTCTCTTGATTCCAAGTGCTTGTAGGTCTTTGCTGATTGGTTGATGAAAATAGGGCTCTAGCATCATATGCCCACATGTACCTAGGGCATGTAAAGGTATCTTTACTTACTGACGTTAATCCCACAAAGTATAGTGATATTATCTGCAGGATGGTGTAGTGATGGTATCTGCAGGATGGTATAGTTATGGCATCTGCAGGATGGTATAGTGATAGTAGGTGCAGGATGGTATAGTGATGGTATCTGCAGGATGGTGTAGTGATAGTATGTGTGGGATGGTATAGTGATAGTATCTGCTGGATAGTATAGTGATGGTATCTGCAGGATGGTATAGTAATAGAATGTGCTGGATAGTATAGTGATGGTATCTGCAGGATTGTATTGTGATGGTATCTGCAGGGTGGTATAGTGATGGTATCTGCTGGATCAATTATCCACCGGAATAAGTGGACAACTCTGCAGCTGAGCAGAGCAGGGAACTCACTTGTCCTGACAGTCGGAAATGGCTGTCAAAGGCAGAGGTAATAGACCACCATGTGGGTGTGGAAGGCAAGGGGAAACCACCACATTATCTTCCCAAGATTTTATGGCAACACACATTTCAGAGATAGTGAACAACGTTAATGGCTGTCTTAGGACATCCTCATCCGGTAGGGACAGCCATGAGCCACAGATGACACCAGATCGTCATCCAGCTACTGATGGCAAAATCATAAATAAAATAAATACATTTAGAGTTAGGAACATGGAATGTTAGGACATTAAATGACCTAGAAAAGTTGAACAATGTTCTAAGAGAGATGGATACCATGAAAATGAATATACTAGGCGTTAGTGAGATGAGATGAAAGGGATCGGGCAAAATTATAGACAACCACACAATAATTTATTCTGGAGGGGATGCACATGAAAAAGGTGTAGGAATAATACTTGACGAAGAAACAGCCAAGTCACTTAATGGATACTGGTGTATTTCAGATAGAGTTATTATGGTCAAAATCAAAGGCAAACCAATAGATATAAATATTATACAAGTATATGCACCAACAACAAGCAGTAGTGATGAAGAAATACACTTTTACGATGAAATAGAAATGGCGATGGCTCAAATTGGATCACAGGAAATAAAAATAACACTTGGAGATTTTAATGCAAAAGCAGGACAGGGGAAAATGGAGGATGTAGTGGGGAATTATGGTTTAGGTACAAGAAATTAAAGAGGGGAAAATCTAATAGGATGGGCAAATATCAATCAATCTATCATGTGCCATGCTGGAAAGCGTGGACAGTCATGACTCGTCATTTCACTCGATCACCAGCGTCGTGGATCAGCTCAGTGTTCCTGTCTCGTCCATGCCATGTAGCCAAACCATCCAGGTCTGTTTCCTTCGATCTTGCCAGTTGTCACTAAGTTCTCCAATCCATTTCTTCTCATAACATGTCCAAAAAACTTTGACTGTCTACATCTAATTTCTCTGATCAATTTACGATTTTCATTTGTCTCCTGTCATACTTGTTCATTGATTTTTCTGTCTGTCCATGGTATTCTTTGCATTTTCCTCAGAAACCACATTTCTGAAGCCATCAGATGTTTTTCAGCCTGACTGCACATTGTCCAAGTTTCACATCCATACAAAAGAACAGGCTCTATGTATCCCCTCAACACTCTTTTTCTCGTTTCAATTGACATCTTTTTATTGGCCAGAATGTTTTTCATCTTGCTAAAGGCTACTTTCGCCATGGCGATTCTTGTTCTAATCTCTTCAAGGCATCTCCCATCAGATGTTATGACTGTTCTGACATAATTGTACCGATTCACTTATTGAAGAATATTCCCATTTACTTCGTTCTTCCTACTGTCGACCATAACCTGTGTCTTCTTACAATTCAATTCCAACCCTATCTGCTCACTGTGTACAACAACAGCGTCTACTAATTGTTGTAGACCTTGTGCATTGTCTGCAATCAATACTGTACCATCTGCATATCTAATGTTATTGATGTTTCGTTCTCCAATGCTGATTCCATTTATATCTTCTACATTCCTGAAAATATTTTCACTGTATAGGGAAACATGATCTGGAGACATTACACATCCCTACCTAACACCTCTCTTAATAGGCTGTTATTGTCCCACTTCATTATCAATCCTTATGGCAGCTTGTTGTTTCCAATATATGTTTTTTATAAGTCTAATGTCTTTCCCATCAATTTGTAGATCTGCAAGCATATCTACCATGTTGACATGTCTAACTCTATCAAAAGCCTTTGTGTAGTCAATAAAGCAAAGTGTATATCCTTGTTTACTTCTATAGCACATTCAATAACTGTTCGCAGCATATACACTGCATTTACTGTACCCTTTCCTTCTACAAACCCACATTGTTCTTCCCCTATTCCAGGTTGTATTTTCTTCGTCACTCTTTGCATGATAATTCGTACATAATTCGCCTATACATTGCTGAGAGATTGAAGGCCAAGACCAAAATTAGGAGGGTACTGATCAGAGAGTTGCTTTTTGCGGTTGATGCTGCAGTTATGGCCCACTCTGAGGAAGAATTACAATGTCTATTATCTGCATTCTCCAGTGCTTGTTCTGAATTTGATTTAACAATTAGCAAAAAAAAGACACAGATTATGTCACAAGGTGCACATAGCGTACCATCAATCTTTATTGACGATGCAGAACTAGAGATGGTAGACCATTTTACATATCTAGGATCAGTGGTAAATAGCAAATTATCCCTAGATAAGGAAATCAACATCCGGATTGGTAAGGCAGCAACAATAATGAACAGGTTAAGAAAAAAAGTCTGGGAGAACAGGAAGCTTACTGCCAAAACAAAGTCCTTGTCTACCAAGCCTGTGTCCTTAGTACTCTTCTTTATGGCAGTGAAACCTGGACAACTTACTCACACCAAGAGAAACATTTAAACAGCTTTTATATGTGGTGTCTGCGAAGAATTCTTGGTATTAAGTGGCAAGACAAAATCACAATGAATGATAGTATAGTTAGGGTATCTTCAGGATAGTTTAGTGATGATATGATGATCAGTTAACCAATATGCCATTATAATAAGCAATGAAGTATTACTAAAACTGGGGATAAAGAAAATATTGCTGAATGTGATGAAAGCAAGACAATTAAGGCTCTTAGGCCATCTAAGGATAAACTACACCTTATTAAAGGATGTCCAGAGGGAATAGCGGAGGACAATATTGCAAGAAGAAATCAATGTTATAACTGGGTAGACAACATCAAGAAATAGACTGCAAAGATACTTGTATGAGTGTAGCATGAAGAGAGTATTGAAAACTCATTACACCTTAAGTTCAGTGCGTTAATGGCTTTGACAGTGATGATACTATTGCATATATTTTGATCTGTTCTGTGAAAGTCAGCATATGGAATCTTCTTGCAGGCTCAAGGAAGATGAGCAGAGGTTTATTCTCAATCTGGAAGTTCAGTTGCTGTTAAAACAAGGTCAGATTGAGGTTGATTGTGGTCCCTTCATTCAAGACTTTCGTGACAGTGTGCTGATTCATCGCAGTGTTGTGGAGGACTTGAACAGCACCATCAAGGTGAGATATTTTCATTGTTTGCTGTTGTATATTCATGGTCTCTGTTGGATAGTATAATGTTGGAATCTACAAGGTAGTGGCACCTTGCAGTCTTGACAGACCAAAGTATGTGAGTTGGAATGTTGCCAATATTCCATCACATTGCCTGGACAGAGCTTCAGAGAAACATGTGGTGCCCAAACGACATGTTCCCTCTCTCGGCCTAATCTTGTGTTTTCCAGAGGAATGGGTAACCAATACGTCTGGCACAAGGTAGGCTGCAGACGCTGGCGGCACAGCGTCAAACCTCCGAGACCTCAACACCACGAGCGATGGTGAGTGATGGCCAGACCCTGGAACCCAAGGGACCCGGCTTAGAGGTGTTCAGCCAAGTCCCACAGGTGAGGGCCTCGTACGCGTCTGAACCATAAGGGCGCGTACTTCTGTCAATCACAAGTGTCCGGACCTGTGTAAAGCGTGCACTAAAATCAGACTCCCCGCCTGAGTTTAGCGGATCCCACAACCAACGGGAGTAGGCCCGCCGAAGATACCGCAGGAGATATTGCTCATCTATTACGAGCAAATCACCCATCCTTCCACAGTGCGGATCTCACGACCGGTGAGAATAGGCCCGCCGGAGATATTGTTCGTCTGCTGCGGACAAATCTCTTAAGTAAAGAAACGATAAAAGTAGTAATATTTCAATTGCGCTTCCGCTCCCAACTATGCTACACCCTTCATGTGTCTTCACAAAGTCGGACTAGAGTCAAGCTCAACAGGGTCTTCTTTCCCCGCTGATTCTACCAAGCCCGTTCCCTTGGCTGTGGTTTCGCTAGATAGTAGATAGGGACAGTGGGAATCTCGTTAATCCATTCATGCGCGTCACTAATTAGATGACGAGGCATTTGGCTACCTTAAGAGAGTCATAGGTAGTATAGTGATGGCAACTGTTGGAAAGTATAGTTATGGTATCTGCAGGATAGTATAGTGATGGTATCTGCTGGAAATTATAGTGATGGGATCTGTAGGATAGTATAGTGATGATATCTGCTGTTTAGTATAGTGATGGTATCTGCACGGTGGTATAGTAATGTTATTTGCAGGATGGTATAGTGATGGTATCTGTAGGATAGTGAGTGGCACCTTGCAGTCTTGACAGACCAAAGTGTGTGAGTTGGAATGTGGCCAATATTCCATCACAATGCCTGGGCAGAGCTTCAGAGAATCATGTGGCGCCCAAACGACATGTCCCCTCTCTCGGCCTAGTCTTGTGTATTCCAGAGGAATGGGTAACCAATACGTCTGGCACAAGGTAGGCTGCAGACGCTGGCGGCTCAGCGTCAATCCTCCGAGACCTCACCACCATGAGCCGGTGGTGAGTTATGGCCAGACCCTGACACCCAAGGGACCCGGCTTAGAGGCGTTCAGCCAAGTCCCACAGGTGAGGGCCTCGTACGAGCCCGGACCATGAGGGCACGCACATCTGTCGATCACAAGTGTCTGGACCTGTGTAAAGCGTGCACTATCGTCAGACTCTCCACCTGACTTTAAGCGGACCCCACGACCAGCGGGATTAGGCCCGCCAGAGCTACCGCAGGAGATATTGCCTGTCTATTTGCATGCAAATCCCCCATCCTTCCACTGTGCGGATCTCGCGACCGGCGAGAATAGGCCCGCCGGAGATTATGCTCGTCTGCTGCGAACAAATCTCTACCGAGAGACTGAATAAGTACAGAAACAATAAAAGGATAATCTGTAGGATAGTATAGTGATGGTATCTGCAGGATAGCATAGTGATGGTATCTGCAGGATAGTATAGTGATGGTATCTGCAGGATAGTGTAGTGATGGTATCTGCAGGATGGTATAGTGATGGTATCTGCAGGGTCAGCGAGCCTCAACCTAGCGTCAGACTAGCATAATCAATTAAGTATTGGACATTTATCGTGAACAGATGGACAGCATACAATTGTCCACATTACTCTTTTGTGTGCAATTCATTATTATCATGTGCCCCACCAACTGATGTAGGTGTTCATGTCTCTCCACAAATCTTGGTCCTTGGTGTTCTGTATCAACTCCACTGCTGTTATTCCTCCATGCCTCCATCTCAGTCAGTCCAGCATAATTTCACTTGGTTTACCTCTGCCTCTTTTCACACTGATCTTTCCAGTTGTCAAGATGTTCTCAAATGCCTCTCTTCTCATCACGTAACCAAACAATGCTATTTGTCTCTTTCTTATAGTTATATATAATGTTCTAGTTCCATTAGTGTGCAGTTCAGTCACAAAAGCTGTGGCCCTCACACCATATCAACAAGATAGCCAGTTACATGACTTTATGTAAGGACTTAGTTGAACAGAGCATCTTACAAAAGATGTGTCCTGTGTTATGTGGAGCATGTAAATTATTGTCTCTAAAAGAAAGTAATATTTAAATAAATGTATACCACAACTTACCTATATGTATTTTTTCACAGCAACTTGGTGAAAGCAAAATTGCCAGCATGGTAGAAAGCAAAGATTTCAGGAAAGGCATCATACAACTGGAGTGGTGAGATATCTATTGCATAAGACCTTTCATTCATGATGTTCTTAATATGTTGTTTAGGAGCTGATTTTAAAAATAATGAGTACCCCATTATGAGATCAGAAAACATATATACTCTTATACTTGAAAACTAGTTTTTTATGTCTCCACCACCAAGCTATGAAGTCAGTATTATTATATACAAGAGTTTAGCGGTTTTTTAACGGGCGAAAGGATCAGCTTAATTGAACCAGAATTTATCCCATATGGCCTGGCCTCCTTCCACAAGGTGGCCTTCCGAAAGCATTGCACAGAGTATGAACTCCGTAGCTCCAGTGATGACCCCCAGGAGTCTAAGAGAAAACTGCATTCGTGAACCAAACGAGGTGGCCCGGAATTGAACTTAGAGCCTTGGGAGAGCACGGAAACTCCCATAAAAGAGTTATTTCTAGTTTATTTATAATAAGTAAAAACAAAAACAATAAATACAAGGGCTCTTTCACACACCTTAAGGCATGCTGGGAATATGGCGTCAGACCCATATTTTTATAGACAAACTGGCATTCCGGGGATCATGTGGTAACATCACACTGGCCACCTTCACTTCCAAAGAAATTACCTGGCACCCATTGTAGGCTGGGTCAGCCTGGGAGCCTAAGTTGAAATGTTTCAATCTGTCTTGATGCGGATTTGAACCCATAACCACTGAGCCACCATGCTATTGTAGCTCTTGATGTATGATGGTCAGTTTTAAATGTGCGACTTTTTAATAAGTAAGCAGAGGAACAATGTTAAATATGCACTAACATCTCAATTTTTTAACATATTTCTTAATGAGTATTAGAGTGAGATCCATGTGGGAAGTCGTTGTTCTTGTGAAAAGTATGCTTTGTTGCTTGTTCTGTTAATGTGTATGAAGAGAGTATGTTAATATTATGGATATAGTATGTTAATATGTATGGATATAGTATGTTAATATGTATGAAGAGAGTATGTTAATATGTATGGATATAGTATGTTAATATGTATGGATATAGTATGTTAATGTGTATGAAGATAGTATGTTAATATGTATGGATATAGTATGTTAATATGTATGGATATAGTATGTTAATGTGTATGGATATAGTAGGTTAATATGTATCGATATAGTAGGTTAATGTGTATGAAGATAGTATGTTAATATGTATGGATATAGTATGTTAATATGTATGGATATAGTATGTTAATATGTATGAAGATAGTATGTTAATATGTGGACCTCCCAGCCGATGCAAGCAAGCAGCTTAGCAGTCGCTTTCAAATTAGCATCAGCCTTCATTCGATATCTCTCCAACACAACAGTACTGGATCATTTCATACAGGATAAACTTTATGATTTTGGGTGGACAAAGCCATATAGTAGATAATACACATTTTTTAATATTCCCATTGTTCGTAAAATGCACATGAGGTTCACTGCTTTAGTAAACTAAGTTACCTACTAAACAACCATATGTGTAGTTCTTTAATAACACCTCTCCTTTAATATACTAATACACTTTTGAGTCATTTAATAATTGCTGCTATTGATACTAATAGTAGACTTTGTTGTCCACAGGATACATCCTTAAGTAGCCAGTCTTTCTTAACTGTCAGCAAAATGATATAAAATAAAGGACCCTTTCATACGCCTTGGGGCATATTGGGTACATGTTGCTAAACATGTTTTTGTATAAACCAATCGGCACTCAATGCGTGGCGTGGTAAATATCTCACTGACTTCAATGTGTGACATGGTAAATATCTCGCTGACTGCCTTTACTTCACAGGAAATGTCCTGGTATCCATGTTAGACTGGGTCGACATCGGAGCTCGTGTCAATGTTAAAAATCAACTTCAGTGAAGTTTTGAACACATGATCACAAGCGTGTTAGCCACTGCACTACAGCTACTCCCAAAATTATGTTGAATAATAATAATACAACTAACTCTAAATGTACACACATTGTGTATTGACATTGGGAATGTATATTCTTAATATGTGCCTTATATCTTCATGAAGTCCTAAAAAAAGCAAATAAGAACTGTAAACTGATAAGAGAAATTAGGTGTAGACAGTCAAATTTGTTGGGACATGTTTTAAGAAGAAATAAATTAGAGAACTTGGTGACAGCTGACAAGATTGAGAGGAAAATAACATGGTGAAGGCAGAGAAGTAAATATCTGGATGACTTAGCCATGTGGCATGGTCGAGACAAGAACACGGAGCTTGACTCTGGTGATCGTGCGAGATGTGAAACATGACCGCCCATGCTTATCGACATGGCACATGATGATACGTTCATGATTATAGAAATGAGGATACAGAAAATCATCTTTACATCCCAGAGTAGGATTAATGTTCCAGAGTATTAATAATAAGAATGCAAAGTAATTTACTGTTTACATGTTGTCTTTTCAGGGAACACAAGAAGATGTCTATGGAAATGGAGGATCTTGAGAGTAAAATGAAGGACATACAGTTCATCAAAGTAACACGAGAGATTCAGGCTGTACGTTTTGAACTCTATTAGCACAAATAAAAACATGATCACATTTGATTAATAAATTAAAAATATTGGATGCTGACGAATGTAACTGTAAAATTGGTAAAACAATGCCTAAACAGTTGCTGCAATATTGTCTAGCATAACTAGAACAGAGGGAATTACCTCGGCTTCTTCCTGCTGTATTTGAGTACCAACTCTACGGAAATGTCAGCAGCCTCAAGTTGACTGCTGCAGTCTTTAAATGTATTCATGTTGACATCTGGAGGTGTATGAAGAAGAAAACATGACCATGCACCAGAATATAGTTATGGCTGAATGGGGTACATTGTTAGAGGATTAATCTAGGAGTGTTAAAGTTAGTTGCATATCCTTTACAGAACGTCACAGTTAACCCCAGCATTTTATAGCTGTTCGTGATTTCTTAGTAAGTTTATGTTCAGTATTTTGCCATTGCTGAACATCATACCTTTGTATGGGGAACTAATGCAGTTGTGTTTCAAACATGGTGTGTGGGATTACGAATTGCATTCATAACACCTCGCCACAGAGCCGGTTTAGAGAAATCATCCAGGTTGTCTCTTAATTTATTTTACATAGGGCTGACAACTCTGTCGTGTCATGTCAGGTTTTTCAGTCTGAAGATTAGTATGAAGTCTTTTTGAGCAGATCACACCATTATAAATCTATCTTTGTGACTCCCAAACACTTGTTCTTAGGAAATTATTGTGGTGGTTTCCCTAAGGCATTCACACCAATGCAAGCTATTTATTTATTTTAAATACTTTATTGTTTGCAGCTTTTCTGTTTTTTTTTTCTTTTTCAAAATTGTACAGGGCCATGGCAAGTAGCCACAGAGAACGTCCAGATTTTCTGGGTTTGAATTTTGTGTAGAGATGGTAACCCTACAATATATTTAACTGATTCACTACATGAGATCTATTTTACATTCACCAGTTTTTCACTTTGGTAATACATGCTAGTACTAGCTTCTAGTTAATTTATTTGCCGCAGTCTGTTTTAAAATATTGACCAAACTATTTATCTAGGATGAAAGTAAAGTATTTGTAAACATTAAACGGTAGTGCAGTGGCTTGCTGGTCTGGTGGTCATGTGTTCAAAGCCATATCAAAGCAGGAATTCTTTAAAAATTTCCCTGAGCTTCCAGGTCAGCTCATCTTAAAATGGACATCAGGGAATGCTTTGGGAAGTAAAAGCGGATGGCATGATACTGATGACATCACTAATCAACTGCCAGTTGGTCTATAACAATACATGGCCAGCACCATATACCTAATAGGCTTCAAGGCTTGGAAAAGGCCCTTTACTTTACTTTTACACATAACAGTCTGCTAACATGGGGAGTAAAAATATGTTGCACAAGGCTTTGAGTAAGTTAGACATTTGTATCCACATTTGAAAATTAACCTTTTTAAAATCACATAAATTTTTGTTTGGAAAAAAAAAAACATTAACTAAACAAAATAATTAACAGATCTGCATTGCCCATATGTTTCCCTGTAATTTAGTATATAGTGCACTATACTTAATAGAGATAAGCTTGGTTGAGAGGTTAACATGCTTAAACTTTCTCTTCTGGCAGTGGCACAGTAGGTTCCTTTCAAGCGCCGGTCTGTTGGATGTAAATGCTGACATCTCGTTCTGAAAGCAATGGCAAACTACTGAATGTAAAATTGCCCTAGTAAATCATGAACAGCCAATAGAAGCTGGTTTTTTTGTTTGAATAATGTACCGCAAAGGACTTGCGACTTTATTATTATTTTTAAATACTTACTAACGACTAGTACCAAACAGTGTTAGACATGTGAATAGCTCTAAAACATACACTAATGATGCTCCAAAATATTTATGAAAACACCAGAAATTATTAGATTTATTTCCCAATCATTTTGCTCTCTCTAATTAATTTTCCTCTCCATATCATCAATGTTAACTAGCCAGTCTACAGAAACCTCTAAAGTTAAATATTATTGAGATTGCATAGTTGACACAGCATGAGCATACTTAGTTACAGCAGTTTACCTGGTTTATGTTATGCTTTTTTATAATGTAAATGATCTTTGTACATTTTTGTTGGGTATATTTTACAGTTCCTACAAGAAGAAGACTACGAAGCTAAGAAACAAGCTGAAATTGCTACTTTGGAACAGACTATTTCAATGTTGAAAAAGGTAAAATTTAACAATTAAAAATAACTAGTAATAATGTTACTCTAGAATATGTGGTAAGTTTTGTAAATGTAAGGCAGACACACCTTAATAATGAGTTGAGTTGAGTTAAGAACCGACATCACTGTACTCAGGACATTCGCATACGTGCTCCGTTCCCTCGTTCAACAGCCAGTGAAGAGTCGTACTACTAATCGTTCCCACCGGTATCTGATTAAAAGTTCTCCTGGTCTTCCCTCTCAGTTTTGAGATTTTTCCAGAACCCCTGCCGATCCCCTGCAATCTTCATTCTTTCCACATATGGGTTCTCAATCTGGTCCCACAATGGCACGACCACCTCCCCCTTGTCCATAGGCAAAATTCCACCAAGAGGTGCCTTCCCTGCTAGCCTATCAGCCTGTTCATTCCCTCGTACACCCGCATGGCCAGGGCAAAATATCCATACAATTCTCACGATCTGTGACCTCTGAAGCGACAAGAGCCATTGCACACGAAACATTCCTTTCTCCATCTTAATAATGAAAACAATATATGTGAGACAAAATAAGCTGTGGCCATTTTAGCACTTTTTTATGTTCCATCATATTCCATTCATTTGTAGGTTTTTCCTTTTATTTTTTTAATTTTATAAATAAATGTACTATAGCTGAATGCTCTACACAGAATGTCCAATTTCAGATTTAAACTAGTAACTTCAAATATAAAAATTGTGGTTTACAAAGAACATAATTTGAAAGATGAATTCTTAAAAGATGTCTTTATGTATTTAGAAACGTTGTTACTCACTGCTATTAACATAACATAAGCAAGCTTCGTGCCGAGTGGCTTGCTTCGCTTCAGAAGTCACGGGTGGCGAGCATCGTCTGGATCTTTTCTCCGGGGCATGCCGGTGGGCTGGGGAATGAACAGGCAGACAGATTGGCTGGCTCTGCAAAACTTGGTGGAGTATTGATGCATGATAAGGCAGACGTGGTTGCGGCCTTGTGAGAGCACGTTACACCTCGGAGGAGCAAATGGATCACCATGGTCTGGCAAGAATGCGACAGCGTGAAGTGACGAGGGAATCTGGCCGATGCTCGATGCTTAGAGGAAAGGCGAGACGCACATATAATCAGATTGCTACTGGTACTATTGGGGTTGGAACTCTTCACTGGCTTCTGAGGATGGGGACGGAGCGCTTATGGGAATGCCCCGAATGCTGTGATGTTGGTTCCTAAATAAATCGATCAATCAAACAATCAGCTATTAACATAAATGTTTTTGAGCTTGAATGCTACAGGAAAGTTCTTAGAATATTGTGGACCAAGAAGAAGAAAAATCTGACTTTCTACAAGATCTGAACGTTGAGGACTGGCTCATAAACAGTACCATGTTTTATAAACCAAATTACTTTGGCCATATTAAATGTCACAGTGGTATGGAAATAACAGAGATGGAGGGCCTGGCTCCTGGAAGAAGAGGCTGGGGTTGATCAGTGCAAAGATGGACCCAGGACATGGCAGACACACTGGGTATGAGGCGGGAAATATAGCAAGAAATTGAGAAACTCTTCAGCGAGCCATGATGAGAGCGACATTCTATAAAGGACTTGCTTTATGATGATGATGATGATGATGATGATGATGATGATGATGATGATGATGATGATGATGAACATAGATGTAGTCAGGAGTATGTTTTGGTTACATAAACTCAAGTCCACTTAAGTGGCATTGAGGTACAGCTTCTCTCTCTAATTTGAGAAGACCAGGTGTGCATCACAGAATGGAGTTTTGTAAATTAAAAACCTAAAGATTCTATACTCACCATAGGTGAGATTTTTGAGGGAATAGGAGAACTTGTGTGCCTGTTCTTGTTCTTTCGCTGCCTCTCATCTCTCAGTGGAGCATAGGCCTTTAACCAAATCACATCAAGCCTTTTTTAGACTTGTTCATGATTGGTTGGTTTTTGCAGCTAAAGTTTTTGACAGGATGAGGTCGTTAGTCTTGTGTCAACCCTCTTTAGTTGCCTCTTATGACGTGTATGACAGTTACTATTCTTTGCTTGCCTCATAAACCCTGGTAGCACACGGTCACGTATGCATGTTATGCTTGATTAAATACCTCATCAGTTGTACATTTTAAAAAGTAGGCTGAATAGGCCACTGCCTGCCTTTAAATTTAGAAAATGAGATACAATCTACCCACACAAAAATAATATTTATAGCAAGTTTGATTCAGGAAGACACACATTTGAATCCTCATCAGTGCTGGAGAATTCATGCACTGTGTTGAGATCATCCTTTGCTTGATCTATGATGGGAGGCTGGTGCACTTGTGGAGGTATCTGTATGCAGTGACAGTGATTTGTTACAAATCAAACCAAACCACACCAACCATATTTCTAACAGCAGTTAGATGCTTACTTGCCATTATGAGAGGACAATTTAAAAGAAATTAAAGTCTGTATTTTCTTCTTCTTCTTTTAGTGCCCTTTATCCCCCATTGGAGTATAGGCTCTCAACCAACTCATTCAAAACCATTCTATCTTATTGCTTTGCTTCATGTAGCTCCTTCTACCCGGGTGCTTTAAATGAAAACCTTACTTTTTTTTTGGGGGGGGGGGGGGGGGGGGGGGGGGGGGTGGGGGGTGAATGTGTTCTGAAAAAGTAAAGAACAGATGTGTATCATTTTTTAAAGTAGTCACCATTGCATTCAATGCAAGTCTTCCTGCGCCAATAAAATGCTTGGATTCCTGGAGAAAAAAAATTATCTTGGTCACATGTGTAACCACTCTGCAGTCACTACTCAGTGTGTGCCTGACCCGGTCGTGAAAGTCTGTCACAGAAGTCACACCATTTTGAATCTTCCTACTCCACTCATACACTTGCTGAACTAACAGACATGTATCACCATATTGGACTTTCATTTGCCGATGCATTCCTATAGGTTTCACCCCTTCACTGATAAAAAATACGGATAACAGAATGCTGCTCCTCTCTGGTGCATGTCATTATGATGTCACTGTGTTCATCTGCACAATGATGTCATGTGCTTAACACTCTTGAAATCCTTAACAACAATATTGACAGATTACAAGACAAAGGCATGGTTATTTTAATTTCTATCACATTTTAAAGATTTTCATTTGAAGCCCCTAGCATGTCCTCCCTATATTATTCATCTGTATCTCTAATACTCTTCTCCATATGTTTAGGTCTCCCTCTATTTAATTTCCCTGTGCATTCCAGACAAAGGACTTTCTTGCGATATTATTCTCAGGTTTGTTCAGTATGTGCCCTTTCCTGTACCAGCATATTTTCCTCACCTCTTGATTCACTGAAGGGCTCAATGTGATTATAACTCTGCACAAGTCTGACTGCTCCGCTGGCACTCTGACCCACTCCTCTCCTTGCCTAATGTTCTCCAAGGAGCACACCTGTCTGATCGTATCCTCCGCCTGAGCCATCCATGCCGGGAGTGCAGGGAGTGGCCAGCAGGGGCCACGGAAGTGGAAATCCAGCAACTAATTCAGGGTAATGCTCGCCCGGGTGATGTGATTATCTACACGGATGGTTCGGTGTTGAGAGGTAGGAGAAGTGCCTGGAGATTCTTAGCAAAAGCTAATGGTCGACATTTGGTGCAGGAGAGCCTGGCGTATGATGCCACTACATCTAGCTTAAGAATGGAGATGGAGGCGGTCAGTGCAGCTTTCCGCTGGATGGAGAACACGATAGATACACATATTGTGATTGTAACTGACTCAAAAAGCATGCTGAGGAGGGTGAGGACAGGCAGGCTTCGTACAGAGTGGCTTGCTTTGCTTCGGAGGTCACGGGTAGCAAGCATTACCTGGATCTTTTCTCTGGGGCATGCCAGTGTGCTGGGGAATGAACAGGCGGACAGATTGGCTAGCTCTGCAAATCTTGGTAGAGTGTTGATGCATGACAAGGCAGACGTGGTTGTGGCCTTGTGTTAGCACGTGTACACCTCAAAGGAGCAAATGGATCACCATAGTCTGGTAAGAATAAGGCAGCGAGGTGTGACAAGGGGATCTGGCTGACGCTCAACGCTCAGATGAAAGGCGAGATTGACATTTAATCAGATTGCTACTGGAACTATTAGTGTTGGAACTCTTCGCTGGCTGCTGAGGATGGGTATGGAGCGCTTATGGGAATGCCCTGAATGCTGTGATGTCGGTTCCTAAATAAATAAATAAATAAATCACTAAAGGGCTTTTCTGTTTTGCAACTTTTAGCCTCGCATCAGCGTTCATTGTCTATGAAGGCTGTATGTGATGTTCCTGATAGTGGCCCTCCCAGCCCATGCAAGCAAGCAGCTTGGCAGTCACTTTAAAAACCACAGCTCAAAGCCAAATTCAGGGTGTTAGCTGGCAATCAAGTGATTCCTATAAGGTAGCTCAATGAAGGTCTTGAGAAGGGCCTACTCTCAATGTGCCGGCAGTCATTAGGTTGGCATAGCATTTCAGTCAGTTCTGCCTGACAGTCTGTAGCTTGTCGGATGGCACCCAGTGGTTTCTTCTTCTTCTTCTGCTGCGTTCATCCGGATTGTTTTTTTCAGACGTAATTGCTCTGTGTCTCGTTATGCACCCTTGGGCCAAAACCCTTAGGCCAACACATCTGACTTTCACATGCGTTTTTTAAACCAGGCTAGCATTCCTGGGGGCCTCTCACTGTTTTGGTGCCACCCACATTCTAGCTGGTCAAGTCAGAACTGTTGAAAACTTCACTGTCAGCCCTCAAGGGGCAGTCCATGGGCATTTTTCGCCATCCAAGGAGGCTTGCAGGGCCGTCACATAGCGATCTGGTACTGGGCTCACCCAAGGAATCGCCACATCCTGCACATGGCTGCTTTAATTTCTCACTTGAATGTATTGGGCCACTCCCCATGCAAACCAGGAACAGTCAGTCTACAGTCGACGTCCACTCAGCAAGCTTTCGCTTTGGACTTCCACGTAATGGATTTGCTAGCCAAGCGTTCCATTTCGTGTTAATGAGACATTTTTCCACCTTAGTTTGTAGGCGACCTTCACTCAGCAAGCTTTCACTTTGGACCTCCATGTAATGGACTGCTAGCCAAGCATTTCATTTCGTGTTAATAGGAGACATCCAGGCAGTGAGTTTTCGCTCCAGACTTCCACGTAATGGATTCGCTAGCCAAGTGTTCCATTTCATGTTAATGAGATGTTTCTCTACCGTTGACTATACTCACTTAATGAGTTTTTATACAGACTTGAATCATAACCATTGCGTGCGATTGGGACGCTTTTTCACCTTTAGTAATGCTCACAAGATAGGCTCATGTGCTGCCGGCTCACCACCTGACCTCCATGCAGCAGAGAGCGAGTAATGGCCAGGCCCTCTCATCCGGGGGATCCCTCATATCCCTCGGGTGAGAGCCTTCGAACAAGTGTCTGAGCACGTAGCAGGCTCAGCATCTCACCTCCATTTTGCAGTGGGTGAGTATCGGCTTGCCGAAACAAGAGCCTCTGTGGGCACATTTAAATTCCACTGTAAGAATTGTCTGACATGCCCACACATTTTTCAGACACCGGCGATTACATTCCCCCTAGGCACCTTCTCCTCGAAAGATTCATTTACTTGCATATCCCACAATCTTATATATGTTATCATCTGCAAACGATGTGACATGAAATACATTGGTCAATATGGCAGGCACCTTGCCGGCCATTTTAGGGAACACCTCAGGGATATTAATCAGGACGTTGACAAACCTGTCCCCAACCATTTTAATTCTTCTAACCACAATGGAGTCAACGATATGTGTCACTGCATTGAAACCTTGCTTCTGCAACAGCTCCATTAGGCTCAAAATTGAAAGCCAATTAATAAACTATCTGGGATGCTTTCATCCAGCTGGTATCAATACTGTTGTGGACGCTACTGTATAACTATGTCATCTTCCCTCTATATATTCATATCTAACTGTTCACACACCTCTATATATTCATATCAAACTGTTTACACTGTTTATAACTATGCTGTCCTTCCTCTATATATTCATACCTAACTGTCTTCACACCTCTATATATTCATATCGGACTGTTTACACATCTTTGGCAACACACATCCTATCTGGCAGCCTAACTATAAGTAAACTTTGAAGCAAAAAGAGCGCCTTTGTAAACCGGTTTGAATGACCATTTCTGCTCACACATGTGAACCAAGTAGTTGTGTTTATTTTATTTTGTGTGTTTGTTTTTCATTTTTTTATCTATTTGTGTTGTCCTGTCCTTGACAAAGATTCTTAGAATCAAAACGTCGACCGTCCTTTGTCTCCTTAAAACCTTATTTTTTAAAAATTTTATTATTTCATTATTATATATTTATTGATTATTTCTGATTTTGGATAAGTCACACTTTGTTTTCACTTGTGTATGATGGAGTTCTTTGTAAGGTATGTACATTGTGCCTTTGTTTAGTATGTCTCTTCTTTTTGCAGGGGCTAAATATACCTAATTGTTTGCAAGTCCTATTGTTATATCCTGCTCCAGCCACTGCTTTTTCATTTGTTCCATGTCCCTCAGCAGAGAGCCATATAATATGTGTCTGGACTAAGAAGGTTGTGGCATCGTGCGCCTGATTTGGACTTTGACTGCCTGTCCTCAGTCTACCTGCAGATTAGCAGGTGTGTGTCTCTCTTGGTCTGGTTCCTATCCCCTGACCTGTCCGACATGTAGCTGTGCTACCGTCGGTATAACTCTAGGGATTGGAACACGCAAGCCCCTCTACCACAACAAGGTGGAGACACGTCAGAGGGGTCCCAGTGGTTTATGTGTATCCCTGGAAAACTACCACAGCAAGGTGGAGACGCGTCAGAGGGGTCCCAGTGGTTTATGTGTATCCCTGGAAAACTACCACAGCAAGGTGGACACACGTCAGAGGGGTCCCAGTGGTTTATGTGTATCCCTGGAAAACTACCACAGCAAGGTGGAGACGCGTCAGAGGGGTCCCAGTGGTTTATGTGTATCCCTGGAAAACTACCACAGCAAGGTGGAGACGCGTCAGAGGGGTCCCAGTGGTTTATGTGTATCCCTGGAAAACTACCACAGCAAGGTGGAGACACGTCAGAGGGGTCCCAGTGGTTTATGTGTATCCCTGGAAAACTACCACAGCAAGGTGGAAACACGTCAGAGGGGTCCCAGTGGTTTATGTGTATCCCTGGAAAACTACCACAGCAAGGTGGAAACACGTCAGAGGGGTCCCAGTGATTTATGTGCATCCCTGGAAAACCAGAAAGGATGTGCTGAGCAATATCTTCCTGGCCTGTGTGTACATGAATAGTCCAATTCAGTGCAATAATTATCTGACTGATCCTACCAGTAGTCATACGCTTGTGTCAAAGATTAAACATGGCAATGTTCAAATTGGCTTATAGGGAAATAATATATATACAAATTTAAGAAATATATATAAAATTATAGGAAATGGCTCATTAAATTGGTTGCAGTCCTTAGATGACACAATCTTAATTGAATGACTGTGGCAATTCTAGAACTAATACTTGCTCACCAAGCTCTGACCCTCATTGAAGGAGCACTTTATTAGTTCAAAACCAATTGTTTTTTGCCCTTCATGGAGTGTGACATTCCCGCTAGTGACCGGTTATTTGTTGACTGATTGCATGTTATGTGCTGGTGACATATCTTTCAAATGTCTGATTCACTGCTGTTTGTTTAGTTCTCTATGTGAGCTCCATATCGGTGATTCTGTTATAACATTTAGGTCTTTTATTCTCCACAGGCACCAATTAATGAAGTTTTTTGTTTGTTTGTTAGTACAGTGGAGTCTGGACAAGTAGAAGTCGCAGGGGCCGAAGGAATTTGTTCTACTTATCAGAAATTCTACTTATCCAGACTGCACACATATTTACACTAATTTACAATAATAAGTGTGTAGCATGCAGTAGCATTGAGTAAAATGATTGTACCACTTAGGAAACACAGGTAGTGAACAAATAAATAGCAATACAATATCAGAAATGTTGAAATTTTTAGTTTTGAAAATTTCCAAATTATTTAAAGAAAAAGTCTGTGATTTTGCTTTGCTTCTTGACTTGTGGCAAACTACTGAGCGTAATCTTGCCAAGAAATCGACAATCAGCTGAAAGATGCTGATGTTGACAGCGATGTCTTGTAAAGGATATGCAAAAATTATTATATCTTGACTTGTGAAAAATGTCTTCCCATTTCCTGTTTAAAGGCACAAAATGATGAGACTGCATCATCTGAACATCCATTCTGCATCATGTAAATGTAAATTTTGTCAGTTGATGCCAAAATATCTGACTGCAATACAGGTTGTGCTTGCAGCCCACAGTCATCCTCATCATCAGAGTCAGGGCTGGAAGGGTCTATTGGTTGAATGACTGGCATGCATAGCCCTATAATATCAGTGCTTGAAAGAGTGGCACTAGTAGAAACATCATTGTCAATGTTCACAAACTCCTCTGGATCAATCTTCAGCTCTCTTATACAATCTAGCAAGTAATGGCCCCACTGAAATGTCAGTAACATTGCTCTCACTGCTCGCTGATGGTGTGGAATTCTCATTTATAGAGACATCTACTGCAGGTAAGAAGCCAGCCTGTCTAAAGCAGTTTGCAATAGTTGCTGGTAAAACTCTGTCCCATGAAGATTTTAACATAAGAATAGCATCAAGAAGGGTTATCTTGAAATCATCACAAATGAGGTCAGCATCCATATGACCCACAAGTTTTGACAACATTGTGGATCTATAAAGAACTTTCAGATTTTGAATGATACCTTGATCACAAGGCTGAAGTGTTGATGTGGCATTAGGTGGCAGAAACAAAAGCTCTGTTGCCTTCAGATTGTTAATTTTTGTGTGGGCTGAACAATTGTCAACAATTAAAAGAACTTTTCTTTGTTTACACACCATTGAATAATCAAATTCTTGTAGCCACTCATTGAACAGTTCTGATGTCATCCATGCCTTTGAATCGGCTCTGTAATTCACACACAATGTTTTCAGGCCTTTGAAACAACGAGGATTTTTAAATTTTCCAATCACAAATAAAGGCCATTTTTCACTACCATTCCATATTGGAACACACAACCACTGTTATTATTTCTTTTGATTCCCCCCCCCCCCCCCCCCCCCCAATGACACTTTTCATTTTTGAAAGAAAATGTTTTATCAGGTAGCAATCTCCAAAATAATCCAGTTTCATCGGCATTAAATACATCCGCAGAATTATATTTAGCTAAAGCAGGTCTGAGCACGTCTTCTATCCATGAGTGAGTCGTTGCTTCATCGACTGTTTCTCTCCACACACATTCTTGTAAGTGATGCAATGTCGTTTTTTGAAACAATCCAACCAGCCAGCACTACAATTCCAGTCTGTCTGACCTCAAAGACATGCAAATTCTTCTGCTTTCGCAATAAGTAAAAGCCCATTTACTGGTACATTTCCCAATCTAATCACAGTGAACCATTTTAAAAGGACAGCATCAACAAAATCGAATGCAGCAGTTCTTCTAGCTCTCTGCCTATCACTGATGATTTGACATCCGAAAAACAATTGTTTGTAGCGGTCTTTATGCTTTCAAATGCCGGAAAGTGTCGATGTTGGAATACCAAATTCTCTAGCTATATCCACTTTCTTCTTCCCACTATGTTCAACCTCTTCCAACAACTCAATATTTCTTTTTAAAGTCAAAGTTTTAAGCTTTCGTCCACTAGCAGCCAATGTTGACATGTAGCAACATATTATGTGTGAGATTGTTCTCCGGGCTGACTAAAAATACACATTCTTTCGCGAAAGAATTTTTTTTAGGGGGTGTGAAATGAACAGTTCGACTTAAACGTGGACATTTATATAGTCAGTAATTCATTTTTATGTTCGACTAATCCGAAAATTCGAGTTAACCGAATTCGACGTATCAGGAATTTTTATACAAAAATAAAGAAGGATCTTGGCCGGGACCAAGCCAATAACGTCGACTTAAGCGAAATTCTAGTTATCCGAGTTCGACTTAAGTGGACTCGACTGTAATTGTTTTAGTTGTTCTTTTAAATAATGTATAGTATACATATGTAAGCATTTATACATTTAAATTTACTGAATTGAAAACTGCACTTTATGGACACTAATTACATATAAATATATATTTACTGCAGTATGAAATGTACAAAAAGTGTATATAAAAACATTTAGCTTATGCATATGCTTTTAATGCGTGATGTTATCATTTATTACTTGGACAATTCTATTGCAGCATCATGAAAGAAATGTTGCAAAAAAGAAGCAGACATTGAGAAGTCTTTCTAAAGGAGCTAAAAATAAGGAAACCAGTAATGAAAAACTGTACACTGAACTACTTGATCTGAATGTGGTGGTAAACGAGCGTAGACATATTGAAGGAGTTAATGGTAGGTAGTCAAGTACAATTATTAAAGACAATTTTTAATTTAGTTTATTTCATTGTGATGTTTCAATAGCTTTCTGTGAATTTGGATATTTATTTTGTCAAAAAAGTGTTCTTGTTTTCTGTTTATACATTGACAAAGACTTTGGTTAAAACATTAATTTTTATGCATGCTTGCATCATTCATTTGTCAAGCTTCCTAGTCACACTTCACATTCATTTGTCAAGCTTCCTAGTCACACTTCACATTCATTTGTCAAGCTTCCTAGTCACACTTCACATTCATTTGTCAAGCTTCCTAGTCACACTTCACATTCATTTGTCAAGCTTCCTAGTCACACTTCACATTCATTTGTCAAGCTTCCTAGTCACACTTCACATTCATTTGTCAAGCTTCCTAGTCACACTTCACATTCATTTGTCAAGCTTCCTAGTCACACTTCACATTCATTTGTCAAGCTTCCTAGTCACACTTCACATTCATTTGTCAAGCTTCCTAGTCACACTTCACATTCATTTGTCAAGCTTCCTAGTCACACTTCACATTCATTTGTCAAGCTTCCTAGTCACACTTCACATTCATTTGTCAAGCTTCCTAGTCACACTTCACATTCATTTGTCAAGCTTCCTAGTCACACTTCACATTCATTTGTCAAGCTTCCTAGTCACACTTCACATTCATTTGTCAAGCTTCCTAGTCACACTTCACATTCATTTGTCAAGCTTCCTAGTCACACTTCACATTCATTTGTCAAGCTTCCTAGTCACACTTCACATTCATTTGTCAAGCTTCCTAGTCACACTTCACATTCATTTGTCAAGCTTCCTAGTCACACTTCACATTCATTTGTCAAGCTTCCTAGTCACACTTCACATTCATTTGTCAGTGTGCAAAACCAACCTTGTCACATACTCAGTGGTTCCTTTTTTGTATAATTATCTGTGCAGCAGCGCTTATGCAATAATTTCAGTTAGAGGTGGACATGAAACTATTGAAGAGATAGAATGAGTGAGTGAACAGAAGAATATGCATAACTAATGATTAGCTAATTATTTCTTAGTGCTGTTGGTACAAAGCTGGTTGGTACTGTTTTTGTGTGTGCCTTTTTCAGTGGATGAAATCATATTATCCGTTGCTGTGCTTTTTTTTATATATATGCAATCATATTATCTATTGCTGTGTTTTTTCAGTGGATGAAATCATATTATTTATTGCTGTGGGTTTTTTTTTTCATTGGATGCAGTAGTGTTATCAGTTGGTGTGTGTGTTTTTTTTAATTGGATGAGATCATGATATCAATTGTCATGTTTATTCAGTTGATGAAATCATGATATCTATTGCTGTGTGGGTTTTTGTTTTTCAATGGATGAAATAATTTTATTTTTTTGTCATTTTTTTCAATGGATGAAATTATGGTATCTATCACTGTGTTTTTTAAATGGATGAAACTGATGTTTGCCTGTTGTTGTCATGTGCTGACTGACTACTAACTTCTCCCATAGCCTATAAGATTATTGAAGCACCACTTTTGTGTGCCATGGGCAGTTTCAAAGCTAGTTGGAGTTCAGCTTTCTCCAGGCACATTCTGTAATTATTCTGTTCTGGCTATATTTGTAATTTTGAAATGTTGATAGATCAGTCAACAGTGGCCCACTCTTTGCAATTTCTAAATGACAATGGATTTTTCCATTCGATAGAGTAGATAGAAACAAGCTGTGGGAAATCCTTAAACAATATGGAGTGAGTACACATCTAACAAACCTATGTAGAAGTTTATACAACAACAGTGAATGCATAGTGAGAGCAACTGGAGGACACTCAGAACCCTTCATCATAAGATCCTGAGTACGACAAGTTTGTGCCCTGTCCCCTCTCTTGTTCATAACATGTATAGACAACATATGTAAAGAAACTAGCCAAACAGAGACCGCAAGAACACCGCATGACGAGAACACAGAAGAAGAACCATCTGCAAATCTAACCATTAGAGAACTCCTGTTTGCGGATGACCAAGCACTAATAGCAAAATCATAAGCACATGAATAGTCTAAACGAAATGTGTAGGGAACATAACATGAAAATTAGCACAAGAAAAACAGAGGTAATGACTATAACTAAAGAAGAACAAACAACAACAGTTCACCTAAATGAACATCCCTTGAAACAAGCAAAGAGTTTCAAGTACCTAGGAAGTATAATATCATCAAATGGCAGATCAGAAGACGAGATCGAAAATAGGTGCAATAAGGCAAATCAACTCATTGGACAAATGGCACTAATACTAAAGAATAAACTTGTATCAATAACTACTAAGAAAGCACTTTACAACACAATCTTCCTACCAACTCTATGCTACCAATGTCAAACCTGGACAATGACAGAAAAAGAGAAAAGAAAAATCACAACAACAGAAATGAGGTTCCTGAGAAGAATACTCAATGTATCAAGAAGAGATAAGATCAGAAATGAAGAAATCAGGACTAAAGTGGGGGTTAAAACAGTACTAGATTTTATTAGAAGGCAGCAAGTGAAATGGTTTGGCCATGCAAGTAGGTTACCAGTCAACAGTATACCACAACAAGCAATGATGTACAGACCAGAGGGAAGCAGAGGAAGAGGCCGACCACATAAACGATGGACGCAGGGAATAGCAGAGTCCATGGGAATAACGATATATGAAGCCCATAATCGGGCACTCTCACGATGTTTATACTTTACCTCGATACCGCAAGGTACAAGAGGAACATGATGAGATGAGATGAGATGAATGGATTTTTAATGAGCACAATGTATGCACAAAGACCTCCAATGTACAGCTCTTGTCCAAGAAGCATTGGCTGTATGTAATAAGATCCCATAAGGGAAACAAAAGTAGTTACAATATTACTCACCATGCATGTCATAAGAGGCAACTAAGGAGGATTGGCCTGAGACTGATGAACTGACTACCTCACACCATACAAAACCTTAGCTGCAACATCCAACCAATTATGAACAAGTCTACAATGGGCTTGGTCTGAGTTTGCTGATGGCCTGTGATGTAATGGGAGGTGAAAGGTTGCAGAAGAAGATCAAGGAAGCCTAGATAATTAACCAATTACTTAGAATAAAGAGTTTTTCTGAAAACGTTTTGTCAGTTCATGTTTGGTTATTTGGCTGGCTGATTGGTTGTCTATCCACTGGAAGACTGAGTTTTAACTTGTAAGTCCAATGCATTTGCATTCAAGTCATCTAAGCCATGAGGGGAGTTTGGATCCATCAGTGTGAGGTTGGTGTAGAGACTTTTCTTCCAGCCTGATACCAAAGTGTAACCACTCAGCCACTCAGACCCTACACTTGGCCAGTGTTGGAGAGCTCTCCTACCCACTTCAAGTCCAGAAACCAGTGGGATATGCAAGAACTGTACTGGGACTTCATATCTGCAGAGAGGTCAATTAGGATGCAACAGGTCATGATTCAGCACTGCATGTATTCGGAATGGCTGGGATTAGGCCTAGGCTGGTTATGTACCCGCCACAAGTGTACGGTATTTCATTATCACCCCAACCCAATGCTCACATGGAATTTTGTCATCAGTCATCTTTTAAATTAGTTTTGTTACTTGATGAAATTGATATGTGGCTGATTAAATTGGTGTTTAGCTATTTTTATTTGTCATAAGATACAAGTTTATGTTTATCTGTTGTGTTGATATATAACCAGATGGAGTTTATTAGAACTAATTATATATAATTTTCACCCAGGTGGTTATCGTGATGATGGTGGTGTAAATAAAAGGTACCAGGAAATCAAGCAGAGACGGAAACTGGTAGATTTAGCCAAGGCACAAGCACAAGAGATTGCCGTTTTACGAGCTGAAGTGGAGCGCCTTCGTATGAGAACATTCCCTGCTCTGGTCCAAGTGGAACGCTGATGATGTACTTAATTTCAAGAAAAAATAGCATGTTAATCATGATTCACTCTTATGGCAGTGGAAATCACTTTAAAATGAAATACCGTAACCTCTTGAATGATTTGCACATTTTTATATTGTATGGTATTTATTGCTCCGATAAATCAAATTTATTACTCCGCAAAATCAAATGTCCATTTGATAACATTATGGTTCTATTTTTTTAAGTACAAGTTTGTTACTTGTTTCCAAATGGAACATAGTCGTACAGCTGATTAGACATCATGGCGTGAACTAACATACCCAGTTCTAGACATATGGTTTCTTTGTAATTGATCATTAGTAGAAAAGGAAAATGTATCTTGTATTCCCATATTGATAAGCTAACTATTATTGCAGCAAGAAAGAAGGACAGAAGACTGGACATTTTTTTAAATGTTAACAAGATAGTGTAATAGTTTTGTCTGCAGAAAATCCACAGATAGAACTCAATGGCAAAATCAGAGACAGAACAGTAAAGAAAAATGATTATCTACATTAATTCATTCAGTACCAAACAAAGCACCATGTGTTTATTGGTTGCTTCATACATGATGGGCTTTCTTCAATTCTTCTGTCCCACCCGGTTGTTACATAAACCCACTATATCTTAATTGAACCCTTCTACCCTGCAGAGGTATTATTTTTAGCCTTTTAGACCAAAGCATTCATTTTGTAAAGCAAACTCTGATTGAGGCATAAGAAGTGAAAGAGCTAGCTGCCTAGGATTGAAAGAATTTGCTAGCTTGAAGATTAAAAGTGTAATATTTCTTATGAATTATTATATTCTTCTTCCTCTTCTTTCAGCTTTACCCCATATCAAGGCACACACTCTCAACCAATACACCGCAAGTCATCCATATTTAGCTATGTCATGCAGCTTTGCCAATATTAACCCCATCCTGATTTAGCTATGTCATGCAGCTTTGCCAATATTAACCCCATTCATATTTAGCTATGTCATGCAGCTTTGCCAATATTAACCCCATCCTTATTTAGCTATGTCATGCAGCTTTGCCAATATTAACCCCATCCTGATTTAGCTGTGTCATGCAGCTTTGCCAATATTAACCCCTTATTATATATTTCTGTCCCTTCTTTTCTTCTCCAAATGTTTTTAGGCTTCCTCTATTTAATTTTCCATGTGGATTCCAGACAAAGGCCTTTCTAGTTATTCTATTCTTATGTGTTCACAATGTATGGCCTATCCAGTGCCAGTGTGTTTTCTTCACTTTCTCAGTCACAGGTATTTATTGAATTCTCTCCATGAACTTCACATTGGTGATTTTGTCATACCATTTTAGTCCCTATATTTTGCACAGGCACCAGTTAACCAATGTTTGTTATTAGTAATTATTTTAGTCATTCTCCATGTTTCTGATCCATACAGTAGTATGATGTAAAAAAAAATTTTTAATTCGCATATCCTTTACAGGACATCGCTGTCAACAGCAGCATCTTTCAGCTGTCTGTTGATTTCTTGGCAAGATTACGCTCAGTAGTTTGCCATTGCTTTCTGTGCGGCTGGCTCAGTTATCTCACAAGTCACCAGTGGGGGGTCGAACCGCTTCCAGCTCTCGTCCGCTTTGAGACTCTGCGTGATAAACAGGATTACGGAGAAAGTGGTGTAACCCCTCGGCCAGAGCGACCGGCGATGTAACATTAGAATTTAATATTCTAAACCTGGTGTAAAGTTTCATTTCTTTTGACTTCCATCAATTCCCTAATGATATAAAATCTCCTCTTGTCTTTTGTATTCTTCTTCTTCTTCTTCTTCGTTCATCCGGAGTTTTTTTTCGGATGTGATTGCGTTGTGCCTGTTTACAGCAGAGCTGCGTTCTTGCGCCGTTAGGCCGACACATCCGACTTCTGCGGGCATTTGTTGACCGGGTTAACCTTCCCGGGGTCTTTTGTATTCTAATCTTAGTAACTTTCTCTGTTCCGTCATCTTTGTCTACATTGCTCCCTAACTAGGTGTATGATTCCGCCTCTTGAAGTTAGGTTTCCCCAAGAGAGATTGAGTTACCATTTGCTTGATTTATTCTCATTATCTGTCTTTTCCCTAGGAATGTTTAGATATAATAGTCGTAACCTCCTATCAAATCTGTTGTGTATTTTGCATCTGACTCCATGTGTGTGACAGGAGGGCAATGTCATCAGCAAAGCCCAGATAACTGAGCTGCTTTGTTAGAGGAGTATTGAATCCAATTTCTGGCAGTACATTTTGCTCTCTTCATAATCCAGCCCATAGATAGTAAAAATAATAAAGGTGATAAATGGCATCCCTGTCTCACTGCTGTTCAATTTGCGAATGCCAGTTAGCTTTTCCTCATCAAGAACGCAGCACATCATGTCTCTACACGTTGCCTTTATTAAGTTAATGATATTCTGTGGGATCCTATAATCTTTCATCAATTTCCAAAGATATTTCCTATCAGTGCGGCCTTTTCATAGTCCACGAAACCAATATAAAGTGGCAAATTCAGTTTGATGCTTTGTTCCATTATTATGCACAATGTGACTATGTGATCAGTGCAGGACCTATTCATCCCTTAGTTTTTTTGTTTTGTTTTTGTCAATGACATCTCTTAGGCCCTCCAGAGAATATTATATATTGGCAGAGGAAAATGTTTCTAACAAAATATGTGTCATAGAAAATTTACTGATATGAATAAAAGAGGAGATAACTGAACATCAGGGAGCTGCTATAGCGCAGTGATGAGCATGCTTGCTTGCTGGTCCAGCGGTCGTGTGTTTAAATCTCCATCAAGTCAAATTTCTAAACAATGACCTGGGCTCCCAGGATGACCTAACATAAAATAGGCACTCGGAGGTTCTCTGGGAAGTAAAGGCAGTTGGCATGACGACCACATCATGCATTGAGTGCCGGTTATTCTAAAATATGGGGATAGCGCCATATATCCAAAGCACCTCTTGGCGTGAAATGTCCTGTAATCTCCTGGTTTTGTTTTTAAATATGTTTTTACAGATAAACTAACAATCTCTTCTATATTGTTATTACAAATATTATGTCTACTAATCATTTAAACTCTTTTTTCACACGTGTGCGTGAATGTAAACACACAAAGAGAGAGAGAGAGAGAGAGGAGGGGGGGGGGGGGGAGAAAGAGAGAGATAAAGCTGTGTATAAATATGTTTTGTGCGCATGATATAGCATAGCACAATTGGTAATATATTTAACACATTTTTTTTTCAAGCCCTCAACGAAAAATGTGAAGTCTGTGTGTATATATATTTCCAATGCTTACATAAATGTCTACATTTATAAGTAAATGTGTAATTACATATATATATATATATATATATATATATATATATATATATATATATATATATATATATATATATATATATATATATATATATATATATATAAAATATATATATAGCCGGTTTTGTGTAGTGTTCAACATCCAAGTATAAAATATTTGCACATTTATATTTTACCACTAACATACCATATTATTGTGAAGTAAAGTAGGTTTTTATCAGGAAATTAAATACAACTGTCAATAGTGTATTTATTTCTATCAAATAATGTTTATACATGTCATAAATGTCTAACTGTTCAAGCAAAAGAACGTTAAAAAAGTTCAGTTTTGCTTCCTTTTATAATTTATGTTGTCTTCATGGCTCTGTCTAAAATTATTATCTTTTTTAACATTTATTTTTTTTTTAAACTGAAGACAGCTTTATTTTATTTATATAATGTGTAAGTTTTACTAATATTTCATAATTTTTTATAAGCATATCCTGATTAATTTTACATATTTAAATGAGCACATTAAACGTTCTTTGAATTTGTTATGTGCAGTTGACACCTGCGCTGTGTGCCTGTCTGTAGGTTTGTTTGTTTTTTAATAAACATTTTGTGAAGTTTTCTTGTTGGAAGCTTAGTCAAGTAAGTGTGAAGTTTATTGGTTTACATTAAACAATAACTATGGTTGGAAAGGGACTTCACATACGTAAAAAAGTAGCCCCATCACACATACTATCAGGAGTATGACATAATGAGGTGGGGTGGCCAGCTCCTTTCCTTGTTGTCTTTTCTTCCCAAAATATTTCCAGAAAGTTTAGAACATTGTCTGGTACCCATTTGGATGAGGCTGAGTTTATGCCGGAGCCGTAATGATCAGAAACAATAGTCCTGCCTCCACTGGGGATTGAACCTTGATCACGGTCTTTACAGGCACTAACCACTAATCCAACGGAAGGTCTTTCACATATCTAGGGAACATAATTTCATGATCTGGTAAAATCAGTGCTGATATAGAACACAGATACAACAAAGCGAGCCAGATCAGTGTGCTGATATCACCAATATAACAAAACAAATATCTGACACAAAAAACCCCCAAAAATGTTTAACACTGGTTTTTTCACCTTATAGTACTAAAGCTAGATCTGGACATTAATAAAAATGAAAAATAAACACAGACAAATTGTAACAACCAAGATGTAGGTCTGCTGAAGTGGATGCTCAGTGTAATAAGGACAAGACAAGATAAAAACGATTATATGAAAAATTATTTGCTGATACCAGCAGTGGGATTCATAAAAAAGCACCAAGTAAACTGGTTTGACCACGCCTCATGATTATCACCAGATAGTACTCCATTTAAAGAAATATCACTTGGATATAATAAGGGGAAAATCAAACTCCTGCTCCTACATAATGTGGATACACAACATAGAAGAGGCAATAAACAGTAATGCATATAAGGTGCATAACAGAGCTCACTTCAGAACTCTCTTCACATTCAGATGCTAAGAGGCAACAAAAAGGAAAAGATAAGAAGACATTTATGGTCAGGTTGATAAATTAACTGATTCGTATCACACTGCCACAGTAATTCATGTGTTACTGAATATTTTAGTTTTACTGTGGTAAATACTATGTACTAAGAATGTTTTCCCTATGGTCAGACAACCATACTTTATGAATACAGAACTCAAAATATTGGCATACAGTGTTTGCTACTCACACTACACAACATTGTCTTATGTTATGAAAGGATACTTATAATATTCACAGTGATGAAACAGTTTATTTGTTCTTTTGATTTCCATTTATTTATTTTTCCGTGGCTGCTGGAGTTGCATTTTGTATTCTCTTATAAACATTTTCCAGCAAATAATTTCATTTCATTACGTTGTTACTAAATATATGTTACAATTTTGTGTATGTCAGTCTGGGTTTGTTTTTATATTTTGTTCAAAATTACCATTTATTTTGCTTGATTACTTTTAATGACCCTCAATAATCCACTTCACTGAACTCTTGAATATCCTCAAGGACTTGATCCTTGGTCACTTAGCTATGCCGTAAGCTTTATTAAGCATAGATAGAGTCAAACATGATGTTAACTCCTAATTAAAAGAGTTGTGTCCTGTAAGCAGAAGACGTACAAGTAAGAGGATGCAGCTGTTTCTACTCACCTGACAAATGAAAATAAACACTTTGAAGCTAAGTATACTTATGTTACAATGGTATGAGCACCGGCCATTCTGAAAGCAATAGCAAACTACTGAGCGTAAAGTATCCTAGAAAATGACAAGCAGTCGATAAATATTAAGGCTGATTGTGACATCTTGTAAAGGAATTGCAACTAGTTTTAACACCAGCTATATCAATCTACTTGGACATGTGACACATGCGCCAGCAGTGACGTGAGGACTGACATAACATACTCATTACTTGACATGAGTCTCTGGAAAATGGGTGGAAAAAAGGTTCAGAGGGGGATCCAGACAAATAGGGGGATTATCTTGGAATATAGTATTGCCGGTCTCTCTGGCCGAGGGGTTACAATACTTTCTCCGTAATCCCGTTTATCACGCAGAGTCTCATAGCGGGCGAGAACTGGAAGCGGTTCTACCCCCGCTGGTGACTTGCAGGATAACTGAGCCGGCCTGCTCAGAAAGCAATGGCAAACTACTGAGCGTAATCTTGCCAAGAAATCAACAGACAGCTGAAAGATGCTGATGTTGACAGCGATGTCCAGTAAAGGATATGCGAATTTAAAAAAAAAAAATATGCATATGAGCAACTTGGTTAGAAGAAAGAAGAAAGAAATACCCCAATATAACATCCATATAAATTGACAAATTCTTAAACAATTATCTCAGAACAAGATAGAAAACATTCTGGCCAATAAAAAAAAACACTATCAACTGCAGTGATAAAAGGAGTGTTGAAGTGCTGTATAGAACCTTTACTGTTATATGCATGTGAAATATGGACAATAAGCAGACTAGTTGAGAAACATACAAAGGCAATGGAATTGTGGTTTCTGAGGAAAATGCACAGAATACCATGGACAGACAGAAAAATTAGCGAGACAATGCTACAAGAAACAAATGAAAGCCACAAATTGATTATAGAAATTAGATGTAGTCAGTCAAGGTTTTTGGGCACTTTATGAGAAGGAATAAACTAGGAAACTTGATGACAAGTGGCAAAATTTATGGGAAATGATAAATGGGAAGGTAGAGAGATAAATACCTGGATGGCGTAATTGGAACAAGAACACAGGGCTAATCCAAGACTGGTGATTGTGTGAAATGGTGAACCATGACCACCCATGCGTACCGGCATGGCACATGATGATGATGATATGCTTGCTGAGATTCTATTGTCAGCAAGAAGCGCTGGGGCTGGGGCTGGCTGAAAACGCTAGAGACAGTGACCTAGTGGCAGGATCCTTGTATGTGGAAACTTTAATCTTCACACCCATAAATGGGATCAAACTGGGGGAAACATGCAGGAAGTAGCCCTTGAGGAAGCATTGTTGGAGCCAGACTGTATGTGTTAATCACGGCAGCCCAACAAGGATGACAATGAGGCCAGTAAATGCAGATGCTGCCATTGATCGTACACTCTCCCTCGGAGGGCAGAATAGGACACTTTGTGGGAGGTATTAGGCAATCATTGAAGTGACCATCTTGATTGTTATGTGCTGGTGTTCAAATTCAGCATGGTCAAGGTCAGAACGACATGTCAAGCTTTCATGTATGATAGGACAGAATCATTTATCGGGAGCCTTAGAAAGAAAGCAAGGATGAGAGTCTACAAGGACAAGGACAGATTTGTGCAACCGCCATGGTGGACTTCATAAGTAGAACACTCATCATCATCATCATCAAGTACCCTGCCATCTGGCGTAGGCATTTATGGCTCTCTACAGATCTCGGTCATTGGTGTTTTGGATCAACTCTGCTGATGATATTCCTCCATGCCACCGTCTTAATCATCCAGCAGTTCTCTTGGTCTGCCTCTGCCTCTCTTCCTCTCGATCTTTCCAGTTGTCACGATGTTCTCCAATGCCTCTCTTCTCATCACATGACCGAAGAAAGCTGTTTGTCTCTTTCTTATTGTTGTATATAATGTTCTAGTTTCATTAGCCTGTTTCAGGCAGTCGTTGTTAGTTACTCTGGCAGTCGAAGGAATTCACAACATTCGTCTCAGGAATATCTTCTGGTATCCAGTTTAGGCTGGGTTGACCTGGTAGTCCCAGATACATTAAAAAATAATATGCCTTGATGGGGATTCGAATACATAATTACCAGTCCAGAGGGCAATCATGCTCACTGCTGCACATCATTGTTGAAACCTCATTCACCATACCCAAGACATCATCAGCATAGCTCCCTATCAACTATGAATGCAACCATCAACACAAAAATATATGTGTACAATATTCACAAACATTTACATTCAAATGATCTTCAACATTTATATACTTAATTGATATTTAACAACCACAGAGAGCCATATTCATGTATGTTGTGTGCGCACAAGAGATCTTTATTTCATATAAGGGACACAGTGTCATATTGTGCTCACAGAAACATATTAAAACTATTTTTGTAACATTAAAACTCATTGTGGAACTGGATCTTTTACACTGTAAAATTTTAACATAGTATCTATGAAATTAATAAAGAAATGTACTTACTACAAACAAATCCTGGAAGCAAACTATAAAATATATTGAAATACAAGGAGAGACTCTAATAAAAATTATGAGATTAATCAAAATTAAGTGACAATAATCAAAATTAAGAGACTATAATCAAAGTTAGGACTCTATAAGCTAACTTCACTTGTAATATCTCACACACAAACTGTTATCAGAGGGTATTAGCTTGCCAACAGAAGACACTGTTACAGGAGGGTGCCAAACATGTATATACTGAGGCCAGGGCTTTGTGAAGCAAAGGATTAACTCCTTTAACAGTTTTCTTCTCTAGCTCGTAGCATCAGGTCAGTTTGTGGCTTTACAAAGCAAGATGGCCAACAAGCTAATGCATAATTGTCACAATTGTTAATACAAAGGAAAATTCAAGTAGCCATTTTATGCATTGATTATACTGATTGACACTTCAACCTGGTTATATGTGAGTAATTGTGCATCCGTTTACTGTATTTTCTTATGTTTTCTAACTCAATCTCAGACTTTCTGCAAACAAAGAAACAAATATTATTTTTTGATCAAGCACACAACAGATGATTCTGTTCTGCACCAACAGGACACGGCAGACTGAACAGTCACTCACACAGATGAAGATCACCCCCATCACCTCTCCGCACATGTTGACCACAATGCAGACTGCCAAACACATCCTGTCATGTTTAAATATGAACTGAACACTGGCCCACAAAGACACACATTCACAAAAATCCATTTGGGAGTCTTAAACAAGGTTAGAGCAACAAACATCCAGAGTCCCAAACTTCTTATGTAGACATTACTAAACAACAAAGAAGATATGAAGTAGAAAAACACTGCCATAGTTAACTGCCAGTTCTGCAGCAAGCCATCAGAATCAGAACACAATTTAGTTATCAGTACTAGCGGCTATTTGTTAAAAAAAAAGGCTTGATTTTTCTAGATGTAACATTTAATTTACTGTTAGTGTTTCTAAGGTGTGTTCCTTTATTTTTAATCAATCCAAGTAAAATGTATAGACACTGTCAACATCTAAATTCACTCCAAAATGAATGTGTAAAATATGACTGCTGAGTGTGTCTGATTTCAGACTCATAACAAAGGCAACAGTCAGCTCAAAGTTCCTCATGTATGTAGTTTTTCATAGAAAGCAACTGCTTGCTGCCCTAATCCTACAGCTGGTGTAGGTGATGGTAACATCAGTCATCAATAATTGCCAAAGTCAGAATTTGTCATCCATTACATCATATCACATGGGGCATGCCCATCATTTGTGAAAGTAATATAAATCAATATACGAGGGGAAGTCTATAAGTAAGTCACAAATGGCTGTAGAAAAGTAACTAAATATGATAACAACTTGAAACCAGTTTATTTTTATACACACAATGTCCCTTTATTTTTCAACATAATTTCCACCAACATTGATGCACTTATCCCATCGTTTTATCAGTCCTCCCAAACCGGCTGCATAGAACTGTGTGCTCTGTTTCTCGTAAACCACGTTTTCACTTCACATTCAACTTTGGCGTCATTTGCGAAATGTCTCCCGCCAAGATGGGTTTTCAGTGGACCAAAAATGTGGAAATCACTAGGGGCTAAGTCGGGGCTCTGTAAGGTGGATGTTCCGGAACTTCCCATCTTAGTTGGTTAATTGAATGTGAAGTGAAAACATGGTTTAGAAAACAGAGCATGCAGTTCTATGCAGCCGGTTTGGAAGGACTAATAAAAAGATGGAATAAGTGCATCAACGTTGGTGGAAATTACGTTGAGAAATAAAGGGGCAATGTATTATAACAATAAACTGGTTTCAAGTTATCATATTTAGTTATTTTTCTACAGCCATTTGTGACTTACTTATAGACTTACTCTCGTATATTAATTGTGAACATAGTGGCTGTAGATCAACAAATCCCATTTACATTGAACTCGTACACCCATGGGAACGATTACTAGCAGGAATTAAAATAAAACCTGATTACAAGTTATCCTGGTTGAACCCAAAGATTGAACTATAGCAAACTTTAAAGCTAAGGTCAAACAGCCCACTCTCTTTTCAAACAAGAATAAAAGTAATGAAATACAACAAAGACATAAGATGTTGCTTGCTTGCTGAACATTATCACTATCACACACCAGATAATCCTGAATTGCAATGGAATAAATAATTAAAGAATCCTAAAAATGAGCAGAATCACCATCCACCATGTCCCTGAATATTGTGAAATCAACAAGAAGCCCATCCTGAATGTTAGTGGAATCAGTTATTTCCATAATTTGGAACTATATTGGAATCAATGATTAGATCCACATTAGTGGAATCAATAGCCAGACAATCCTGAACAATAGTGGAATCCATAATTTGATCATCCTGAAAGGTAATTGAAACAATTACAGAACATTACTGGAATCAATAACCTGATATTCTTGAATATTAATGGAATCAATATCCAGATACACCTGAATATTAGAGGTGGGAATAACCAGACAATCCTGAATATTCATTAAATCAGACAAACAATCCTGAATATTCATGAAATCAGACAGACAATCCTGACCTATTATTCTACAATATCAAGTTTATTGTTTGCATTCAAAGTTGGTACAGCATAAATTAGTCACAATTAGATGTGTGAATAACCAGACAATTCTGAATATTTGTGGAATCCAAACTGATTTTACATTATCAAGTTTACTGATTGTATGCAAAAATAGTCTGGTAAAGCCTATATACAAGTAATGAAACAAAAAATATATCTGCAAGTGACGCCTGTTCATTCAAGTCACCATCACAAAGCAGATGAATTTGTTATCATCAAACAATGCCTCATTTTCAGCATTTCTAAATTGGTCTAACACATTCAAACCAAAGCTGCATCAACCCTTTCAGCTCTGGCAAAATCTCATCCCCTGGGCCTATGAGCAATATACACATAAAATAGAGCATACACCCAATTAGTTACTATGGAAACAAATACCCTATGTTAACTATTCCATCTCAGATACACTGACCTGATGATCTCCATAGAACATTATATACAAGAATAAGAAAGAGACAAACAGCTTTCTTTAGTCATGTGATAAGAAGAGAGGCATTAGAGAACATCGTGACAACTGGAAAGATCGAGGGGAAGAGACAGAGGCCAACCAATAGAAATTATGCTGGATGGATTGAGACGGTGGCATGGAGGAATATCAGCAGCAGAGTTGATCCAGAACACCAAAGACTGAGATATGTGGAGAGACATGGATGCCTATGCCAGCTGACATGGCACTTGATTTTTATTTTGATATTAAATTTACTGACCTGATCATCTCCAATGCTGCTAATTGTGCTAGTATTTAACACGTATTTAGCATGCAGATCCTTGTTCACGCTACCCATTCTATAAGGCCTGTTACACTGAGAGCATGTTTTGTCGTATTAACAAACAGGAACAGCTCTAACTTCGTGTAAGATTCCATTTCCATGTCACTTTCAGAGAAACTTCCACATAATCCCTGGCAATCATTGCACACAATTTCAGCAGCATGTTCCATCATTAGCCTTTCATAATAGCCATTTCACAGACATTTAATACACCTCTTCAACATGAAAACAATGTCTAAACTGCAACATATAATCAATTCATGAGCACCCCCGGGAAGGTTAACCCGGTCAACAAATGCCCGCAGAAGTCGGATGTGTCGGCCTAACGGCGCAAGAACGCAGCTCTGCTGTAAACAGGCACAACGCAATCACGTCCGGAAAAAAAACTCCGGATGAACGAAGAAGACGAAGAAGAAGAATTCATGAGCACCATCATTTAAATTATATTCCAGGAGATCATCAAGGCAGAATGAATAACAGCTCTCGTTCTTAAACAACAGGTGTGCTGAAGCCGATGTAGCAAGTTCAATCCCTACACTGGTCAGCTGTACTAAAGTATTGACTTCTCATCCTTGACTCGGGGATGTAAATTACAAGTATCTTAGATTTTGGAGTGGATTCGCCTGATGGTAATAGGGAAAGCTAATCCACATGCAAAAATCAGTCCTGTGAATTAAATGTAGCAGCACTTGTATGGACTATGATTCAGTTCAAAGTGAGTGAACCAAAAAAAAATTATATTCCAACAAGACATCTACATCTTAATATTATTTTGTACACATTTCCACATTCGGCCTGCCAACATAAGATGTGGGAACAACATATTAGTATTTGAAGAATGAATGATTTACACACAATCCTCAGTTTTGATATTGGAGGTTGGTGTGGCTGAGAGGTTTAATATGCTTAATCTGTCTCTGCTGATGGCGTCATGGCGTGGTGGGTTCATTTTACACGCTGGTCAGTTTGGACTTAAATGTGACTTCACATCATTCACTCGGGGATGTGAGTTCGCCTGATGGCAAGGGACACTGGTAATAGGAAAAGCTAACATTCACACAAAAATCAGTCCAGTGAACTCACCACTAGTAGCAACTGTGTAGACTATGCTCGGGTTAAAAGCTATTGAACAAACAAAATAAAAAAGATCAACAGTTGAAATGGTATTAACATGCTGATTTATCGTGAAACTAAACATCTGCACACACCCAAAAGTCATTATTTACATGTGTTTTTAAAATGTTACAGCCACTAATGCAGTTAACTTTTCTTAATATCTGCTTTGACTGTTTAGAATAGATCATGCAGTCTAATTTTAAAGCCCAATTCTATGATATGAGTACACACACAGACACGACATGAGAATTAATTAAAATCAACAATTTTCCTCTACCATGTATGAATCATTCACAGTGTAAACAAACATTTTGCACAATCAAAAGTTGTGTCAGACCAAAATATTTATAATAATTAGTGTTCATCTGTTACAATATAAATGTACCACCATTTCTTGTTAACTATATTCCATGCTCCATAGATTCTATTACGAGTGTACTACACAAACTAAAGGCACACCACAATGACTTATTTGGCTCAAGATCATCATCATCATCAGCATGTACCTTGTCAACTGGCATAGGCATTAATGTCTCTTCACAGATCTTCTTCCTTAGTGTTCTGGATTAACTCCGCTGATGGTATTCCTCCACGTCATTGTTTCAGACCATCAGTATCATTTCTCCCGATCTGCCTCTGCTTCTCCCACGATCTGTCCAGTTATGCTGTTTTCTAATGCCTCTATTCCCATTATATGACCAAAGAATTCTGTTTATCTCTTTCAAATAGATCTATATAATGTTCTATTGTCATTAAATTTTTCCAAGCAATCGCTGTTAGTCACTCTGGCAGTTCAATGTATTCGCAACATTTATTTCAGGAACCGCATTTCTATTGCCTTCAAGCTCTTGCTAATCTGTTCATTCAATTTTCATGATTCACTGCCAGCAAAACAGACTAAAGATAAGAAACAACAAATAAATTGGCTCGGATATCTTGTGAGAATGAAGCGCAATAAGCTACTACTTTCTGCCTACAATCAAAGAAGCTCTGGTTAGTGCTTGAGGAAGATAGATTCATATGGAGAGTTTCTGACAAGGTATACTTCGCAAACACAGACTCAACACGGTCCAGATGAGAAATCTGGTTCCAAATCGGAAACTTTAACACTCCCCCTTACACTTAACAGCAAACATGGACCCAAATCACTGACCATGTAGAGACAGATAACTGATCATAGACAGTTCATGGTCACTTCCACTTATACTTTCATATCTACTATACTTGAAGAAAGTAACCACCACCCTTATATAACGTGCTTAGCAAATTCCAAATTTGGCATTTGTAACTTTTAAACCAGCAATACAAAGCAATTTAGACATTCAAATAATGAGAAAACTATTAAAATAATTGCAAATACAATCAAATAATTAACTTCTAAATTAAGGATAAATGATAAACTCAAATATAGTTAGATAAGTGTAACTTCTAAATTACAACCATATTACAAACCAAAATAATATTAGATAACCATAACATCTAAATTATCATGTATCATAAACCAAAACACAGTTAAATAACTATAATGTCTACATTAAGAATGCTCATAAATCCAAATATACACAACTATAACTTCTACACTAAGGATGTATAATAACCCAAGTATAGTTAGATAACTATAACTTCCACATTACCCGGGAAGGTTAACCCGGTCAACAAATGCCCGCAGAAGTCGGATGTGTCGGCCTAACAGTGCAAGAACGCAGCTGTGCTGTAAACAGGCACAACGCAATAACGTCCGGAAAAAAAACTCCGGATGAACGAAGAAGAAGAAGAAGAAGACTTCCACATTAAGGGTGTATCATAAACAATAATATAGTTAGATGACTTAACTTCTACATTAAGGATGTATCATAAACACAAATATAGTTAGATAACTGTAACATCTAAATCAAAGATGTATCATAAATCAAAATATAGTTAGATAACTATAACTTCTTCATTAAGGATGTATGATAAACCCACTAAGTTGCGTGGGCGGCCATGTTTTGCCATTTCACACAATCATCAGAGTCGTATCTAAATCAAGAATGTATCATAATCCCAAATATAGTTAGATAACTATAATTTCTACATTAAAGATAAACCATGAACTTAAATGTATATAATGCTGTCTTTAATGCATCTGTGTATCAACTTGCCTGTAATGTAAATATTGCCACATTTATATAATATAAAGGCCCAAGAATGCTAACTATCTCTGCTGCACTATACAATATTCAGCGGATCATTGTAAATGACTAATATGAATTTATGACATTGATTTTCATGTGTGGTTAAATCTGCATACTACATCAGCATATATACACAATTATTTGAATTGGAAAACATCTTCAGGAATATGTTAATAATACCATACAATGCTATACAATGTATTACTACGCCAAGCACACTGAATTCAGTTTAAACAAACAAAACATTTAGAACAGTCTTGATAATCAATGCTTGCAATAAATCATACATCTAAACATTTAATTTCTGTCTAAGAATTTACTTTGTTACAAGGCACAAAGATTTTTTTACAAATAGAATTTGATGTTTTTCTGAACTACTTTTGGGACTATTTGATCTATTTACAATCATCACATAAACTATCAATTTGTCAGGCATTATGTGAAGTTCTTATGTATCAATAACATTCCAATCAAATTCTTACATTCACAGAAACCTTATCATTTGTAATTTCTCCCGTTTTTCTCATTACCACCCTGTACATAATATTCTCTTATCTGTAATTACCTCATCCTCTCCTCTATATGGCCATTCTTCTAGCAACCATTTTATAATGACTTCAGTACTTTCTCATGTGTAATTCATTCAGCTGATCATAACACTTGTACATTATCTTATTTAAACATTCTTAGTTTGACTTAAACATTGACTTTTTGTACAGAAAATAATGGCAAACTGCTGAACGTAAAATTGCTTAGAAAAACATTGATCGCTACGTCCTGAAAAGAACATGCAACACATTTTTTTTAAATACCAATACATATACATAAATATTAAAAGAAGATGTAACATTTTAAAAATAAATAAATTCATAAAATGTGCAATTCTACACAATGGATTTTTATTATATCATTTTATCTCATCATCTGAACTATTTCACAGCTACAGTCATACATGTACAACAAAAGTTCTGTCCTGTTTTTGTAAACACTAGCTGTTTTGCGCATAAATATTATCAATTAAACTACGTAACCTGGTAGTAGTAGTCTTTGTTAAACCCCAGCATGAGAATCAGTACAGGACAGTGGGAGAAATCAAGCCAATCATATAAATCATTTATAATAAATACATCTGAAGTCAAAGTGGGTTCGCCTTATGGCGAGGGACACTGTTAATAGGGAAAGCTATCCGCACGTAAAATTCAGTCCATCACTACTATATATAGTGTTTATGGGCTACGCTTGAGTTCAAAGCGAGCGAACGCAAAAAACAAAATAACAAAACAAACAAATGTATAATAAATACAAAAAACTGTCTTCACTTTTGTTCTATCCCTGATAATGTCGCTCTAGCCCCATAAAATTAACTTTATTAGATCAAGTTCTACACTGCCTCTACATATTCTTAGTGAATGTTATTTTGTGTAAATAAATAGAATACATGTCATTTTAAACCCCAAATAGTTTCAATATGATCTTGCTGAAATGAAATACTCATACATGTAAATTGGGACACACAATCATTAACCCCCAAAATATGTGGGAGCCGCAGTAGTAAAGTTTAACCTTTACCTATATAACAAGCAATCATTAACACCCAAATGATATGGGACTAACATATGTGTTCTTGCTTACCAAAACAATGGTCTGGGTTCGATCCCCATAAGTGGCAAATTCTTGGTTTATATAAAGTCGACCCGGTTTCATAAAATACATACTTAATAGTTTTAAGAATTTTATAGAAAACGCAGTTAGGCAAAGAACTAGCCATCTCACCTCATTGGCCTGTGATCTATACCACATGACGACCTACTACTTCATACCCCAACTGAGTTATCAGGCAAGGGACAGCCTTCTTGTGTGCAAATGTAAGCGTTATGTCTTTAGGAATTTCCCCCCTGCCAAATGCTCAGTTACCCTCTTAACAATGTCCGTGACACTTCAATGAAACACAAACGTAAGAAGCTGCATTCCCCAGCAGAATAGAGTAGATGCTCATGAAACAGTGAAGATGGCACCAAAGCATTTGTAAATAATGTACAGATATTTGCGTAGTCAACATGATGCAAAACAGGTGGGTTTGAATCAGGTGCAAATAAGGATTGTGTAATAATACTGTAGTAAAACAAAGCACGGCTGGTTCATTGTGCAAAATGTTAATTAAATAAATGAATCTAGATGCAAACAAGGAGAGAATGGTACTTATTTTACAGCAGCATTGTTAACAAACTGTGTAATCAGGAACTACTGCCTTACAGTACAACTTGTTAAAAATAATAAGCATGAATCTGCCACAACATGCCTGGCCCCTCCTTTAGAAGGTTTTTACAACAGTACTACAATCTGCTTCCTACATATATCCTTCATGATAGCACTATAGTCTGTTATAGGAAAAGTCTTCAAAATAGCAGTATCGTCTATTTCTGCAGAAAGCCTGCAAAATTGCACTTTAGTCTGTTCTCCTAAGAGCCTTCAAAGCAGTACTATAGTCTGTCCCCTAAAGACAGCCATCAAGACAGAGTCTGTTCGCGCAGAGAGCTTAACTAAATAGCACTATAGTCTGTTCTTGCAAACAGCTTTACAAAATAGCACTATAGTCTGTTCTTGCAGAGAACTTTACAAAATAGCACTATGGTCTGTTCTTGCAGAGAGCTATACAAATTTACAAATAACTTCAAACAGAACTAATTTTTCTACCATTATAATAGTTTAATCTTCTATAGTTATATATTTAGTCCTTTCAAGGTTATAATTTATTACTTCCTTTCATTTCTAGATGAGGGAAAGGGGGGGGGGGACATTTTAAAAACTAGTATTTACTAAATGTTGAGTGAAAAGACCCGACGGCAACTAAAAGAACCAATTTAAGGATGATTAGTTTTGGATGTCAGTGTAGTCTCAGCAAGGAGAGATACATGAAAGGACAAATCCAAGGTGTTTACAACCAGTATACTATTGGCATGATCAACAGCAATACTCTAGGATATGTGCTAATGCATATATAGCATCTGTGGGTTTGTCTGGAGTACTATGGTGTTAATTCCAAATGAATCATCAACCATTTCAGTGACTAGTGTCACTGGTCATAATGCCCAGTTTAGCAACAATAAGTACAGTCTGAAATACCACATGTTGAATAAAGTAAAGATAACAGATACTAATGAATGTCAAGGTAGAACTGGTAAAATGACAGCTAAACATTTGTTGCAGCAGTGTCCAACATACGCAGAATAGAGATAACTATTTTGACCTACACCCACTCAATTTGAGGAGAAACACTATGGGGATGTCAACAAGTTCAAGTTGACTGCTGCTTTCTTTGTATTTATTCATACTGACGTACGAAGGTGCATGAAGAAGAAGAAGCAACAATACATTGCATCTTTTAATGGCAGTATTTTGATAGCACTAAGTGTTTTATTACATAAGTGAAGTATCTTGATGCTTGTCCTAATATACTTCTTGTATTAGCATGTCTTCCATCCGCATCAATCTGTTTTATCACTCAATGACAGTGACTGCCCCTCTAGCAACATACCTAAAACAACTTTAAATGTTCGATTCCCTAAGCAAACAATTTAGAACAGAAAACATTAACAATGATACTAGTAGATACATTAATGAAACAAAAAAAGTGCATAAGATAGTAGAATAAATGAATGTGAGATCAGCTGGTAAACAAGCATATACACATACACAAAGAAATATCTGTGCTTTGTTAAATAGATGAACAAATGCAGGAACATATTCAGGGCTGATGAATAGATATAAATAGATAAACAAATGCAGGAACATATTCAGGGCTGATGAACAGATATACAGAAAAGGGATTGTACTCGGTATGCATTTCATGATTAGCAGTAAAAAAGACATACATAATTTTGCCATTAACCTTAGTTAAAGTCTTCAACTAAGAATGAACTAAAGCTTTGAAAAAAAAAAGGCTCACAATGAGTTCTGTTTATCAAGCTGCCTTGTTACAAATGCATCAATAGAGATAAGGATGAGCTTCTAGGGTTTTAGATTTGATTCTCTCAACAAAGTATCCCATGAGCATTGAGCAATGACCTCAAAGGACCACTACAGCGATTGCAGATTGCTGCCCATAAGACATAATGTGTAAATGACACCACGCTAGCCAGACAGCTAACAACTGATGAATGTCAAGGAAAACAGAAAGCATATAAATACAAAACTTGTGTCAGCCCAACAATAATGAAAACACAAATTGCTGATACAACATATGCATTCATGGATACTTGCACACAACACACACGTCTATACACATATATGGCATGATTCTACAGCAAACTTTGATGGTTCCTAAAAGTACATGCACACTTTAACCATTATCTTTTGGATTTTCATTCTTATACTAATCTGATAACATGGTAAAATTTTTGTGCATTGAAAATTGTGTATCAGAATAGAGACCTGACTTGCAAATAGTGTTTAGCCATATACTGAAGATAGTTTCTGAAGAAATAACATATGACTTGCATATGCACTGTGGACATATCCGGCAACTGAGTCCGGAATACCATTTAAAATTACGTAGTAGGTATGTGAATATCTGGAGCCATGTTGGCGCAGTGGCTGGCATGTTTAGGCATGGTCCGATAGCCATGTGTGTTCAAATTCACAACAGGGTGAATTTTTAAACGGACCTAGACTTGCAGGTTCATCATCATCATCAAGTGCCCTGCCAGCTGTCATAAGCATTCATGGCTCTCCACAGATCTTGGTCTTTGGGGTTCTGGATCAACTCTGCTGATGACATTCCTCTATGCCAGTCTCAATCCATTCAGCATCATTTCTCTTGATCTGCCTCTGCTTCTCTTCCCCTCAATCTTTCCAGTTGTCACGATGTTCTCCAATGCCTCTCTTCTCATCATATGGCTGAAGAAAGCTGTTTGTCTCTTTCTTATTGTTGTACATAATGTTCTAGTTTCATTAGCCTGTTTCAGGCAATCATTACCCAGAGACCAGGGGAACTTTTGTTACTAGAAGTCCATGTGAAAAAATCCCGGCCCTCACTGGGGCTTGAACCCGGGACCTCCAGAACTTGAGGCGGACACCATACCTCGAGACCACTCAGCCCCTCACCATTAATTAAATCATTAATTATCAAAGCTTGCCTTTGTAAGAGCTATTAAAAGTCTATGTATGTATACACACTCATCGCACACACACACACACAAAATTACCCTTAAAAACCAAAGACAAAACACCTACCATCTTATAGACCTATATGAGCTAATAACATCAAATGTAGGCTGAAATGTAATGTCAGCTGTTTGATACGCTAGTTTGTACCTTATGTATGAATACATATATACATATGTCAGTAAATCAATAATAATATATCTGCTGCTGATATACAAAGAACAGGGTCACATTGTACATTTTGCAGAGGCTAAAAATGGTAGCAATCATATATATCAAACACAATACCATCAATTTAAATCAAACACAATAAAATCAATTTGTGACAAGAGAAAATTGTCAGAGCTCTGTAAGTTGAACTATTATATGTACATCTTGTGAACAAGTTCAGATTACAAGTAATGATAAATACAAAATAACTTTACATGTTAAACTCACTTTAAACAAAACACAAGCAGTAACACTGCTGCAGAAATCAATGTTAGCTAAACACATACTCCCAACAGCCAGCCTCAAAAGAAAAATATAACAGCATATGATGAAATACACCAAAAGCAAATATTAAACATTTGTAGCATTTTCACAGAAAACAATTTATACATTTTCAAAACATACTAACCCCATCATGAGGTTTGCTTGATTCACACTAATTAAAAATGGTTATCCTAATGTTAAAAGACAAATGACAGAGACTTTTAACCCAACTATCACTCATGACGCATGTCCTGTGCAGAACTTCACCCTCATAACAATCCTTTGAAACTGTTCTCCATCATATGCCAGAAGTCTCTTGCTGTCATGTATAAATTATCTACCACATCTTGAATCCATCTACGTTCTGATCCTCCTCTTCCCTTCATTATCACCTGGTTATCACCGCTACAAGTTCTCGAAAGAAACAACACAAACACTTGTTACAATTAGAAATGTGTGGCTCCTTTGTTATTTATTGTGTAAATACAATTATTCATTTTAAAAGTCTATACAGAAAGCTAGCAACAGTTTTTAAAATACATGCTCACTTTATATGTACAATTTAATGTATACAGTATTGAAACATACAACACCATGGAATTGAAACATTACAGACGAATTTTAATTAGCTGTATGCTCAAAACAAAAATTGTGATAAACAATTTACTGAAAAATACAACATTTAACAGTGTAAAAATTGAGCACCACAGAGACACAACTGATTTACATTGAAGAACTGGTATCTTACATACATGAATCATACAGTTTGCTAACAATAAATGACTTTTACACTTTTCATTTGTGAAGGAACAACATAATAAATAATTCAGGTATTCCAAAGACTAGATTTAATATAAACGATGTATAAAAGATCATCATAAAGTGCTACTGTTAAATAAGAAAACAACAGGGTATGACTTCACATCTAACAGAAACTGTTAACAAACACTGCTGAATATTCTCAATGATCCCTTCTAAATATTCAACGCAAGCAAAATGTCACTGCTGAACATAGAACTCATCAATCACATACATGAAACCCACAGGGAAAAAAGAGGTACAGGGAAGACTTTAAAACATGAGGCAAGAGGCATGGCGTAGTTATAGTAAAGCAAATTGCTAAATGGTGTGTGCATCTGGAGCATTAGGTAGACTGACAACTTGCTAGAACATTCTGAAGCTCCACATATTTCACCAATTCAGAATGCAAACTCCTTTACTTGATGCTTTAACCATGCATAGTTTTTACAATGACTTGGTGTTGTTTATACCTTATGAATGAAACAATCAAACAAAGCCAGTTTAACAGAGAGACATACCATGAATACGGATGAATTATGATAACATGCTAAAGATGTAGCATTAACAAATATATAAAAATATTCCTTAAAAACCGACAGTATAACTGAAGTAAGCATCCTAGCATCAGTGCTTTTCAAAATAGTGGGGGAAAGCTAACTCTTGTGCATAAAATGCTAGACCACAAAAGAATGTGACTGCAACTCAGAGAGAAATGAAACAACAAAATAAAACACTAATCTGACAATGCATAAATAAGGTGGTATGTTTCTATAAAATAAAGTTAGCAATTTTCTAACCACAATCTTGAAATTAGTGGCAAGGGGTCAGATTGTCCACCTCAGACACAGTGGAATGTGTGCTCAATACTCAGTAAGACTCAGGTTTTCAAACAATTCTCGTCTGTACACTAGGTGGCGACTGCTTGGGCATGCGGCCTTTATTCATTCCTTAGCCCAAAAAATAACTCACAGCACACGCCAGCAATGTTATGGATGCCATTATAAAAACAAAATGAATTTTGAAATAATTAATGACTAAAGCATGAGCTGAAGGTTGAGGGGTCGTGAAAAAAAAAAAACAATCATGTGGTCTATTCTAAACCAAGAAACAAACAAAAACAAATGAGATGATTAGATGACCTTCGCTGAAGTAACATATTATTTAAAATTCCTTGTTAAGGTGAGCAAGAATAACACAATAAACAAGCAGCAACAAAGTTTCAGGTAAAAGTCACAAGTAATAACAGGGACTTTAAAATCAGTAAAATAAATTCTTAACAGCCTTCATCAGTTAAGTGTGAATTAACCATTGCTGTCTCCCAGATTTTATTTACTCATAATCTTCACTGTGAGAAAATTAATCAATGTATTTGGAATTGGAGTTTCCTGTTACAATAAAATGCCAACTTATATTAGCTATTTTGGTCAATATTTAAAATTTGGGCTTTTACTTATGAAATCCTACCAGTTAGATAGAGCTTGACAAGACGAATCCAACGGTATCTCAACGAAGACTGTACGTTGATTCTAAGTGGAGTTATGAATTTTCTGGTGACGTAATTTAATACCAGGAAGTCCAATGATAAATTAACTGATAAGTCAGGATTTATCGCGGCCCTAAGATTGGAAGCTGAGGAATTCTGCCTTCTATTACCGTGGCTTGTTTATTTGTAAACGGACAACGTTGTGCCGTATATCATTGCGTCCGGGGCGGCGAGGCCTACCTTGACGTATGTTTTATTTTTCGATAGGATGTGCCGTGACCTAATTAACAATTTAAAATGGCCGCCAATTGTTTATTAGTTGCCTTCTATTACCATGGCTTGTTTATTTGTAAACGGACAACGTTGTGCCATATATCATTGCGTCCGGGGCGGCGAGGCCTACCTTGACGTATGTTTTATGTTTTTATAGGATGTGCCGTGACCTAATTAACAATGTAGTCACTGGAGGGTCTTCTCCGTGATTATTTATTGTATTTTGTGTAGGCATTTGTTTTTCGTTATTCTTTTATGTAAACTTCATTACTCTGTGTAATTTTATATTTTTATATTTTCAGATTTCTGCAGTATGTACCTGACGAGATGCAGCGAAATATGCCAGGCAATAAATCGTGCAATCTATTGTTTGTGTCTTCGTTATTCAAATATATAGAAACTCACCACAGGAAGGTGTGCATCTGAATTGTTTTATCAAATTGACACAGGCTGTGGCAAAGGTGTGACAGGCAGAATCTTGAATGTCACAGGAAATGGTTCAAGAAAGAGTGTCACAAGTGATGGCCATTCTTTGGTTAATTGCTTTTTATGTTTCACAACTAATTTTTTTAATATATTAAATTATTAGTAAGAGTACTTTCCTGTATTAGCATGCCTGGTTCGTTGGCATGAACGAGACTCCTCACTTCTCTCAGGTGTATAAAGCAGGTGTATAATATAATTTAGTATTAGGATCCAGAACACCAAAGACCGAGATCTGTGGAAAGCCATGAACGCCTACGCCAGCCGGCACTTGATGATGATTATTATTAGTATTTGCATATACAGAGAATATTTTAAAATGGGGTTTCTACTTATGATTTGGTAACAGGAAAGTAAAGATAATATTCCTCTTTCGATAGAATGTCGAGAGGAATGAGAGGATCAACTTCATTGCACCAGGTTTGCTCAGTCTCTTTCCACACAGCGGCCTGGCGAAAGCATCGTACAAAGCACAAGAGTCTCAGAGTCTCTGACAAAGATGCACTTGACTTATAAGACTTTTTGTTATGATGTGCTGTGACCTAATTGCTAGTTAAAAATAGCTGCATATTTATTATATTAATTAAATGTCATGTGAAATGTTCGTCGTTAGTGAAAGAACAATTCATGAAAATGTATCATATTGTCTTAATGTACTAACTGCATTGCGACAGCTTTCTTTTGTTGATTAAATATTATAAACATTAATGTAAGTAACTATGTTTGTGACTGTTGCACAAATTAAGCAGCAGTTAATTAATTATTAAGATATTAAATAATAAAAAAATTAAAATATTAAATAATTAACTGTTCACTAAAAATTGATTTCTATTTCTACTTCTGCTCTACAATTACAGTAATTACAGCACACTGTTCTGTATCTAATTGTCAGCAATTAATAATTAAATACTAACTTATTTAAAACATATAACTTATTTTACAGTACTGCATTTAAATGTAAATAATTAAGTGCTGTAGCGCAGCTTAGAAAAAAAGTACTCCTTACTTAACTGTAACACCTTACAAGTTTACAGAAGGGTCTGAAAACTGGCTTTCAAAATTATTTTCAGTCATGTAAAATGTTGAAATATTATGCAAGTACACAGATACATTACTGCTACACATGACACTTGTATTCTGTTTCATGTTAGTACTTAAATTACCAGTTCTAATTATAAATAAATATAGGTCCGCTAAAGTTTAGTACTATTGTATGGTATGGGCGCCGCCATCTTGAATTTTGTCTTATCAAGGCCGTGTCACGAAATATTTTGTCCTGATCGTGTGCAAACACCTGCAATGTTGAAACTCTTCATATTTATGTAAAATTGAACGGGGGATTCAAATATGCAAGAAAAAATGAATTAATCTTTCATAGTCAGGAGTTATAAGACAAATTACCTTACTAATCGTGAAAAGAACCAAATAAAATCCATATAAATCGTTTTTTTGGTTTAATAACTTGGCGGCTAGCTAGCAGAACCAATGCTAAATATATGAGAATAACTTCCCTTTCATCGTACCAGAATCCTTTCGGTTTTTTTTGGGTCTTATAGCAGTACATGTCCAACCGGAAGTGACTGTTCCACTGCGCAAGGAAAAGTTCGCGAAAGTACAAAAATAAACATTGAAGAGCTAAAAAAAAGGGCGATAATTCTGAAATAGCTACTTATATGTTGGATCTGCAACCCAGGGATTACCTTGCCCAGCACTACAGGGTTGCTTCAAAAAGTTTCTAGAACAGTCTGCTCCTGTTGTTTTATCCTCTGACAAATTATACTTGTATAAGATGGAAGTGACCTTGACAAAACAACAATGCTGATACAACCTACTCATTTACTCTTCAACCAAAGTGACAGAAGCTTATGTTGTGTGTGTAACATAATAGGAGTTGAAAATATCCTTGACTGAAAAATATACAGATGTCAAATGTCGTGTTTTGCTTGAGGGATCAACGCTTAAGATATTAACTTTACTTTAGAACTTATATGGTTATTCTGCAATGAAGAAAGCCTTAGTTGCTGAGTGGCACAAATATTTCCATGAAAACTGGAGAATAAATGGGTGCTTTTGCATAACAATTTACTCTGGAGAATAAACAGTTGGATAGTGATGCAAAACAATGCACCAGCACACTGAACCATACTTTAGAACCAAAAAATTGCAATGCACAATATGACTGCCCTGAGGCATCATTTAGATTCTTCTGATCTGTCCTTGTCTAATTATTTCTTTTTCTCTTATGTTAAATCTACATAGAGAGGGCAGCAATTCAAGGATGCTTAGGACATTACCATGCAACATAGCATCTGAGAGAGATTTTAGAGAATGGGTTCTGACTGTATGAATGGTGGCAACAGTCTGCAGTTACCAAAGGAAACCCCTTTGAGGTAAATGTAGTGTAAATGATTGTATTATACTCTTGATTTTTATAGAATATATAATATTCAAGAACTTGTTGAAGCTGCATCAATCACTCAATCTCTCTCTCATTCATACGGTGTCTCTAACTAACTAACTAGCTTGCTCGCTCGCTTGCGCGCGCACATGCACGCGCACACACACACTCTCTCTCTCTATCACATGAACATATGCATTCTTACTGACACACAGATAAATATAACAAACTATTAGTCCATGATATAGTTGCATACAACTGTGGACTTATCTTAAGTTGCTATAGATATTAGTCAAGACATGAGAGACAGTCCTGTACATATGAACAGTTAAAACTGCAAATGTTTAACTATATCCTTTACTTAAATTAAATGGAATTAAACTGCCTGGAAACCTAACAGAAATTATACAATAATATTCTCATATGACATATATTTAAGAAAACAATTCAACAGCATAAAGGAAATGTTTGCCATACAGGGGAAACCAACATACAGTCTATGTATCGTACCACAAAAAAATTTCTTAGCTAAAGCAAAAGAAAGTCAAATTTTAAGGATGACTCAGACACATTTTTATAAAATTAATTACAGAGGCGAACAGAAAAGATGAATTTTTATATATAACAGAGGACAGTTTTCTTAAATAGGTACCTTAATTTTTAACAATGATATTCAAAACTGCAAAACTTCTTTTCTATATTTTGACATGTAAAAATTGATCTAAACTCTCTCTCTCTAATGGCTGTTGAAGATGAGGACAGAGCATGTATGGGAATGTCTCGAGTGCTGTGATGTCCTTCTTGACTCTACTCAACTTAACTCTCTCACACATACACAAATACATAAACAGTATACACTAAAAGTAAGATCCCAAACTAGGAATTGGCTAGCAGCAGTCGTGACAACAGCCTATGTCTGTGAGAGGAGACAGCAGCAACCAGCTGAACGCATTCCTCAGTCAAATAACATGTACTCAACTTACAGTTGTAACATTTGCATGAAACTGGTTGATTGTCCTCTAATGATTTCAACAATAACTAATTAACACTTTATATTTGAGCTTAAACTGGCCTGTTGTTTTATAAAACCAAATACATGAGAACCCAGCATCCCTCTGATGTGTCTCCACCTTGTCGTGGTAGAGGGGCTTGCGTGTCCCAATGACCTCAAGAGCTCCGCCGACGGTAGCACAACTACATGTCCTACAGGCCTTGAGATAGGGACCAGACCAAGAGAGACACAACCTGCTACTCTGCAGGTAGACTGAGGATAGACAGTCAAAGACCGAATCAGTCGCACGATGCCACTAATTCTTGGTCGGATACATACTCTAAGGCTCTCCGCTGAGGGATATGACTGAACGCCTCTAAGTCAACATCCCCCAGATGTGAGAGCCGGCCGATACTCACCCACTGCAAAATGGAGGTGAGATGCTGAGCCGCTACATGCTTGGTACAGATATTTGTCCGAAGGCTCTCATCTGAAGGATAAGAGGGATCCCCGGATGAAAGAGCCTGGCTGTTACTCGCTCTCTACTGCATGGAGGTAAGGTGCTGAGCCCGCAGCACATGTAACCTACCTCGTGAATATTTCTAAAGGTGAAAAAGTGTCACAATCGCATGCAGTGGTTACGATGCAAGTCTGCACCAGAGCTCACTAAGTGAGTGTAGTCAAAGGTGGAAAAACGTCTCATTAACATGAAATGGAATGCTTGGCTAGCGAATCTATTACTTGGAAGTCCGAAGGAAAAGTGCTGAGTGGATGTCACCCGCAGACTGACCGTTCCTGGTTTGCATGGGGAGTGGCCAGTGGCGAACGTAAGGCCCAATACATGGAAGTGGGAAATAAAAGCAGCCATGAGCAGGACGTGGCAATTCCTTGGATAAGCCCAGCACCTGAACGCTATGTACCGGCTCTGCAATTATGGAAGCCTCTTTGGGTAGCAGGGAATGCCCATGGTCTGCCCCTGCCTTCCCTTGAGGGCTGACTGTAATGTCTGTGGCCGCTCTAACTTGACCAGCTGAGATGTGGGCGACACAAAAAAATGTCCCTCGAAACCTCCAGGATGGTTAACCTGATCAAAAATGCCCGCCTAAGTCGGATGTTCAGGCCTAAGGGTGGCAAATAAAAACTGGCACAACGCAAAAAACGTCCAAGTGAAATGTCTCACGTGCCCGAAACAGCTCTGACTATCTAGTTTTCTGAATGTCTTTTGAGTCCAGAACAGCTCTGACTACCTAGTTTTCCGAATGTCCATCGTGCCCGGAACAGCTCTGACTTTTTTGTCTTCTGGGCACAGCGACTTGCACATGTACGAATCGAAAGCTCGCTTAGTGGATATCATCTGCAGATCGACCGTTCCTGGTTTTTACGGGGAGCGGCTCGTAGCAAACTAAATGCCCAATTCATTAAAGTGAGGAATTAAAGCAGCCATGAGCAGGACATGGCGATTCCTTGGGTGAGCACAGTACCAGAGCATTATGTGTCGGCTCTGCAAATATGGAAGCCTCTTTGGATGGCGGATAATGCCCATGGACTGTCCCTGCCTTAACCTTGAGGCCTGACTGTGAAGTCTTCAACCATTCCAACTTGACCAGCTGGGATGTGGACAGCACCACAAAAGTGAAAGTCCCCCAGGAATGCTAACCTGGTAAAAAATGCACGCAAAAGTCGGGTGAATTGGCCTAAGGGTTTAGGCCCAAGGGTGCATAACAACACACCGCAATCACATCTGGAAAAACCCTCCAGATGAGCGCAGAAGAAGAAGGAGAACCCAGCATGTTAGATTCCACAAGACTAACGTAACTTGAAAATCATCCTAATCCTAAGACTTCTTATTTTTTGTGTGACTTATCAATGCATGTAGTGTTGTGCAGTATTATAAAATGGCATCATCATGATGTATTAAGTCCTCTGCACAATACCACTCTCATCATGGTCCGCCAACAAGTCTTTCAGTCCTTGTCATTTCTCCTGCCTCACGCATCCACATGCTCAAAACGTCTGGTGTCCATCTTCATGCTGGTTGACTCCAGCCCCTTACTCCAGGAAGCAGGCCTTCCATCACAGTTCTTTCCAAGTCACTTTGATACTTAATATGGTCATAGATTTTCAGTTTTCGAGACATGATACTGTTTATAAGTGAGTTTTCTTTGATGATCAGATCTGGTATGACAGTATTTTTCTTCTTCTTGGTCCATAATTTTCTAAGAACTTATAAAATAATATAACCGGTATTTTAAAAATGCTGAATGGTTTACAATGGTAAACAAGCACAGACTTTAGTTTCAGGTTACCACAAGTGTTAGAAACTAATGCAAACAGGGTTAATCATAAAATACCACATGAGGTGCCTGGGAAAACTTACCTGGAAATAAACAAAAGACAGTGGTGTTTGTTGAGAGTTCAATACCAGCAACACTATCATGTTGCTAAAGTGTTGCAACAACCAGGCAATCACCAAGTCTGAATTATGGTGGCAGAAATGTGTTGTAATCATGAAAGCTTATAGTCAAATTGTGTTAAAGCCATGACACGAGTGCAGTTATGTTATTTTCTGTTTAATTATTCCGCTGGCTATATGCTCAAAATCCCCTGTCATAATTTAACTCTCAGATATAAGGTATTTTCTGCTTTTTTCTAATTATGCTACCAACCAGGGGTAATGATTTATTTTTTGATAATCTGAGTTTTTAAAATGTTGAATTTCTGTTATTTCTATTCATTATTAAATATGTATTTTTGTTTTCTGACTTTCTCAAAAGAGAGAGTTATATGGCTTCAATTGTTAACTATCTGATGTAAAAAAAATATCCACCTTTACTTCTCTACCAGAATTCACAAGACTGAAGAATCTTATGTGGTATTTACCATTTACAACTTTACTCAATTGCTTAATTTTCACAAACTCCAATAATCAAAATAGAACCAAACATTTCACATTATCTCCAGATCAGTCACAAATATTACATCATTTTTTAGAATGAAACCAAACACTAAGCTCTTTGATCTTTTGGCCACTTCTATTACAAGTTGCATGTAATCATACACCCTGAGCTGAGATAAAAAATTTTAATCTCACACTCAGTTCAGAAAAAGTAAGGCAGTGTATGTGTACGTAAGTAAATCACCCATTTTTACATGCCTTAAGACACACCACTAGCGAACGTGTTAACGTAGTAGGTAGGGAGCCATGCTGATAATATTACGTATGCCTCCGCGCACAGGCCTACAATATATGATGGCGCTTTCACACATGGCTGGTTCCTGCTTCGGGACATTTTGTAGGCACACTGGACATATGGTGCTGGCCCCATATTTGTATAGACCAATGTTTTTATTTCCCAAGGCATTTCAAGGGACACATTTTAGGCTGGGTCAACCTGGGAATCCAAGTCAATTTTAAAAATACACTTTGATTTTTTTTTTTTTTGACACTTGCTTTGAACTCAAGCGTAGTCCATACACACTATTTATAGTAGTGATGGACTGAACTTTGCGTGTGGATTAGCGTTCCCTATTAATAGTGTACCTCGCCATCAGGTGAATCCACTCCGACTTCAGAAGTACTTGTAATTTACATCCCAAAGTCAAGGACGACAGGTCAACATTTTAGTCCAGCTGTCCGGTGTAGGGGGTGAACCACTAACCTTGGTATCAGCACAGTGGATGTTTAAGAACACGTGTTCTTATCCATTCGACCATGCTGACCTGCATATACACTTGATGATTTTGAACCATGACCACTAGGCCAGCAGTAAGGCATGCTACCACAGCTCTCAATTGTGTGTGTGTATATATATATCCATGTGCTCTTTATAATTATCCTAAACAACAACAAAAAACAACAACAACGAAAATGAGATGAATATGTGATACTCACTGAAAGTAACAAATTAAACATATAAAAATATATATAACTGTACGCAACCATTTCATTAATCAACATTTACATCTCTCCACCAACTGTAATGTTCTTAAGTCTTGGGCTGGAAATAAGAAGAATATCTTTCATGCAATATTTACCCCAACAACGTGTACTAATTAGTATACACCCTAACATTTTAACAAGCAGGCCTCACTCTTCTCTCAGTCATACTTCTGCTCTCGCCAATGCATGTAAAATGTGGGCTTAAAATTATAGAAGCCATATCTATCATGCATGCTCGAATATCAAACTCTAAACACTGAATAAATCTACAGATCAATCATGCTTCATTTCCCAAGATTGTTTTCAATTATTTTAACAAACTGACGCATCTTTTGTCCATACAATTCTTACATCTTCATATAATATATTGACCTGATTAAATTTTCACTTTCACTTTCCACTGGAATCTTGAAGTTGAAGCAAATGGCTTATTTGATTATTCTGTCGCAATTTTTCTAATATTTTTAAAGGTGTTTGAATCTTGAATCTAACAGGTTGGTTTGATTCATATCTCGTGCATCCGTCGCCATCTTGCTAACTGATCTGTTATCTGGCCATCTAATGTTCGTCCCAAAACAATGCCTAAAATCTGGAGAAGAGCAAGAATTGTTATGTTCTTTGAGAGACAACAAATGAAAGTTGCAGGATATGATAACATACATGAATAATACAAAAACCTCAGATGACACTACAATTAAGAAACTGATAAGTACTTCTCTTTATAATAAGTTTATTAAAGTATATATGAGTCAAGATTTACTGAAACCACCACTACAGAGTGGCCAACACAAATTAAATTGAATACAGACATAAGACAATTTTTGCCACTTCAAGTGTCATGACTGTTTCCTGCACTTATTTTTCTTCACAAATGCTGTTTGTAAATGTTGAAAATACCATTTCCATTGCCAACAAAATAGTATCATCCTATTTTATCTTTGAAAGTTCTCATTACTGTAAATTTTATTAACCTCCTCTCGCAACTTGTTCACTTCATGTACACAAGAACAAGTTAATATGGGACGTTAAAGTGAGCTCATTTGTGGACACACAACTCTCTGAGCAAGACTGAGTGCAAGCATGCATACTGGGTAAGCGATATGCCAGAATGACTATTTAGTGTGAAATGCCCATGATTTTGATCCCCTAAAAAATAAAGGGAGATGTAAACTCACATGGAGAATAGAATTAGTGACAAAGACGAATAATATGGGAAGGATAAGGAGGAGACTGAAAGAGATAGCAAAGGATAGGACTGCTTGGCTAAGGACTCCAAGATACTTAGAAGTTGATGTGGTATATGATTTAGTGTGAGATTATGTGAATGCATATGCAAGGAGTGAGAGTGGTGGGAAAAGGTAGATAAAAATACAAACCTGTGGCACTGCAAGTGCAATAATGAGTCCTCCTATTACTGGCAGGTTACTCTCAACAATCCTCATGACCGAAGACACACAGCCAACGACATAAATATTATTTGTTGAGCCCTGAACCTGTAACAAATAATTTGAGAGTTAATGCCCCTCTTGTTCTCCTTGAAACACTCATCAACTATTACTAATGCTAACATATTAGGCAAGTTGCAATGTTACAATTGCTTTTATTGTTGCTATTGTTTTTTAATGACCGGTTACAACATTGGGGGAATTAATAGCGTGAGAAATGCTGCACTTGAAAGAGTTCATTTTCTTAGAAAATCAACAATGCTCTGTATACAGAACCAGTACCAGTAAGCATTTTATTTTTGCGAATTTGATAGCATCAACAATATAAAGTAAGTCTTCAGACCAAATCATTCATTCACGTAATCAAAGTCCAAAACAATTAGTTATAGACAACTGTCATCAAGAACACAAGAGGCTTGACTTTATTGCATTGGGTTCTATCCCATAAGGCTTAGTCTTCTTTCCCCAGAGCCAAAAGCATCATACAAAGTATGAACTTTGGAGCTCCAGTGATGACCCTTAGGGTTCTCCAAATAAATGCACTCATGAACTGAATTATGGAGTATTAACAAACCCACAACCTTCATAGAGAGATATAAACCAAGTTTAACCACCAAATGTACAATTTGGATGATGATATTGAAGAATCACGTCCGATCAAGTTACTCACTCTAGTATGACTTGAAGAATGACTGGCAATGACTTTGATCCACTCAGGTTGGCCAGCAGCACTCACAATCCGAGGCATGCTTGTGATATCTCCAAGCAGTGATTGCAAGACTTGGGTCTGAATTGTCTACTGTCAACACAGGGGAATAGTCGTGATTCTCTTGCAATCCCGCAGCATGCACAGTTCTGAGCCCTCACTAGGCTTCATCACAGAGAGACCATGGTAGCTTCCCCCCCACCCCTTATGAACCAGACTAACATGTCTGGCCAGGATGCCCTGCATGGAGGTGAAGAGAGGCCTTCTTCTGCTGCCTTTCCCCTCCCAATGAAGCATAGGCCCTTAACCAGCTCATGTCAAGTCCTTTTTAGACTTACAAATGTTTGGATGGAATTTGCCAGCAAAGTTTTCAAAAACATGAGGCAGCCAATCTGATGCCAACTTTCCTAAGTGACCTCCTACAACAAAAGACAGGCCTTGCTCAGTGTATAAACTCTGACCCTGGCACATTAATGCCTCTGAAACTTGTGCAAGCTGGTTAACACGAAAGCAGGCTAAATAGAACATCAACAAATCTAGGATGTTGTGAAGGATTTGTAGAGTTAATTACAAAATCATCAAACAGTCAAAGACATCAATATAAAAATTCTACAAACCGTTTCATTTAGTGAATTAGCACCGCACAATATATTTGGTACTCCATGCTGTAAAAAAAAAAAAAAATATTCTTCATCTATATTGCTTAGTGCTTTACAATAGCTTATATAATATAAAATATGATTACAAGAAAGAAATAGTTAAAAGACTGCTTTTCCATGCCATCCAAGAGATCTGGTACTTGGCTAATATTTTCTTGACCATATGGAGTTAGATAGGGTCTCAGAGAAGGCAGGAAGTGAAATGACTTTAGAGATATGTTAGGTGCAACAGTATACACTGAATTCATTGAGACAAATAAAATGGTTTGATAGAATTCATTGAGAGACAAATAAAGTGGTCTGAACATATAAGATTAAAATCTGATCAACTAATAATAAGAGCACCCTACCAAAAATATTCTAGTAATGAAGCCAAAGGAAGACCAAGAAAGCAACGGGATAGACAACATCAAGAGTACGCTAAACAAACATGGATATGACACAACCAAGTCAACACCTCTGGCCTTGGAACATAAGCTTAGGTTCCCCGCATACCTAAAAGATAGGAGTGGATTAAAAAAAGAGACATTCATCAGGGGCTAGACGAAAGACAATAAGGTGGTGTGATCAACACCTCCTTCCCTTCTGGTACACATTAACTATGTGGTCATGAACAGATCTCACCTCAAGAGAAACCATGGACCACCGGACTTGCAGGCAAGTCTACAAGCCTCTACGCAGCCATTGGTCTTATTTGCAGATTTCTTCTTCTTTTGCCTTTCATCTTCCAGTGCAGCACAGGTCCTCAACCAACCCATGCCTAGCCCTTTAAAGACCTGTTCGTGATTGGTTGAATTTTGCAGCTAAGTTTTCTATAAGATGAGGTAGCCATTCTCATGTCAACCCTCCTTACTCGCCTCTTATTTCATGTGTGATAGCTTGCAGTGTTACTATTCTCTGCTACCCTTCCTTATAGGCCCCAGCAGTACACAGGTTATATATAAATGTGCATATTTCAGATTTGAGACATTAATTATTTTAAAAAATCTGTGCAAAAATGCCTCATTGTGTACATAACGTAATAATACAAAAGTACACAGATACTGAGGTTATTCAAAATTTCTTTCAAACAAAAACATAAAATAGAGCTCTTGCGCATTTTAATACAACACTTGTGATATACAGAGATGTTTGATATATTAATATGTCTGATTTCATAAAACATATCTCATGTAATCAACAAGCAAGAAAAAACACATATTGTTTCAACACAAAATGTCTTTATCAGAGAAAATAAAATGTATCAATAAAACTACCAAGACAGCAAATAATCAGAAATAGAATTACACTAAATTAGGATGCAAAAAAAAACACAAAACAATATAACACATATGGCAAAATGTAAACAAAAAATAATTAATACATAACAGCAACTGATGATGGGTATGCGTGAAAGCAATAAAAAAGAAGAAATGTTACAGAAAGATTCTTAGAATACCCAAGATCAAGAGGAACAAAAATACTGACATTTTACAAGATATGAACACCAAAGAGAACTGACTCATAAAGAGCATTATGTCTCGGAAATTGAAATGTTTTGGCCATATGAAACATAAATGTGGTTCAGAAAAAGCAGTGGACAATAAAGACACCCCAAGCATGAAAATGCATGAGGTGGTGGAACTGTGGAAGGATCTAGAATCTGTCCGGTGGGTTGTGATGAGAGCAACGTTCCACAAAGTGCCTGCTATATGACGAGAGACATCCTAACGACAAGCTCAATCTAGTCTGTCTACTTACATAAACAGTGTCTTGCTTTATGCAACAAGAATGTGGAACAGCACACGCCAGTGGGCTCCTGTTAGTTTTACTGCAGTTGTAGTACTCATTATTGTTCCAGTCTTTATATCCATCATTAGATATACCACAACAGCCCAGCTGAAAAGTCATTCCAAATATCTATTACACCATCAAGTGACAATAGTTAACATAAAACATTTTTAAAAAAGGTATGATAGTCCCACAAGGACGGCTATTGGGGTGTGAAGTTTTCATCGTCATAATCCAGTGCTTTGCCAGCTGGCATGGGTGATCATGTCTCTCCACAAACTGTGATCTCCAGTGGCATGGATCAATTTGTGTTGACTCCCTTCCGTGCTATGACACTAGACTGTCAAGAATCTTCTCAACTCTGTCTTCCTCTATCTCTCATTCTGCAAATCTTTCTGGCTGTCACAACCAGTTTTTATCTTCTCATTACGTCGCCAAAAAATGATGACTGCCTCTGTCTGATGTTTGTGATAAGTTGCCTTTGCGATCCAGCTTCCCTTAAAACGTCTTGATTGCACATTTTGGCTGTCCAATTATTTTCAGAATTCTTCTATAAAACCACATCTCCGAGGCTTCAGGGAATTTTTTGGCCTGTTTACTAAATGTCCAGAATTCGGAGCTGTATGTTAAAACTGGTTCTATGTAACATGCAAGAAGTATTTTTCTAACTTTCAAGGACAATGACTTATTGCACAAAACGTTCATTAGATAGAATGCAGATTTTGCTTGTCCTATTCTGTTATTTATCTCCATCTGATGTTATCCATGTTAGGCCTTCACAAATTCTAGACCAAGACATATAAGGTGGAAGCCCAGTTCCCTTCATTGCCTTTGTTTCCGAGACAATTCTGACAGTTGTCTGCAACTCATTTTGATGAGGTTGGGTCGAACCCAAGCCGTACTGGTAAGAAAATATATGTTTGCCTCTGCTGGGGATTAAACCTGAACCACTCACTGCCTTTTTGTTTTCCGTACACTCGCTTTGAACTCAAGCAAAGTCCATGCACATGCTACTACTGGTGCACTGGCCTGATTTTTGTGTGTTGATTAGCTTTCCATGTTACCAGTGTCCCTCACCATCAGGAGAACTCATACCGACTTTTGAGGTAGTTGTAATTTACACCTCAAACCAACATGGCCCTGGGTCGACCAAGCTTCATAAAAATTGGTTGGTACAAGATCATTGACAGACTTTTAAGGAAAGGCAGCTGAGTATGTGGCCAGGAAATGTGACATTTCAAAGTATCACTGACATAATCTTATGATCTTTAGTTTTTATTACTTAATTTATGCACGTACAAAATACTAATTAAATATTCAAATTAATAATTATGTATAAATTGCAGTGTCAATGCTTATAGATGCATAGATGCACAGGGTACCCAATGTTCACCCTCCGAGGGTGGGATGGCTTCTGGGCAGACATAGTTAGTGATGTTAATAAGGGAAATGTATGATCATATACTTGTATGTCTCGACAGGAGAAAAACGACCGCGAGTCATGACCCAGACTGGCCTGCACCTTGAGAGTTTCAGGAAGCTGAAATATTCAGCGGGGGGGGGGAAGAGAAGAGACCTTTTCTGATGATCAGAAATCTCCTGTTGTGCTTGCTCCATGGCAGTTGTTACCACTTTTCAAATTTATAATTAAGTATAAAGTATTCAAATTAATAATTAAGGCAGAAATAGAAATAAAGTCACCCATTAGACATGACTGACAATGGTATAACCAGTATGAGTGACTAGCTACCCATCCCTTGACCCACCTCATGTGTAAAATTCATATTTAAATTAATTGTTCAGTGTAAAGACCAAAGATTAAAACAAGAACAAGATTCCTCAACAATATAATCATAGGTTACCTGTTCTTGAATCCAATCTACAAGTGTTTTCTTGTCTGTCTTTTCTGTGTACAATGGCACCAGTTCTTCCTTTAGTGTTTTCACAAACAAATCTTTGAACTCATTTGACTTCAAGAACACATACACTGCTCCACCCACTTGGCCAAAGAATATGATGCACAAGGTAATATAGTACTGTGGGGGTAAAAATAAATAAATAATAACACTTCACTCTTTCCTTCTTTTTGTTCCATTGATTTACTTCATAGTTTTGAATAAAACAAAACTGCAGGCTTGTAGATTTGGCATAAATATATAAACATTTATTGTCATGGCAAGCAGAGTAATGTCAGTGATGAATATGCAGCTCTGAAGTAAACTGCAGAGGATTGACATAATTGGTGAAACATAATTAGGAAGCATCAAAATTAGCTCAAGGGCTGAACAACATGATGTAAATCATATATCATGGACTATATACTTCCAACAATCTACTTGCTTACCAACAGTTTCCCTGCCTACCAATAGTGTGTGCAGAATATAATGCCCACTAGTGACAGAGCTGGTTGTTTTTCCCAATCTGGGGTCACCCTATCTCATAGAATAGGCACAGGAATCCAGAGGATTTATTTAACTGGGGTCACCCTGCCTCATAGAATAGGCACAGGAATCCAGAGGATTTATTTAACTTGTAAAGGCCATGGTGTGGTGATTTTGGCCACAGGCTTGGGGGAAGTTAAGGCAACTGTGTATAAAGAGATAATACCCTGTACCTCACCTCAGTCACAAGCAGGTTCTATGCTTGTTCTAGGGAACCCCATGCAAGACTTCTGCCATATGTCCTCATGCACCATGGATAAATGGCCATAATGGGCCTGAAACAAACCGGTCGGAAATCTTGGAACTGGTGGCCTCTAGAGATGTGGTGACAAGGAATCATGAAGTGGAAAAGCTACCTGTTGTCATTCCCTAGATGCAAAAAAAAAAAGGTCGCTTAAAAGTCGACAGGGTCGACTTCATCGCACCGGGTTTTATCCCATATGGCTCGGTCTCTTTCCGCAGTGCGGAAAGCGTCGCATAAAAAGCACGAACTCCGTAGCTTTTAGCGACGACCCACAGGAGTCTCCGAAACATTTAACTCGTAAACCGAAGGGAGCGGCCCGGAATCGAACCCACAACCTTCGGAGCACGAGTCAAAAGGCTTGACCACTTCGAGACTCCCGACCCTAGATGCAGTTAATGGCCACACAATGGCTGGAGGAAGATCATGGATGGCTCAAGCAGAAGAGACCATCAGGGAAGTGTTCCCATTTGAGAAGACTGGCAGAGAGTGGGTCAGAGTCATCATCATCATCATCTTCCACTTCTGCCGTAAAGCGTCGTGGGGAGGAATAATTTGCGTTCCAGCGCCCGGTGGGCGGCACTGGATAGTGTCATTCCGTGTGGTTGTACAATGTCTCTGATGTCGTCAATCCATTTTCTTCTTGGATGTCCTCGTGGTCTCGTCGCAGATGATCTTTGATGTAAGGCCAGTGATGGTAGTTGCTGATGTTGCATTCTAACGACATGGCCAAACCACTTGATCTTCTGTCTTTCAATAAATGTGGCACAAGGTGTTGATCCCACAGTCTGTCTGATAGTAGAATTTCTTACTCGGTCTCGGATTGTTAAGTTGGCAGCTCTCCTCAGGCATCTCATTTCGCAGGTGTTGATTTTGCGAAGGTGTAATTTGGATAAAGTCCAGGTTTGAGATTGGAAGCATAGGGTTGGTGTGAATATGCTGTTTATTATCTGCTGTTTTGCGGACATGGGTTTGTTTGGATGTTTCAGTAAGGGTGATAGTTGATATGTAAGTGCACTAGCTTTTTGACATCTGATTTCAATTTCTCTGTCCAATCTGCCATCTTCTGTGATCATACTTCCAAGGTATTTGAATTCTTTAACTTGTTTCAGAGGTGTGTTATTTATCTGTATACTTAGTGGGCCTGGCGATCTGCTAACTAGCATTACTTCGGTTTTGGCTGTGTTTATACTCATATTGTATCTGCTGCAGGTTGAACTCAGATTAGTAATATGATTTTGTAGTTTGCCCTCATCGCTGTAAAACAGACACTGATCATCTGCAAATAGAAGTTCATTTATTCCCTGTGGGTCAGTTGTTTCATCTGGAGTAAAGAGTTCTAAATTTTCTGAATCTGTTCTGTTGAGACTTGCTTCTTTGGAAATTCTGTCCATGTAGATATTGAATAGCAGGGGAGAGAGCACACATCCCTGCCTCACTCCTTTCTTGACTGTGAACATATCTGATATAACTTCTTGTGTTCTTACTGCACTTTGGCTCGAGTGGTATATGGCTATGATGTTTTCTAGCAGTTGCCCTTCTACCCCATAGTCTTCAAGGATGGCCCATAATTTGTATCTGTCTACTCTATCGAAAGCCTTTTCCTGATCTACAAACACAATATTCTGTCGGTCACTATATTCAATAGTTTTTTCACAAATCTGTCTAAGTGTAAATAATGCATCAGTGCAACTTTTACCTTTCCGAAAACCGAATTGTGCTTTGCTTAACTGTTGTTCAACTATTGGTCTAGCTCTTTGTTCCAAAAGTTTTGCATACATTTTCCCTATATGGCTCAGGAGTGATATACCTCTGTATGTTTCGCACTCTCTCATATTGTCCTTCTTTTTCCATATTGGTACTATTATTGCCTGTTGCCAATCATCTGGGACTTTTCTTTCTTCCCATGCTATATTAAAAAGTAATTTAACTCCTGTTTCCCCACAGGCCTGAATAGCTTCTGTGGTTATTCCATCTGGACCTGGTGATTTGTTTTTAGGACTTTTCTGTATAACTGCTTTGACTTCTGCAGGTATGAAATTTGGTTCTTGCTGTCCCTGGCATTTAGGCACAAAAGTGAGGTTTTCTATGTTATGTGTGGGGTTAAGTAGTTCTTTAAAGTATTCTGCCCACCTTGCTAGTCTTTGTTGTGGATTAAATATCGGTATACCTCTTTTGCTGTTTATGATGGTGGTTGGGTTGTAGCATGCATCTCTGTTTCTCATTGTGGTGACACATTTATAAAATACTCTTGGGCAGTCTTTGCTAAGGGTCGCCATCTGTTCACCGTATATTCTCCAGGATTCATCTCTAGATGCTCTAATTGTTCGTTTGGCATTACATCGTGCTATTCTATAAGTAATATAGTTCTGTTCAGATTTAGTTGTGATCCACTGTTTGAATGCTACCTTCTTTTTGAATACGCTATTTTTAACTTCGTTGTTCCACCAGGCTGTTCTTAATCTTTTGTCCTGCCCTACTTTCTTTGTTCCACATTTATTTTTCAGTGTGTCGAGCATGGCAGCCTTGAAACTTGTCCATTCCTTATCTACACTTGAGTGGTCATCAGGGATGTTCTTATGTAGGTTTTGGATCTCTTGATTGAATTCGTCTTTAACCGTATATTCCTGCAGCCTCCTATAATTGATGACATGTGTTGTTACCTTTTTGTTTCTTATTTTCCTGTGTGGGGAAATCTTTTTTATTATGACTGGTTTGTGATCAGTATCAACATCTGTATTTGGGAGTGCTCTTGAATCTAATAGTAGCCTTCTGTCTGATTTCCTAATTAGAATAAAGTCAATTTGAGATGCTTGGTCTATGTCATTCCATTTATACCAGGTTTTGGTGTGGCTACGACGATGTTGAAAAAAACTATTTGCTATTATTAGTCCATGTTCCGAACATATGTTGAGTAGATGTTGACCATTGCTGTTACAATCAGTCTCTGTGTCGCTGAATGGCCCCATGCAATCCTCCCACGGTGTTCTTCGTGTGCCTATTCGTCTGTTAAAATCAATCACCCATCACAACTAGTTCATCTGTCTCCTTGACATTATTTAACGTGTCTGCAAGTTTATCAAAATATTCGTCTTTGTCTTCGTCGCTGTAAGTGTCATTACATGGGGCGTATGTTTGTATAAAAGTTGTTGTTCTATTTCCTTCTTTGATCTGTACTAGTATTATCCTTTCTGATATAAATTTAGTGTTGATAATGGCTTTCGCTTTGTCTGGATGCAACAAAAAACCCACTCCATGTTTAGCTGTAGCTCGCTGATCGACGCCACTCCATATAAGAACGTAACCTTCGTGTGTTCTTTTCGTGTTCTGCCCCTTCTTCCTAGTGTCTGCGAGTCCTAATAATTGAATATTTGATTGTTTCATGAACTCTACGAGAGCTGGTTCCTTATATCCTAGACCTGTAACATTCCAAGTTGCAAAAATCTCCTTTCTATTTGAAGTATGTCGAAATTTAGCAGTTGTCGTCGTTAGTCGCTTGTTGTGTCACTTCGGTGTGTCGTTTCCGGCGTGAACGCTGATAGAGTTGCGTTTTTCTTTCAATTTCCTCCATAATTCTCGAGCAATAGTTCTTGAACAAATAAATTCCCTACCGGTTTGCTGGACCTGTCGTAGGTTCATCCTTATTTGAACAAATTGATGTTAAGAAACACGCACAGAACACATAATTAATCTCTGAATCGAGCGACGCGGTTTACACCGCCATCTTGAATACAGCTGAAAAAACTCCCTAGATGCAGTTAATGGCCACACAATGGCTGGAGGAAGATCATGGATAGCTCAGGCAGAAGAGACCATCAGGGAAGTGTTCCCACTTGAGAAGACTGGCAGAGGCTAGGAGTGGGTCAGAGTGCCAAATAGAAATTAAGACGTGTGGGGTTACAATCACACTAGGGCGTAAATGTAGGGAATGGCCAGCAGGCACCACAGAAGCAGAAATTCAGCAATTAATTCTAGACTACATTCGTCCTGGCAATGTGATTAACTATACCTGTGGCTCTGTGTTAAGAGGCAAAAAAGTGCCTGGGGATTTATAGCAAAAGCCAGTTGTTAGTAAAGGAGAGCTTGGCATATGACACCACAACCTCAAGTCTGAGAATTAAGGTGGAGGTGGTAACTGTAGCTATCCACTGGTTGGAGAACAAACTGCATATGCATGTTGTGATTGTGACTGATTCACAAAGTAATCTGACAAGGATGAAGACTGGCATGCTTCATGCTGAATGGTATGCATCATTTCAGAAGTCGCAGGTTGTGATCATTCACTGAATCTTTTCTCCAGGACATTCTGGTGTGGTTAGAATTGAACAGATGGACAGATTGGCTGGTGCTGCATCATTGAGGGATGATTAGATGCATGATAGAGCAGACGTGGTGAAGACCCCCTGGGAGCATGTGAATAATGCCGAAGAACAGACAGGCTATCATGGTCTAGAGAGAATTTGGCAGCAAGGGGTGGTCAGAGGATCTGGTAAACAGTTGTCACTCAGAGGTAAAGCAAGACGGACATATAATCAGATTGCAACGGGCACCAGCAGTATTGGAATTCTCTGCTGGCTGTTGAAGATGATGAGTGAACGCTTATGGGAATGCCTTGAGTGCAATTATGTCAGTTCTTGACTCAACCCAACTCAACTCTTCCCATGTGCTGATGGCAGAGGTAGAACATTAAGTTGAACTTAAATTACTTCTCTTTCAGAATACAATGGCAGACTACTAAAATTAACATTGTCAAGAAAATCAACATATGGTTGATAGCAGCATTCTGCAGAGAACATGCAACATTTAAAAACAAATTACCACATGTCAATATACTCAGCCATGAAAATAATTAATCTGTAATTTTAACTCAGATATAATATCTTACCCCAACCCATTATTCCTTTGAAAGTTAAGTGTGACATGACAAAAGTAACAATATAACTACTGCTATAAGATTTCTTGGTCAAGTTCTATGTACAAACCTACTGCCCGAATGAAGTAAGTTATTCTTTCCTCTTGAGCCCAAGTCGGCGCATAGGGCAGAAGTCATGGCTCTCCATGCCTGGCGGTTCGCTGCTACCTGTTGTAGATCTTGTTTATTTGGCCATTGAATGAGCCTTCTCTGATGATGGTTCTACGTAGAGTCTCTCTTGGTCTTCCCCATTTTCTTTTCCCTACCGGTGTCCATATGATGGCTTGGTAGGGGAGTCTTGTCCGTGTCCATTCTGAGTACATGGCCGATGTAGTTCAAACGACGTTTTCTTATAAAATTTGATACAATGTCTTGCTTAGTCTCTTGTCTTATTTGTGTATTGATTCTGAAATCTGTCCAGTGGAGGTTTAGAATTCTTCTAAGACATTTGTTCTCAAAATTGTCAAATTTTTTTATCTAAAGCTACTGTTGATTTCCAACTCTCTAATCCATACATTAGCACTGGAATTACACAAGAGTTGAAGATTTTAAGTTTTGTGTGTTTTCTGAGTGACTTTGACTTCCACATGTTTGACAGTTTATTAAAGGCACCAGATGCCAGTGCGATTCTAGATGATATTTCTGGTGTTGAGTCCCCTGTGGATGTCATTTTGCTTCCTGGGTATGTGAAGCTGTTGACTTTTTCAAGAACGTGCTTGTTTAATTTGGTGTCATCTGAACTGTTGGTAAGATCAATAGTTTTTGTTTTTGTGGTGTTAATTTGGAGCCCAATTTGTCCTGAAACATTTTGGAGATGGTTTATTTTCTCTTGGGCATCTGGGTGTGTTGAACTCAAAAGCACTATGTCGTTGGCAAAGTCCAGGTCTTCTAGAATTTTGTCAACCCAATGGATACCCACATTTGTGTTGTGTGTGCATTTGCACATGACCCAATCAATAGCTATTCCAAAGAGCATCGGTGATAAGACACAACCCTGTTTCACTCCTGTTTCCACTGAGAATCAGTCAGAGTTGCCTGGTTCTGTTCTTATGCAGCAACGTGTCTCTTTGTAGAAGGATTTTATCATGTTGGTATATTTGGTAGGGAAACCATAGATGTTAAGTAGATTCCAAAGTGAAGGGCGGTGGATACTGTCGAAGGTTTTTTTAAAGTCTGCAAAGTTGGTGATTAATTTTGACTGGAATTCTACAGAGTCTTCAATGATTATTCTGAGGGTGAAAATGTGGTCTATGCACGACCGTTTTGGTCTGAAGCCTACTTGTTCTTGTCTGAGCCTTTCATCTATACACTTTTTCAATCTCTCAAATAACATGCTACAAAAAAGTTTTCCTGGTACTGGCAGTAGGGTGATACCACGCCAGTTATTATAATCAGACATATTGCCTTTTTAGGCAGTCTGAAAATTACACCATCCTTCCACTGTTGTGGTGGGGATTCGTTTTGCCAGATTTAATTGATCAACTGTAGCAAATGTTGTAAGGTATTCTCATCTGCTGCTTTGAGCATTTCTCCTGAGATGTCATCTTCTCCAACAGCTTTGTTGTTCTTCAATTTTTTAATGGCTGTGAGTGAAGTCCACTATCTTATTTAGATCACTATTGCAACCTTGCAGTTTCTGCCTCAAATAAGCATATTCTGATTTTTTGGCAACATACATTTTACAGAGTGGACATTTTTGGAGGATGTCTATTTAGAGTTCTAAGCTTCAGTTCCACACTTAGGCAAAACATGGCGGTGTGTTGCTTTTTGACCAGACAACAAACCAAAAATTAATTGTTCACCCAAAATTAAATATTACAATGTCTTATTTAGCTCACATGCAAGATATAAATATCATAACACATAAATATCATTTGGATAATTTATTATTTATCTTCCCAACTTACCAGTTTTATGAGGCAAGTATTCTCCCTTAGAGCACCAAGGCATCCACAAAATCCAAGTAAAAAAATAAGGCAACCAATGGTGATAGACAGAATTGAGATGTCTGTGATGAAGTCAAAGACCGACCGTACATCATCAAATGTAAAACGTTCTTTCTCAAGATGGGCCCATACACCAATGGCAAGCAGTGAAAATCCTACCAACTGAAATAAATTAAAAGTACCTCTTACAGCATCTTATCAAATAGTAACGTTCCTAAACTTAAGCAAATGAGAAGCTAACACATTCCTTGTTTTCTAGCGATTTGCATTACTTCTTTTTCATGGTAGAGGGTAAACAACATTCCTAATTTCCATTAACCTTTGTTTCCAATTATTTCTATTAATCATTATTTGCCGGCTTCGTGGCTTAGAGACTTTTCTCCGTAATCTCGTATACTCTCGTCGGTGACGTGATGATGGTGAGAATCAGCAGTGGTTCGAATCGCATCTGTAACTTACAGGGTATGTGAGCCGGCCGCTCAGAAAGCAATGGCAAACTACTGAGCGTAATCTTGCCAAGAAATCAACATACAGCTGAAAGATGCTGGTGTTGACAGCGATGTCCTGTAAAGGATAAGCAAAAAAAAAACAATCATTATTTCCTATTATTAAAATGCTTTTCTGTTATTTTCTTTTAAATTGAAATGTTTAAAGAATGTTCTGAATGTCCTCTTTCAAACATTTTTCACTATGACTTCCCATGGTGATATCAGAAAGACCTTGACTGGAGCAGGATATGACAATATAACATGAACAAACAAAGTTCTGTGCAGCAACATGTATATACACATGCACATACTTCAAAACAATGTATTCTCTTAGTGCATTTAAACACAGAAGCCACAAACAATAGGTTGCCCGATTAATTGCCTGGCATATTTTGCTGCATCTCATCAGGTGTATACTGCCGAGTTATATATCATATGAAGTGAATACATGAATAATACTTCAGCTGAAACAATTAAAACACATAGTCACAGGTATTGTTTGAATGTGGAACATCTCGTTATTCCCAGTGTAGTTTCAAATTTAACACAAACTCTTTCTGTTTGCATAAAACCGGCTGGATTAGGTGGCAAACAGCAATTAGATAGTTCCAGCCAGTTGTATGCAAACAGAAAGAGTTTGTGTTAAATATTTAATTACCATGGAGATAACAGATGCTCCACATTTGAACTATACCTGTGACTATGTGTTTTAACCCTTTACCGGGCAAAACGACCGGGAACGTTTCTACCCCCTGAACAGGCAAACTGTCCGAAACCGCCCGTGACTATTATGCATTGTAAAAACGCGATCTCTCGGCTTTCCGAGACTTCCGATTGTCTACTTTCGGTTTCGCCGACAGCTTGACAATGTGGCCGCCATTCATAAGTGTGTACTTTGAATATGACCAGATTTTAAAAATAAATTTTGTGGGTTTTACGCTTTGTATTTCATAAAGGAAAATGACGATTCTTCAAATGATAGCGGAGATTTCGCTGGGTTCAATTTAAGTGACATTGAAAGGCACAAAGTTGAATATTAATCGGAGCTAGATATCAGTGATCAGTGTTACTTTGCGTTAGCAGTCATGAGTCGGACTTTAAAGAAAGTGATTATGATTCGGAAAATGTGTTTGTAATTTGCTGTATAGATGACTGACAATCACAAACAATATGTTGTATTTTGTAAATATTTGTGTTCATGTGTGGATTAGCGGCCTCATTCACGTGAGTAAAATATTCTGCATGCTTTTCCCTTCCTTTTGCTGTTATTTGACTAAAATTTGTTGACTAACAACTTATATGTGATATTTTTACTAACGTAACCCACAATTTTACCGCACCTCAAAATTCTTCTTGCCCCTTTCAGGGCTACAAAACGGACAAACGTCTGCCCGGTAAAGGGTTAATTGTTTCAGCTAAAGAATTATTCATTTATTCACTCCATATGATTTATAACTCTGCAATATGCACCTGATGAGATGCAGCAAAATATCGCCAAGCAATAAATCATGCAACATATTATGTGTGGCTTCTGTACATGTACATACCTTATGAGGACCTTAGACCAGGTGAACAGAAATCACAGTGATAAAACAAACAAAATTAACACGACTGAGAAAAGTAATAATAAATATGTTGAAACATGCCACAAGATATGAACAATTCAATGTAAGCAGATTTTTTTTTTTAAACGATGAAAGATGGGTGCACATATAATAATGTGCAATAGTTTGAGTGTAATGATGTCAAACTGGGAAAAGTAGAACTAAATGTGGGCCATGTCAGACCACGAAGGATAGTGCTTAATATGGACTTTTCTATGGGCAATACACGATAATAGAAGCAAGGGTAGCCAAGTAAAGTAACAGGAAGCAAGGTAAACATTTAACCATTGCATCCACAACAGTACTTATTCCTACTAAATTAACAAAACATTGATGGCCTTCTCAACGTATAAATCTTTGCACCAGACAACCGTATGATTTATAACTCTGCAGTATGCACCTGATGAGATGCAGCAAAATATCGCCAAGCAATAAATCATGCAACATATTATGTGTGGCTTCTGTACATGTACATACCTTATGAGGACCTTAGACCAGGTGAACAGAAATCACAGTGATAAAACAAACAAAATTAACACGACTGAGAAAAGTAATAATAAATATGTTGAAACATGCCACAAGATATGAACAATTCAATGTAAGCAGATTTTTTTTTTAAACGATGAAAGATGGGTGCACATATAATAATGTGCAATAGTTTGAGTGTAATGATGTCAAACTGGGAAAAGTAGAACTAAATGTGGGCCATGTCAGACCACGAAGGATAGTGCTTAATATGGACTTTTCTATGGGCAATACACGATAATAGAAGCAAGGGTAGCCAAGTAAAGTAACAGGAAGCAAGGTAAACATTTAACCATTGCATCCACAACAGTACTTATTCCTACTAAATTAACAAAACATTGATGGCCTTCTCAACGTATAAATCTTTGCACCAGACAACCGTAGCACTTCCTCTATCCACAGAGATTACCACTATATCTTGCCTTTGCTGTAGATTAGACAAAGTGCACCATCAGTAGGAGACAAATAGTGGTGTTAAAGCAGAGAAGATAAAGTTGTTTGATATAATGTAGCGTGTTTACTATTATGTCCATACAGGCAATGAAAGACCTGGCAATTGAGGGTGAAATGGTATATAACAAAAGACGTAAAATGTGCGCAGCTTGTGCTATCTGACCTGTCTCTAAGATGGAACATCAGGCGTAACACTGTCTATCCACATGAGAACATTATTATATGACCCTGCCAAACACAGAATGTTCATAAGAAGAGATCATGGAATTGTCTGGTGTTATTAACTGTTCATAATTAATCAAATAATGTCAGTTCAATCTCATATGAAATAATTTTACAAAATACAGCCTTCTCTCAATCAATTCAGTTTGATATTGATATTGTTGTATTTTTATTTCAACACTTGCTATGTTAACTTTGCACCACTAACTAACTACTACTACTACTATTTGTGATAGGCTACTCATATGTGGAGACTTCAATGCAAGGAACAGAGATTGGGACAGTAGTGGAGAAAACTGACAGGGAATTGCCCTTGCAGATGCCATGGTGGACTCCGATGTGGTCTGCATAAATGATGGTATGCCGACAAGAATGGCAATGAGGCCTGGCGATGCAGACACAGCTATTGACTTGGCACTTGTCTCCCAGTCATCAGTCCTTGATGTAAAGTGGAATGTTTTGAATGACCATGGGAGTGATCACATGCCATGCTCAGTCCTGATCTCTAAACCCAGGAAAGTTAAAGCTGGGAGAGCGTGCAAGACCTTCCGGTATGAGTGGACCGATTGCCTTCTTGGACGCCTCAGACAAGGGGCATGCAACAGGACTGTTAAAACTCCCTTTTTGCAGCCCCCATGGTGGACCCCAGAAGTAGACCATGCTTGGAAAGCAAAGAGAGCTGCAGTGAAACAGCTAAAGAAAGTGCGACAGACACTTCGAAGCTCAGCGGAGAATGTCAAGAAAGACAAGGTGGAGGTTTTCAAGCGCTGTGCTGCAGAGGCCAAAAAGGCAAAATGGGAATGTTTCATGAAGGAGATTGGAGGTGATAAAACACTGCAAACATTCTGGAAACTGCACAGGCAAATGCAGAGAAAAGATCGGCCGGTGACAGTGGGAACAATCTATAGAGATGATGGTGTGCGCGTGACAACAGACAAAGAGAAAGGGGAGGTGTTTCTCCAGAGATTTTTAGAGCAGACCAATCATAATGATGCGGACACCAGGGATGCAGTTAGAGAGGAGCTATCTGGCACCACGAAGAATATGCAGTATGAAGACATCATACAGGTGGAAGATGTTAAACACATTTTGAAAAAGGCAAAAGACACGGCACCAGGGCCCGATGGGGTCAGGTATGGCCACATGAAGGGTTTGAGCGAAGCAGACCTGGAGGAGATGACCGACTGCTTTAACCAGAGCATTAGGACAGCATCAGTACCGCAGGATTGGGTGCACAGCTATCTCATCCCTCTCCCAAAACCATTCAAGGATCAGTCAAAGCTTTGCGGCTTTAGGATCATCACCCTTCAAAATACATTTGGGAAGGTCTTAGAGAAGATAGTCGCTGTTAAGCTGCAGGATTTTTTGGAAAGGGGGAAGCTTCTTCCAAGAGGCCTGGGGAGCTACAGGCCAGGAAAAGATACCTGGTCTAATGCAGCCACTTTTGCCTTTGATGTTTATGAGGGGTTCCAGGGTAGACAGGAAACGATGGTGGTAGCGCTTGATCTCGAGGATGCGTACAATAGAGTTCGATATGATATTTTGATGACCGCACTGATGGAGAAGGGGGTCATTCCCTGGTTGGTGAACTGGATAGCAGCCGTCCTGCACTCATCGGGTTGCTCTCCGTCTGGGTGCATGGACCTCAGAGCCACATATGTTAACCCCGGGACTGCCACAGGGATCTGCAGTCTCACCGGTGCTCTTTAATGTGTATATGAGCAAGATTGCAAACCTAGAAGCACCAGGGGTTGGAAGAATACTAACATTTGCAGATGATATTCTTGCATATAGGCAGGGGAGAGATAGGGAGCAAGCAGCCCAGGAGTTACAGGCGACAGTAGATAAAGTGATTGACTGGTGCACAGAAATGAGTGCTGTCATCCACCCGGAAAAGGCGGCTGTTTTGTGGTGCTCTCTGGATAACAGGATTGTAAGAGCTGATGTCCCAAGCCTCGCGATAGATGGTAGAAATGTCAGCAGAGAGAACAAACTGAAGTATCTGGGGATCACATTTGACAGGAGCCTATCCTTCAAGGACCATGTGGAGACGGTTGTGACGAGAACTCAAAAGGGACTCAATGCACTTAAAACTATGGCTGCGATGGACATAGAGCAGAGAATGCTTTTCACACTATACCAGCACTTGGTCCTCTCAGTAATTGATTATGGATTAGGTCTGCTCACTGTCTCAAGGTCTGCTCACTGTCTCAGAGAGTCAGCTGGTGAAGTTAGAGCGCATACAGAACGAAGCTATGCGGGTCATTCTGGGATGCACTAGAGACACCCCAGTAGTGTGTATGCATTACATCCTTGGTCTGCCGACTGTTGCTGGTAGGCTCAAGGTGATGCAGGCGAAGGCATACCTCAGAGTAGCTGCAGACACAGACCACCCACTGCATGAGGCGCTGGACGCAGTTAAGGGTCAGTGACTGATAAGAGGGAAATCATGGATGGCTCAGGCGGAGGATACGATCAGACAGGTGTGCCCCCTGGAGAACATTAGGCGTGGAGAGGAGTGGGTCCGACTTGTGCAGAGTTATAATCACATTAAGCCGGGAGTGCAGGGAGTGGCCAGCAGGGGCCACGGAAGTGGAAATCCAGCAACTAATTCAGGACAATGCTCACTCGAGTGATGTGATTATCTACACAGATGGTTCGGTGTCAAGAGGTGAGAGAAGTGGCTGGGGGTTCATAGCCAAAGCTAATGGTCGATGTTTGGGGCAGGAGAGCCTGGCATATGATACAACATCCAGCTTAAGAATGGAAGTGGAGGCAGTCACTGCGGCCCTCCGCTGGATGGAGAATACGACACACACACATCGTGATTGTAACTGACTCAGAAAGCATGCTGACGAGGGTGAGGACGGGCAGACTTCGTGCGGAGTGGCTTGCTTCGCTTCGGAGGTCACGGGTGACAAGCATCGCCTGGATCTTTTCTCCGGGGCATGCCGGTGTGCTGGGAAATAAACAGGCGGACAGATTGGCTGGTTCTGCAGAACTTGGTGGAGTATTGATACATGACAAGGCAGACGTGGTTGCGGCCTTGTGGGAGCACGTGCACACCTCGGAGGAGCAAATGGATTACCATGGTTTGGCAAGAATGAGACAACGAGGAGTGACGAAGGGATCTGGCCGACGCTCAACGCTCAAAGGATAGGCGAGACGGACTTATAATCAGATTGCTACTGGCACTATTAGTGTTGGAACTCTTTGCTGGCTGCTGAGGATGGGGACGGAGCACTTATGGGAATGCCTCGAATGCTGTGATGTCAATTCCTAAATCAATCAATCAATCAACTACTACTACTACTAGCAGGTTCAACCATGCCGCGATCCGAAATGAAACCGGAAGTACCACGCCACACCGGAATGATCCATTGTGTTCCCATAATTGGCTATGTATAGATCATTCATGCTTTCGACGTCATTCATTTATTCAAATATCACGTGAGTGACAATAGACGCCATCTTAGGTTCTGCAGAAAAGATTAGTCTAATATTCCATGCACAGCGATTGGTTGAAATTATTGTGACCTTTTAAATAAATTGAATTATTTGGCAAAATGTAATTTTTCTAGAGCTTGTTTATTTAATTGTAAGATATTTTTCTACGGATATTCAAATTCTGCACCCATTTGTACATATATTTGGAGAGTTTCATTGCTAATCTCGCTTTACCAGTGGCAGAAATTTATTTCTGCAGATATGTTGTTTGGTCTTTGTGAATGGAAAGCCATGATGATGGCCAACACGAATATTTTGGAATATCGATCGGCCTTGGCTCAAAACATACAATTTGACCTACTAAAGTTAACGAGAATACAAGTTTACAGATTATTAATATTTATTTGTATACATTTACTATCTTTTTATCATTTAACATGATCAGAACATATTTTTGAAGTCAGTTTTCATATCCTTCTATGACCCATTTGAGACAACCTCGCACGTGGAGATAAAGGGACACACTGAAGAGCTCCAAACTTAAGGAATTCATGACAAAATTTTAACCCGAGACACCTACACTGGAATGTGAATATTTCCACTTAGAAATGACATAAAGGCATCATTTAGGTACCATTAGATTTGATTTTTCAAGGCCTATCTATCTGTGGTGGTCTCATTAGTAAATACTCAATTTTAAAATCATGGTCGTGCCTACTACTTGCGGATTCGACCGTGCTGTGACCCGAAATGAAAACTAATATTCCGTGGACAGCAACTGGTTTATACATTATCATGGCTTTTAAATAAATTTAATTATCTGCCACAAAGTAAGTTATTTTATTTTTAGCGCGTGTCTTAGAAATCGTAGATTAATTTTAGATGCATTTTCGAATTCTGCATCCATCTTTACATAAATTTTGAGAGTTTCATCGTGGACCGTCATCGACCGGTGGTAAAAAAAAAATTATTTTCTGAATGGAACTCCAAGATGACGGCCAATGCGAATATGCCGAATATCGATCAGACTTGGCTCAAAATGTGCAACTTGAACTACTAAGTTAAAGAGAATACAAGTTTAAAGATTATTAATAATGTATTTGTATACTTTTACTATTTTTTATCATTTAACATGATGGAAAATATCTTTGAAGTCAGTTTTTGTTTTAAAAAAAGTATTGGTGGCTGGTGGAAGTTTTTTTTGCGGAAAATTTTAAGCAACCAGCCACTGACTTTCTGGTTTCTTACCACGCCTGCTCCTGATTCCATATATTTGAAAACAATGTGGCAAACTTCGTGGGAAACAGCTCAAATAATTTCAGGAGTGGTCCGTCTGCTAGTCTGCAAGCGTTTGAGGTTGAGAACTTCATTCACTTGAAGCTATTAACATTTGTTGGTGTAAAGTAAGCTAATTTTGTTTTTAACTCCTGTTTATTATCTCTTGTTACTAATTAATGCATTTTTGAATTGTTCGTTCAATTTTACATATATTTTAAGAGTTTCAACGTTAATCTCCTTTAATTGTGTTCAGGAGAAAATATTCAGCACGTCCATGAGAGTGCGCATCCATATTGCAAAACTCAATATGGGGAGCTAATGCTATGGCAGACCCGTATTTATTTAAATAATTAGAACTGGTAATTTAACTACTAAAATTAAACAGAATACAAGTTTCATTTATAGCAATAATTTATCTGTGTATTTGTATAATTTTTCACCATTTGATATGACTGAAAATAATTTTGAAAGCAAAGTTTCAGACCCGTTTATAAATCTGTAATGGGTATTTATTTTTCCTTCTTAGCAGCACAGCTGTATATAAAATTAAATAATTGAATTTAAATAAACTACTGTGAAACAAGTTATGTTTATTTTGTTAATGCTCACCAATTTTAACTTTCATTTTTGTATATTTCATTTTTTTTTTTTTTTGGGTACATTATGATAGTGTCTGTTTTAACCTAATCTCCAAAATGGAAATCAGAATAAATTTTAACTTTGACAATCACAGCCACATTGCCTAAGCATTTAAAATGAGATGTTGCACAGATGTGAAATTAATTTTAGTAACATATTTTGCCATGAATGTAATACATGATACACTTTTATATCTAGAATGTGGACTATACTGAACATGGCAAAGAGGACTGTTAAGCATCTCAGAGAACACCTGTCAATGTTTTAAGCTGGATATCCAATTCAGAAAGGCTACATTGCTCGACCATTTATAGGAGATGGCCATGCTATACCTGATGTGCTAAGAGAAGTGAGGAGTATCGTTCTTGTGAATGAACCAGGCAAGCTATATTACAAGAGAGGCATTCTCTGTAATAATTTGTATGTATTAAAAAACTTAATTATTTTTTAAAAATGTAATTTAACCAAAGAATGGTCATCACTTATTGCACTCTTTCTTGAACCATTTCCTGTGACATCCACGACTCTGCCTATCACACCTGCTTTGCCACAACCTGGACATACTTCGCCAACACAGCACCCAGAATCAACTTCCACACCACCATTAAATACACTTTTATTTACATAATAGTGTAATTATAGAGCAAAAAAGTAGAAATAAATTATTTGTGATTGCTCAATTTATGCAAGTTACTAACTTATTCTATATATTGCAGGAAATGTTATCAACAAAAGAAAGCTGATGCAGTGTATAGTGAACAGATCAAGGAAATGTAAGTACATATTCATTTTTTGAATACAAATTAATTGACAGCCATTTTTTTAATTAGGTCACAGCACATCCTATCGAAACAGGAATGTGACCTTTACTTTCCTGTTTCCAAAACGCACAATAAAATATACACATCTTGCTAGGTTTGTTAGCCATGTGACAGACATTTAATGAATAATAAACAATTGGTGGCCATTTTTAATTGTTAATTAGGTCACGAAAGGGTTAGCGACGTTTTCCGTAATTCCGATTATCCACATGAGCAAATGCAGCTGCATAAGAATCGGTAGCGGTTCTCGCCATGCCCGTTACTTACGGGATATGTGAACCGGCCGCTCAGAAAGCAATAGCAAACTACTTAGCGTAATCTTGCCAACATATCAACAACGGCGGTAAAATTTTGGTGTTGACAGGTTTGTCCTGTAATAGAATATGCGGGAAAAAAATTAATTAGGTCACAGCACATCCTATCAAAACAGGAATGTGGCTGTGACTTTCCTTTTACCAAAATGCACAATAAAACATACATCTTGCCAGGTTTGTTAGTAATGCGACAGACATTTAATAAATAATAAACAATTGGCGGCCATTTTTAATTGTTAATTAGGTCACGGCACATCCTATCGAAACAGGAATGTGGCCATGCTTTCCTTTTACCAAAACACACAATAAAATATACATCTTGTCAGGTTCATTAGTAATGTGACAGACATTTAATGAATAATAAACAATTGGTGGCCATTTTTAATTGTTAATTAGGTGACTGCACACCCTATCAAAACAGGAATGTGGCTGTGACTTTCCTTTTACCAAAACGCACAATAAAATATACATCTTGCCAGGTTTTTTATTAACCCTATACAGGGCAGAGCGGCCATTAACGGCCGATCGCTTAAACGTGCATAGCGGCCATTTACATCCGATACTATTATGCATTGTAAAAACGCGATCTCTCGGCTTTCCGACACTTCCGACGGCTACTTTCGCTTTCGCCGATAGCTTGACAACGTGGCCGCCATTTGTAAACGCGATAGTATGAATTTGAACGGACTTTTACTGACTTTTTTTTATAGTTTTCGGGATTTTTACGCTGTTTTTCAAAATGGATTTCGGTGATTCTTCAAGTGATAGCCGAGATTTCACTAGGTTCAATTTAAATGACATTAAAGGGCACGAAGTTGACTATTAATCGGAGCTAGATATCAGTGCAAAGCGTTACTTTGCATTAGCAGTCTGAGTCGGACTTTAAAGAAAGTGATTATGATTCTGAAAATGTGTTTGTAAATTGCCGTATAGATGACGGAAAATCACAAACAACATGCTGTATTTCATAAATATTTGTGTTAATATATGGATTACCAACAACAATCACGTGAGTAACATATTCTGCATGCTTTTCCCTTCCTTGTGTTGTTTATTTAACTAAAATCGGTTGACTAACATCTTATTTGTGATGTTTTTACTAACGCGACCCGAAATTTTACCAAACCTGAAAAAATCTTGCCCGTTCAGGGCTAAAAAACGGACAAGCGTCTGCCCTGTAAAGGGTTAATGTGAGAGACATTTAATTAATAATAAACAATTGGCGGCCATTTCTAACTGTTAATTAGGTCACGGCACATCCTATTGAAACAATAATATGGCTACAACTTTCCTTTTATGTCTGTGTACTAAAATATACATCTTGCCAGGTTTGTTTGCCAATAATTAGAAATGGATATGATATTTAATTAATATTAATCAATTCACTGTTACTTTTAATTATTAATTAGGTCATGGCACATCCTATCAAAGCATAGATTATATGTCAAGTTAGGCCTCGCCACCCCATACGCAATGATATATGGTACTATGTTGTCAGTTTAAAAATAAACAAGCCACAGTAATAGAAGGCAGAATTTCTCAACTTCCAATTTATTAAGCCATGATAAAAACTCTCCCATTTCTTCAGATCCCTATACACTTCCTGGCTATAGATCACGAGACAAAAATGTTCACAACTCCACTTAGAATTCAATTAACGTACTCTTCATTGAGATTCATTTGGATTCGTCTTGTCAAGCTGTATCCAACTGCCAACTGTGATGATTGATTTCATAAGTAAAAATCCCCATTTTTAAATATTCTCTATATATGCTAATACTTACTGACTGACTGTGACAATCACCATAAAAAAAACTTAACTAGCACTTGCAGAAACAAAGAATTAATAATAATTATTTAGTAAATAATTTACTATTTTTATTTATTCTTCTTCTTCTTCTTCGTTCATCCGGAGTTTTTTTCCGGATGTGATTGCGTTGTGCCTGTTTACAGCAGAGCTGCGTTCTTGCGCCGTTAGGCCGACACATCCGACTTCTGCGGGCATTTGTTGACCGGGTGAACCTTCCCGGGGGTTTCTTAGGACGTTTGACTCTCACTGTTGTGGTGTTATCCCCCATCCCAGCTGGTCCATATAGAACAGCCAAAGATCCTGGTCAGCCCTCAAGGGAAGGCAGGGGCAGACCATGGGCATTCCCCGCCATCCAAGGAGGCTTCCATACTTGCAGAGCCGATACATAGCGCTCTGGTACTGGGCTCACCCAAGGAATCGTCACGTCCTGCACATGGCTGCTTAGCCTCACTTCCGTATATTGGGCCTTCCGTTCAATAGGCTGTTCTTCCAGAAACCAGAATAATGCAGTGTGCAGATGACATCCACACAGTGAGCTTTCGATTCGGACTTTCCACGTAATGGATTTGCTATCCAAGCAATATTCCATTTCATGCCACTAGGACACTTTTCCACCTTTTATGAAGCCCACACAATGGGCTTTTGATTCAGACTTTCCACGTAATGGATTTGCTATCCAAGCAATATTCCATTTCGTGCCACTAGGACACTTTTCCACCTTTTATGAAGCCCACACAGCGAGCTTTCGATTTGGACTTTCCACATAATGGATTTGCTATCCAAGCAATATTCCATTTCATGCCTCTGGGTCTTCATGCACCTTTAAATGTCAACATGTATGTAGTTAAAGTAAGCTGCGGTCAACTTGAGCTTGTTGATATCTCCATAGAGCTTGTCCTCAAATGAAGCAGGTGTGGGCCAAAATATCTTTCTCTGTTCTGCATACGTTGGGCAATCCTGCAGCAAATGTTTTGCTGTCATTTTTCCAGTTCTACAATTACATTCATCAGTATCTCCTATCTTTAGTTTATTGAACAAGTGGTATTTCAGCCTGTTATGTCCTGTGCGGAGTCTGAAGATTGCTACTTGTTCTCTTCGGTCGAGTTTGTAATATGCATCATCCTTCTGATGGCCTGGATGCTCTGATTCCCATTTGGTTCTATAAGTGCTTTTTATCAACCTCTTTGCCTCATTATAGGTTATGTCTATGTCAGGCTGTGGTAGTCGTCCGCCCTCTTTTGCCAGTCTGTCAGCCTCTTCGTTTCCAGGTATACTGCAATGTGATGGGATCCACTGTATTACAACTTTTTTGGATTTCTGGCATAGACCATGGAGTGCTGCTCTTAGGTCAGTTAGTTCTGTGCTGTTATTGCTCTTCAGTATTGAGACAGCTGACTTTGCATCTGTGAAGATAGCTATTTGCTTCTCTTTATTTTCCTCCATCAGGAGCATTTCTGCTGCAGTTTTCAGAGCCTCTACCTCCGCTTTGAAGTTACTTGAAAATTTTCCAGTTGCCATTGAATGTGTTTTTTTCACTCCATTTTTTAAATTTAGGAGAATTCCTCCTCCTCCATTCTCTATTGTATTTTTGGCTGATCCATCTGTATATGCATGGGTCCAATTCCTGCTTGGGTAATGTTCTTTTATGTAGTTTAGGGTTATTTCTCTTCTTTCGGTTTCATGCTGAGTGTTCTTTTTCTCAATACCAGGAATGTTTTCTATCATCTCAGGCAGTTGCTGCTGTCTCCAAGCTGGGAAGTTGTGTGCATTGTGTATGGGCTTGACTGTTGATATGTTAAGTATAGGATCTGCCCTAATCCTTCGTTTTGCAGTTTCTACAAAGTTGCTACGCTTCAGTCTTCCCTTTCCAAAACCATTAAATCTGTTGTACATAGGGTGGTCTGTCAATCTTCTAAATTTTTCTGCTTGTTGCTGGGCTCTGCTATCTCTTCTATCCTGCATTGGTTGTAAACAAGTGATCTTTTCTAGTTCATTAATAGGCGTTGTCTTCAGGCTTCCAGTTATGATTCGCATTCCTTGGTTTTGGACTCTACTTATTTTGTTAAAGTTTGACTTAGCTGCTGTTGCCCAAGCTGCAATGCCATATTCCAGTACTGGCCTCACCCGTCCAGTATATAACTTCTTGAGAACTTTCTCATCTGCTCCCCACGTTGTACCAGCAAGCTTTTTCATGATTGCCATTCTCTGCCTTGCTCTTGTTCGATTTTTCTCAACCTGTGTCTTCCATGTCAGGCGACGATCAAAGGTGACTCCTAGATAGTTTGGATTTTCTTCATGGCGCAATATTTTTCCATTCAATACCAGCTTAGGTTGCTGAGTTTTATTTGAGAGGGAGAACACTGTGCATGTTGTTTTCTCCTCACTTATCTTCACTAGCCATGATTTTGACCAGTCCTCTAGCGCTAATAAGGCTTGCTGTATTCTGCTGTTAGCTGTACTAATATATTCTTCAGATGTCCATATGGCTAGGTCATCTGCAAAGGAGGATGTGTGTACTCTGGCTGGAAAATTTTCTGTGATGTCATTTATATATGCTAGGAATAATGTTGGTGAAAGAACTCCACCTTGGGGGACACCTTGCTCCAGCAGCATCATTTTGCTTGTTTGTCCTTGTACTTTTGTCCTGGCAGTTCTGTTCTCAAGGTAGTGGCTGATCCATTTATACATTTTTCCACAAACATGCATGTTTTGCAGTTTTACTTTCAGTCCTTCCTTCCATACTTTATCAAATGCTTTTTCTAAATCTATCCAGACTGCTAGTGTGTGCTTTTCTCTTGGAAGGCATCCTCTATTTCCTGAGCTATATAGGTTATTTGATCTTCAGTGGATCTGTACTTTCTGAATCCTGCTTGGTGTGGTGTTAAGAGTTTGTTTTCTTCCAGATGCCATGTTAGCCTGCCATTGATAATGCGTTCCATTAATTTTCCTACACAGCTAAGTAGACTGATAGGTCGATAGCCATTTGGTTCTTCCAGGTCTTTTCCTTTCTTTGGGACTGGTATTAGTATAGCTTCCTTCCATGCCTGTGGGACTATTCCTCTCTTCCAGCTGTTATTTAGGACTGCTAGTAGTTTCTTCTTTGCCTTGGTGCCTAGTCCTATTAGCATTTCATTTGTGATTCCATCCTTTCCTGGTGATTTCTTCTTTTTTAGGGTATTCATTGCCTGTTCCATTTCTTCCATTGTTAGATTTGCCACCATATATTCTGCTGCTGTCTCTGTATTTCTATGATGTATCTGTTTGTCTTTGATTGCTTTCTTCTGTTCGGTTGTAATATCAATGTGGTTTGCATTTGCATAGTGTTCCATTAGTGCATTTGCAGCCTTTTTGCCTGTAAGCAAGGCATTTCCTTGTTTAATTGTTATTTGTTTGTTTCTAGGTCCTTCATTGTTCATGGCTTTCACTAGTTTCCATAGTTTGTTTCCATCCCTGTCAAAATTCAGGTTTTCTGTTTTTTCCCTCCAACAATCTCTTGTTGTTTGATTTACTGTTCTTTTATATTTTGCTGAGATGGCTTTGAGAGAGATGTTTGCTTCAATTGTTTGTTCTCTCTCTGCTGTCTTCCTGGCATCTTCAACTTTGTCCTCCAAACTTTGTAATTCTTCAGTCCAGTATGGTTTGTAATTTTTCCTCGCTCCTCTTGGAATGGACTCAGTGGCTGCCTGTATTATCGCTCTGTTTAGACTTTCCACCATTTGCTTTATGTTGCCATATCGTGTATTTGTGTTTTCACAATATTTGTCTGTTAGTATGGCAAATCTGTCCCAATCTGCTCGTTTGTAATTCCAGCGGGGCAAGGGCTTTTGCTCCTGTGGAACATACTCCATATTCATTTCAAGCTTGATTGGTCTGTGGTCACTACCTGCTAATTGGTCCAGCACATGGCGATCGATTTTGTGGAGGATGTCTCCTGTGCAGAAAGCTAAGTCTCAAGTAGAAGTGGTAAGCCATCTTCTGGAGTAGAAGCTCGGTGTGTCATCCGCTTTGTTGAGTAGATGGAGATTTGAGTCTATTTCCCAGTCCTCCAATTCATCTCCTCTTTTGTCAGTATCTGGGTATCCCCATCTTTCTGAACGGCTATTTCAGTCTCCGACAATAATGCAGTTTGTGTCAGTTATTTTCATGTTTGAGAGTGTAAGGTCCTTATCTGCTGGGCTATACAGATTGTAGATTCTTATTTTCACGTCCTTTATCATTATTTTTATTTATTCAATACCAAAGGTCCAACTTTTAAACTAACTACCAGACAGAAGATTCGTTTCCGTTTTCAACTCTTAAGATACATTTGTTCTTATCTTCTTTTATTATTGTATAATTATATGTTTCATTAATTCATTAATAATCCTTTCCCACTGTCGTTGTATCTGCCAATTTTATTAATGATTATTTAATAATTATCATCGTCATTTTTTTTTAATGCGGATATTTATGATATAAATTATAATTAACAACAATTTAAAAAAAAATACTTACCCAGAATACAAAATTAAAGAAGAACAAGATATACTTAAGCAGAGGACTGACAAATGTATCACGGCTTGTGCAGCAAGCCATAGCTTAATTACGTGCTCATATCCTCGTCCCTGACTAGTACTAGGCTTCTTCTCTTGGATCCAGACAAAGCAGAACATTAACTCCAACCGTCATCACGGCTTCCGGACACACTTCCGCTGACATATCGGGGGAAAACCCTTCTTTGGCTATTTATACCTTTCGTGTTTTACAGTGACTTCTGATTGATTACTTTCTTATATATATATATTACCAGCACAACAGCTACAGCTAATCTTCAGTTGAGAAGGAATTTGTTTTTGCTTCTAGACCTCAGGCCATTCTGGGGTCCACTCAATCTAGTAACAGGGATATTCTTCTTCTTCTTCTTCTTCTTCTTCTTCTTCTTCTTCTTCTTCTTCTTCTTCTTCTTCTTCTTCTTCTTCTTCTTCTTCTTCTTCTTCTTCTTCTTCTTCTTCTTCTTCTTCCATTTATCTCCCAATGAAGCACAGGCCCTCAGCAAATGAAAACAAGCCCTATGTAGACATGCTTTATAATTTGCTTGGGCTTTGCAGCTATAGTTTTCTATGGGATGAAATAGCCAGTCACAAGCCAACACCCCCCACCCCTAGTCGCCTTTTACGACACACGTCATACGACATATTACAGTGTTACTATTATTTTCTTCCCATAGGCGCACCGGTAACACTCGGGAGATTCCTGATTTTACTGGGGGAGGGGAGGGGGACGACAGGGAAAAGCAGTGATCAACCCACCTCAACGTCCATGGCCGTAGCTAATGCTTCACACCTATTAAATCACTACCATCATTTTTTGACGATGGGGTTGTGGATTTATATCAATATCAAGGAAACCTGGGATGAAAATGCACTAGGCACAGTCCACAAACCACAAGACACTTTTTTGACCTCTTAACACAGAACCATAGCAAACATTCGTAATCATAAGCTAATTACGTTGTGCTGTTTCGTCAAGACAGTAAGTAATTACGAATGCCTTTTCTTGTCTTTAAGCACAATGACCAAATGGTGCAATCCCATATTTCTATAGACCAATCGACACTCGGAGAATTCTTCTTTCGTTCGCTTGGCACTCCAGGAATGATGTGGTGACCTTTACTTCGAAGTGGCACGGAGGAATATAAGCAGCAGAGTTGATCCAGAAAACCAAAGACCGAGATCTGTGGAGAGCCATGAACGCCTACGCCGGCTGGCAGGGCACTTGATGATGGTGATGATGATTCTTTGGCTGGTTCGACCTGGAAACTCTGGCAAATGTTTTAACAATCTGCTTTGATAGAACTCGAACACATCACCATCCGGGTCGGTGGACAAGTGTGCTAGCCACTGTACTATTGACTCTCTCTCTCTCTCTCTCTCTCTCTCTCTCTCTCTCTCTCTCTCTCTCTCTCTCTCTCTCTCTCTCTCTCTCTCTCTCTCTCTCTCTCTCTCTCTCTCTGGGATTAAATAGGTACCAAACTGAACAAAGTATCCACATCTGGAGAGGCTTCCAGAAGAGAGCGGGTAGATAGTATGGTCACTGCTCAACGCATAGAGGAAAAGCAGACATACGTTTAATCAAACGGCTACTGGAACTTTCAGCATGGGAACTCGTCGGTGTCTTTTGAGGAGGGAGAGGGTGGCTCTGTGTTAAGAAGTCAAAGAAGTGTCTTGTGGTTTGTGGACTGTGCCTAGTGCAGGAGAGCCTGGCATGAGATATCACAACATCTAGTGTGATAATGGGACTGGAGGAAGTTACAGCAGCGTTACGCCGGCTGGGGGACAAACAGCACAAACACGTCGCGATTGTAACGGACTCACAAAGTTTGATGAGAGAAGTAAAGACAGGCATGTTTCGGGCAGAATGACAGGGTTAATTTCAACAATCAAATATAGAGAGTATTCCCCCCCCCCCCCCCCCCCATTCCTCTCAAAAACTTGCTGGTGTGTTGGGAAACCAACAGGTAGTCAGACTGGATGGGTCTGCACCGCTTGTTAGAGTATTGGTGCATAATAAGGCAGACATGATCGGGGCCCTTTGGTATCGCGTGTGTAGTGCAGAAGCACAGATAGATCGTCACGGCCTGGAGAAAATGGCTGACTGTTGAAGACGAGGTCGGAGCACGTATAGGAATGTCCCGAGTTGTGTCATGTCATTTCTTGGCTCAGTTCATCTCAACTAGGGGAGGGAGGCGGAACATATGTGACCATGAACTGAATACGGTCATGTCGATTCTGAAATAAAGTATTAGCCACGTATTATTCGTAAACCTTCCCGGGTTTGCAAGAGATCAGTTCACAAAGACACAATTAATCACATCGTCGTATGACGGTTGTAATGTCTTTTATAATTGTATAAGGTGAGATATAGTCTGTAGACAGTTATAACAACTGGGAAGTTAAGGGATATGTGATACAGAGCTCACAGAGGGAGAATATGGTGAAAGAGTTCGCTGAATGACACAGAAGACGAACTTGTCAAGAACACAGAGGACATGTGTGTGAACGAAAATAATCGCCTGCACCGACTGGTGTAGCACATGATAAGATTATCATGCGGTTAGTCTACCCTTCAAGTTCGAGGAAACAGTATATTGGAAAACATTCATGTTATTGTGGGGGGGGTCGGGGGGGGGGGATACTCAGAAGAGTGAAACTAAGAACAAATAATCCTAAGTTACATAAAGGACATTTACTCAAGCAGCCGCACCGGGGTTCATGCCAGCATTAATGCAATCAACTGCCAATGTAATCAATTGCCTAACGGCGCTGCCCGGGCAAAATTTCGAGTTAAATATCTACCCAAAGTATTTCAGGAGTATCGCCGGTGCTACGGAGCTGAGATTCTCCGGACTCAGGCTTGAGTTAGGAGTAGAACCGAGCACTGGTTACATCCGTGTGCCGTGATGTTGATTCGTCTACTAAACTAAACTAACTATTAATGTAATCAGTAAGAAACGCAATAGAAAACAAGAGAAATTAACCTGAATTGATTGTCCTTCGCCCGTTCAGATTGATCACTCTTGCCTTTCTGTGTTACTTTTTTCATATTTTATTTACAGGACATCGCTGTCAACACCAGCATTTTACTGATGTTGTTGACGTCTTGGCAAGTTTACCTTCAGTAGTTTGCCATTGCTTTCTGATCGACCGGCTCCCATACCAAAATGTTAAAACCCAGCGCAACGCGGTCTGCTGCCAAATATGTCGCAGCTATTTTTCGAACGCAGGTAAGCGGGCTTACGAATGACGACCGCAGGCTTTAGCCACGGAGTCCGGCAATCCTAAATTACATAAAGGAAAATTACTCAAGCAACCGCACCGGGCTCATGCAAGCATTAATGTAACTTGTAAGAAACGCAATAGAAAACAGGAGCAATTATCTTGAATTGATTGTCCATCGCCCGTTCATATTGGTCACTCTTGCCTTCCTGTGACCGCGTGTTACTTTATAGTCTGCCTAAATATTCCGACTGCCGTTTGGTTCTCCTTTTCTCTTAGGAGCAGCCCGACCACAGTGATAGGAACCAAAGAAGAGCCCAAAATATCGGTCCAAGCCAAGTAATCAATCATCAGAAACAAATATTACAAGGAGTTGAAGCAGGAGGATAAGGAAAAAGAAAAAAAAAATAGGCTGTAAAGCGAGACGTCTGTAGTGGTCAGTCCTTAGGCGAAAGATGGCAGTTTGCTTTTAACGGGTACTCATTGTTGCGGATGTGATGGCCATATCCTGCACGCTGCTTATTGTTCTGTGCGGTCTTGGTCACTGGGTGCTGTACTCCGCTGGACTCTGGAAAACGGCACGGGCATAGTCACTCCAGCCATGCCGGTACTCAACAAGACGAAATGGAGACCGAACAAGATCAGTTGGTAACTAGAGACGTCATAGCAGTCTCAATATCCACTCAAAAGACTACCGTTAGAAAGTCGACCAAGTGGCAGCGGTCACTGACATTCTGGTGTTTTAATGTATGAATAAAACAAAACAAACAAACAAAAAATGGTGTATTGCATCTGATATATTATCAATTTATCATATAAATGGAAAGAGGGCAATTATGAACAAATAAAGCTAGGAGTATTACAGGAATGTGTTTTGTCACCGGATCTCTTCTCCCTCTCTAGCTTAGTAATAATGAGAGAGATCACATATAAAATCTGGAATACTAATTGGAGGTTATAATGTAAACAATATACGTTATGCAGATGACACGGTTTGGTGGCGGATAATGCAAAAAATCTACGACAATTGTTGGACATTGTAGTAACAGAGAGTGCAAAGAAAGGACTCTCCTTGAATATCAAGAAAGCAGTAACAATGAAATATCAATGAGATATCAAAGAAAAGGGTAACACCAAAATGGAAAATGGAAATAGAAGAGGGAATTCTTAACCTAGTGGATAATTTTACATACCTAGGGGCATTTATCAGACGGAAGGTGCACAATTAAGAGATTAAGAACTGAATAGGGCAAACAAAAGCTGCATTCCAGAAAATGAAAAGCATCTCATGCAATAAGTCACTATAAATGAATGTAAGAAAGAGAGTGGTAAATTGCTACATAGAAAATGAGAGCTTAGCGCCATTAGTTAGTTAGTCGACAGATCATCCTCATTGCACATTGAACCATTCAGTCCATAAGTGCATTCATGGCAGTGAATTTTGGAATATAAATGAACAAATTAGGAATAACTTAGAAGCAATATAAATAATACCAACAACGCTTAGCGCCATTAGTTAGTTAGTTAGTCGACAGATCGTCCTCATTGCACATTGAAATGGCGAGTCATGAACGCCCACGCTTTCCGGCATGGCACATTGATTGATTGAATAGAGATGTGGTTTCTAAGATGAATGCTGCGAATTCCTTTCATTGCCAGAGTAACTAACGACGACTGCTCGAAAGAGGGAAATGAAACTAGAACATTATATACAAAAATAAGAAAGAGACTAACAGTTTTCTTTGGTCATGTGATGAGAAAAGAGGCAGAGGCCAACCAAGAGAAATGAGGCTGGGTGGACTGAGACGGTCACATGGAGGTATATCATCAGCAGAGTTGATCCAGAACACCAAAGACGGAGATGTGTGGAGAGACATGAACGACTACGCCAGCTGGCAGGGCACTTGATGATGATATATGTCTATATAAATATCTGTCCTCCGCTGAGAGTTGTACAATCTGCTGAGATAGGTTGTCTTCCCGATATTTTTGTGTCCCGCTGGCATTGAACCTCTAGCGCACTGGACTTATTTTTAGCGTGTGGATTAGTTAGCTTTCACGATTACGTCATCGAGCGAACCCACTCTGACTTCTGATATGCTTGTAATTTGCATCTCCGAGACAATGGCTTGACTTCAACATTTTAATCCAACTGACCGGTGCAGGGGTTCAACTCGCTACCCCGGCATCAGTGTACCAACAGTTTAAGAGCCAGCACTATTATCCATTCGGACCATGCTGATCCCCTTTTTTCCGATCTGACAGCGAGTAGCTGAGCTGTTCCACTTGACAAAGCATAGGTTCTCTCATTCCCAGAGATGGCACAGTGGAAAGGCCGTCACTGGAGGATGTTAGTTGAGAATCACTGGGCAATGTTGAGCTCTAATCTTATTCCCCCCCCCCCCCCCCCCCCCCCCGCATATCCTTTACAGGACATCGCTGTCAACATCAGCATCTTTCAGCTGACTGTTGATTTCTTGGCAAGATTACACTCAGTAGTTTGCCATTCATTGCTTTCTGAGCGACCGGCTCACATACCCCTAAGTTGCCAACGCGGCGAGAACAGCTACCAATTCTCGCGCAGGTTACGGTCCTCACGTGGATATACAGGATTACGGAGAAAGACGTTAACACCTAGGCCGGGGAGACCGGCCTATTCTGATTAAGTAACGCAAATGTTCCTTTCTGGTGTTTTTCAATGTCTTCCTGAGGGACCTGCAGTCAATGCAGAACACTATCGTGGTGGTATTTGGTCCGATGTGATGATTCTCAACGCAAAATCAGAGAGCAACAAGTCCTTCATTCTTTTTTCTTCCTCTCTCTAAGACATGTTTATTTTTAGGGGATGTATTTAATACTATTTATCACCAATAATAATCGTTTCCATGAATATGCCGATGCATCTGAGCAGGCTAATTGGACTGTATCTGAACCTTTTAGTTGTATACGTGTCTTCAAAATTGATTAACATTTATTATTAACTTACCTTTGTCCGGGAGATCTATATTTTTGACCATGAAATCTGCTACGGCGTCTGTGAAAAGGGGTTAGTGAACACAATTCCATAATTCCTGACATACCGGGTAAAGATTATTAATCAGCCGTAGGGGAACTCTGGAGCAGATCGTGTTGCGTTGATTTTGACACTGTTCTCATCCATTTGAAACCATCGGCCACCTTCTTTTCAAATGACCTGCACTTTCCAAATTTAGGGGAAAGCTACTGCAATCATCTCCAACAGTTACAAATTGTATGCACCCATGGAATAGCTACAGGAGATATGTACTTACATAACAATGGCATTGACATGCTAAGATTCGACAGCTCAAAAACTTTATGAACAACATCTCTTATTTTGTAGAATTATTACTCTTTACTAACACTTAGGTTGTTAGAATAATGTAATGTAGTTGCTAGTGCACTAGCCTGCCCATCCGACGGTCTTTGGATTAACCCCCCCCCCCCCCCCCCCTCAATTTGTGTGACCATCAGAACCTCTTAAAACATGTATGATTCTTGTGAGATATGACAGCCAGTGTGATACTGACATCGTCCACAAAGTTCCCCTTTGACCAAAGAAAATATGGGCTTGGTGCCATTAGTTAGTTAGTGGACAGATCATCCTCATTGCACATTGAACCATTCAGTCCATAAGTGCTCGGATCCCCTCCTAAGCAAATCCTGCAGCGTGTAGCAGCTAACAACACCAGTTCTGTGTTGGTTTATCAATCTTCTTTGGCTTCCTGCGTAGTGTTCTTATGTGGCCACACCTCTTTTAATTTGCTGTTATCGCAGTCTGACCATGGTAGTAGATTCGCAGAAATCACTTGATTCTTGCAAAAGTCTTACTTCTCGTAGAGCAGTGGTTCTCAACTGGTGGGGAATTTCCCCCCACAACCTAGGGGGAAGGGGGATTTTAGGGTTTGGGGGGGGGGGGGGGGGGGAATTAAGATTATTTCAAGATCGCATTATTAATACAAGAACCAGTTACTTGATACTGTTTTTCCCTCTAAATTTTATGGTTCTGTACTTCTCACCCCAATGAAATTCAGTTTTTAACGTAAGTAAACCCGCAAATGACGTTTTATGTAGATGTCTAGACTTATTCTTGTATGTGTTATTAAATTTAGCTTCAATTTTTATGTATACTGTGTAAGGGTGGGGGGAAATGACGTTCTGAGAAGATGGTAAAGGGAGGCATGGGCCAAAATAGGCTGAGAACCACTGTCGTAGAGCATTCAGAATGTCAGCCTGGTCCATGGAGCGTCGGCCCTCCACATCAACCTTTCCTGCGAGCTTGTCAGCCCGCTCATTTCCTTGTACTCCCGCATGCCCTGGCACGAAGATGAAACTAATCTGTCAGCCGAGACCGCTCCAGAGACAGCAACCACTCTCTTCGGATCCACCCCCTCTCTATCCTCTTGAGCATGCTCATTGAGTCACTAATGAAACATGCCCTATTGAATGTCTGTGTCTCGAGCCATGTTATTGCTTTACTTACTGCCTTGACTTCCATAATCAGGCTACTTATGATCTCAACAAAAGCACCAGAGTTCTCCTCCACAATTTTCCCTCTAGCCCGCATCGTAAAGGCCCATGAGCTTCTCACATGTCGGACGACCGACCTATGTGTGTAAATGACAGCATCACCGTCTAACGAATTCTCGAAAATCAACGCTTGTATTTCCGCCTCCACAGCAGCCGGATTTTCTTGTCTGCATTTTCTGTCTAGTTGGATGCAAACTGAAAAGGACATACAGAAATCTTTTGCCACTTGTACCCACTCCTCGCAAGGTTCTAAGTCCTCCAGTGAACACACCTGTTGAAGATTGTCTTCGGCTTGACTCATCCACGACCGTCCTCTTTCTAACCTGCTGCCCTTTGCCTTCCTAATTTCACTATGCAGTGGATGTGTGTTTGCGTTAACTTCGAGGTAGGCAATTGCTCTGCAAATTTATAGTCTGTCTTCAATTGTTGGAAAATCAAGAAGGTGGTGCATAGCCCTGCATGGTGTATCGCTTGTACATCCAAGAATAATGCGCATAGCTTCGTTTTGTATCCTTTCCATCCGCTTACGGCTGAGAGTCAGGATCGCCATCTCATACTCCATGGCGACTGGCAATATTGAGCAAAGATTGCTAATACTTCTGTTCCAAGGACTTGTGCTTTCACAAATCGAGTATGCCCTGGCCATCCTCACACAGATTGGAAGACTTGAAAAGGTACAAAACGAAGCCATGCGCATGATTTTGGGCTGCACGAGAGACACCAGCTGTGTAGCAATGAGATACCTCCTTGACTTCCCGACAGTGGAACACAGGATCAAGATCTGGAGAGCTCGTGCATACTTAAAAATAAGTGCAGATGAGCAGCACCCTCTGCATGACGCTATATTCAGAGAAAAGGGTGACAGGCTAAAGAGGGGCAAATCATGGATGGGTCGGGCGGAAGATGTCATCAGACAGGACTGCAGTCTAACAAGTATCAACCCCGGCAAGGAATGGGTGCCGGTACCTCCAGCTTTTAAGTGCAATTTCTCCTGCATTATCACACTCGACAGACGGTGCCGAGAGCAGAACCATGCCGCTGTCAATGCAGAGGTTAACGCGCTCATCTATGAACACTCAGATAGCCCCGAAGTGCTCATCTATACAGATGGATCTGTTGTAAAGCAGCAGAGAAGTGCGTGGTCATTTACAGCCTGTTCAGCGGGCCGAACCGTTCAAGAATCCAGTGGTGCCCACACTATGACCACGAGCAGCATGACGATGGAGGTGATGGCAGTTACACAGGCTTTCATATGGCTGGAATCACAGCATTATACCAACGTGAGTGTACTAAGTGATTCAATGAGCATGATTCAGAAGGTCGAAGCTGGATCTGTACGTAGACAGTGGACTGAGTCGCTGCGGAAGTCTGTTGTCCATAAAGTCACCGTCTTCGTCCCGGGACATGTGGGAGTCGAGGGAAATGAACGAGCTGATAAACTGGCTGGCTCTGCACCCCCTGTAGATGGCCAGCCCATGGATCGTGCCGAAATTATTAACGTCCTCAAAGATATGGCGAGAATAGAGGACTTTGACGTCAGTGAATCCACATCGCTGTCCAGGATGAAAGACTTGGGAGTAAGAATCGGCACTACCAGACGCGAGAGGTACATCGGGAAAACAAAGCGCCTCGTCAACCAACACAGAACTGGCACTATTAGCCACCGGACGCTGATGCATATGCTGGGGGGAGGTTCTGAGCACCTATGGACATGTCCGGAGTGCAATGAAGATACCCCAACTGATAACTGAGACATGACCAGCCCCTCGTATAGGAGGCATAGATGGCGCTGCTCAGTTTGCTGCCGCCATCATCCACATCGCATCCAAACCCCGCTTGGCCTTTGTTATCACCAGGTCTATGTGCTCATTATGAGCAAGGCTTCGATCAAAATGTAACCCCAGGTAATTCATTGCCAGCATTCTTTCCAGTCTCTGAACACAGATTAACAGTTAGTGTTGGAGTGTTGACAATATGATTATTCAGAGTACAATGTCACTGTTGCCTTTGTTGGATTGACCATTGCCCCAGCTTCAGCACACCAAGTACTTATGCGATTGCGTTCAGTTTACAGTTCCACGGCAACCTGATCTCTATCCGTATCCTGACGATACACTAAAACATCGTCAGCATATGATAATGTCCTACCCGGTCCAGTTATCTGCTTAGCGCCATTTCCCAAACCCATCACTGTAGTAGCTGTAATCTTGTTTTGTTTTTTAAATAATGGAGATAACTATCCATAATGTTGATCAGAAATGGTTAGCAGGCAACTATATAAAGTTGGGATGTAAGAATGGATTAAATATAGTGACCATGCACAGCAACCACACATATATACATACACAATGGGTTGAGAGAGAGAGAGAGAGAGAGAGAGAGAGAGAGAGAGAGAGAGAGAGAGAGAGAGAGAGGAGAGAGAGAGAGAGAGGAGAGAGAGAGAGAGAGAGAGAGAGAGAGAGAGAGAGAGAGAGAGAGAGAGAGAGAGAGAGAGAGAGAGAGAGAGAGAGAGAGAGAGAGAGAGAGAGAGAGAGAGAGAGAGAGAGAGAGAGAGAGAGAGAGAGAGAGAGAGAGAGAGAGAGAGAGAGAGAGAGAGAGAGAGAGAGAGGAGAGAGAGAGAGAGAGAGAGAGAGAGAGAGAGAGAGAGAGAGAGAGAGAGAGAGAGAGAGAGAGAGAGAGAGAGAGAGAGAGAGAGAGAGAGAGAGAGAGAGAGAGAGAGAGAGGAGAGAGAGAGAGAGAGAGAGAGAGAGAGAGAGAGAGAGAGAGAGAGAGAGAGAGAGAGAGAGAGAGAGAGAGAGAGAGAGAGGAGAGAGAGAGAGAGAGAGAGAGAGAGAGAGAGAGAGAGAGAGAGAGAGAGAGAGAGAGAGAGAGAGAGAGAGAGAGAGAGAGAGGAGAGAGAGAGAGAGAGAGAGAGAGAGAGAGAGAGAGAGAGAGAGAGAGAGAGAGAGAGAGAGAGAGAGATATCTACAAACAAAGAAAACATCAAACAACCAATTATGTTCTTAAACATTACAATGAAGAATAAAACAAAAATACCAAAAGTGTTTATGTAATTTATATTTTAATAGACAGAATTAGTGAAGATGGACAACAGTTCTATGAGACACATGACAGGAGGTGGTGTTTCATGTTATTCTATGCGATGGTTCCAACATGTGAAAGTGCCATCTTACACAACATGTCATATTATGAATTTGTCAAACAATGAGCACTAATGACTGTTGTCTGGTGTAGGCTATTTACTTTTGCAAGCTATCATGTGCCATTTACCAGCAGATAAATTCGTTCAAAACATTTACTGTACATGTTCACTTTAAAACATATCAAAAATAAAGACAATTCATCAACCAGTAACATGCCCTAAACAGTGTAAGCAAAACATTCACTATTCATGTCCACTTTAAGCCACACAAAGAAAAAAGATAATTCATTAACAAGTCAAAACATGCCCTAAATAGTGTACAGAAAAACACACAAGGTGTCTCGGATAAATTACACACAACATAGATATGACACAAGTTGCTGAAAACACCATCAATTTACAAATTAAAGCAGCAATGTGAAAATGTACAGAAAAGGTGAAAGTTTACAACACCAGATGGTATGAATCAACCTTTCTTTCACAATTCTGACAACACTGCTTATTAAGTAATATAATGTTAAGACCTAACAATACATGCAAAAGAGAATTAGATACAGAGATGAATAATCTAGGGAAGATATGGAAGGATCTACAGCAAGTAGCAAAGGATAGGATATCTGGTTGAGGTCTGTGCTTCTATTGGAAAAAAAAAGGGGGGGGGGGGGGGGGGGGGGTGGGGGAGAGAGAGAATAAGAGATATAAGAAGAAGAATAAATGTACCTTTCATACTTTACTCTTGTTAAAACAGGATGCACTTAGCTGCCACTGTTATGTTTTGTGAGAATTAAACCTTAATTGGATTTGAACATCAATGTACCTTTCACATGTCGAGCTTCAATAAGAGAAACAAAATTCAAGTGTCATATAGCGCTAGTGTTAAACTCAGCTAGACCAAACTAAATAAATGAAACAATTATTTGCAGGTGTAGTCTATAAAACACATAACATATACACTTTAAATTCTACAACGTACGTTGCAGTAAGCATATCGCTTTTATATTTTGAGAAAAACATATTCAATCAATCATGTGCCATGCCGGAAAGCGTGGGCGGTCATGATTCGCCATTTCACTCGATCACCAGAGTCGTGGATCAGCTCAGTGTTCCTGTCTCGTCCATGCCATGTGGCCAAGCCATCCAGGTATTTTCCTCTCGGTCTTCCTCTTGGTCTGTTCCCTTCGATCTTGCCAGCTGTCACTAAGTTCTCCAGTCCATTTCTTCTCATAACATGTCCAAAAAATTTTGACTGTCTACGTCTAATTTCTCTAATCAATCTACGATTTTCATTTGTCTCTTGTAGTACTTGGTCATTGGTTTTTCTATCTGTCCATGGTATTCTTTGCATTTTCCTCAGAAACCACATTTCTGCAGCCATCAGATGTTTTTCAGCTTGACTGCACATTGTCCAAGTTTCACATCCATACAAAAGAACAGGCTCTATGTATCCCCTCAACGCTCTTTTTCTCGTTTCAATTGACATCATTTTATTGGTCAGAATGTTTTTCATCTTGCTAAAGGCTACTTTCGCAATGGCGATTCTTGTTCTAATCTCTTCAAGGCATCTGCCATCAGATGTTATGACTGTTCCGAGATAATTGAACCGATTCACTTGTTGAAGAATATTCCCATTTACTTGTATATTACATTGTGGTACTTCGTTCTTCCTAGTGACGACCATAACCTGTGTCTTCCTACAATTTAATTCCAACCCCAGCTGCTCACTGTGTACAACCACAGCGTCTACTAATTGTTGCAGATCCTGTGCATTGTCTGCAATCAATACTGTATCATCTGCATATCTAATGTTATTTATGTTTCGTCCTCCAATGCTGATTCCATTTAGGTCTTCTACATTTCTGAAAATATTTTCACTGTATAGGGAAAAAAGATCTGGAGACATTACACATCCCTGCCTAACACCTCTCTTAATAGGTTGGTATTGTCCTACTTCATTATCAATTCTTATGGCAGCTTGTTGTTTCCAATATATGTTTTTTATAAGTCTAATGTCTTTCCCATCAATTTGTAGATCTGCAAGCATATCCACAATGTTGACATGTCTAACTCTATCAAAAGCCTTTGTGTAGTCAATAAAGCAAAGATGTATATCCTTGTTTACTTCTAAAGCACGTTCAATAACTGTTCGCAGCATATACACAGCATTTACTGTACCCTTTCCTTCTACAAAACCACATTGTTCTTCCCCTATTTCAGGTTGTATTTTCTTCCTCACTCTTTGCATGATAATTCGTAACAAAATCTTTGTGATGTGACTCATTATACTAATTGTTCTATGTTGATCACATTCTAAGGTTCCTGATTTCTTTGGGATTGCAATAAATACAGAATTACATAATTCAGAAGGTATATCTCCAGTATCATATAATGTGTTCAGCAGTCTAGTGACTTGTTCTAGACCAAAACATATTATCTTATTCTATAAGACATTATCACGAACATGTGCTTGCTCAACTTACTTGTATTTCACATTCCAATACTGTATTCTCAGTACAAATGTGCCTTTGTGTGTGTGTGTTGCTAACTCATTTCTGACTGGCATATAGTACACATACAATCATTTAAACAAAGCAAAAGAAAATCCTTCTCATTATCATGTTGTTCAGTGTGAAGACTAACATGAAGTTTTGAACATGTTACTGCCCATAAATTGGTTGCTGGGAAATTATGTGATGTTTTCCCCATGACTTTACATTAAAACACACAAGATTAATTTCCTAAATTCACTTGTGTAACATCTTGCAAAGTGCCAATATTTTCTTGCAGTCTGTTATCTTTAATGCATGAGTCACATTTTGGCAGCATGAAAAAAAAAAACATCACTAAAGAATAGGTAATAAGTGGCTATGTGAAGATGACCTATGTTAATATTTTAACAGACAGTTTGAACTATGTTAATATTTTAACAGACAGTTTGAAGGATTGCAGTTAACAAATGAACAGACCATGAGTGGAAGAGTTGCACATTCTTGTAATCTTTTTAGCTACATATTAAGGCACCGCTATCACAAAACAAAAGCATTGTTTTTCAATTTTGTTTTTGCTTATCGACAATAACAGAGACCATATGAATATAAACTGTAACATTAAATGAAAAACTGACACTATACTTGTACATTGCAGCTGTTGTGAAGATGGCAAATGATCTGATTTGACACTTACACCACTTCTGTTAAAACATTTGACAAACAATTCTGATAAGCATTCATAATAAAAATGTAATACAAGAATTTTCAAAACAAAGCAGCAACAAATTCATACAAGGGAAACACCTGGCATAATTTAACAGTATTATTTAACCCTTTTAGGACAGCCGGGCCGAAATCCTGGCCTTGCGGTCACCATATTGCTCTATTCAAACAGACGACGGGGCCGATCATCGGCCCTGTTTGTAAGAACTGCTTTGATTGGTTAGCTTTTAATAGTACAGGCCAATCAAATGCTGCCCTGTAACCGTCAGCCATTTTGCTTTTGAAAATGGCAGGTTACAGCACGCGTTTCTAACAGAGGGATTAAATTTGTGAGTTTTAACGCAGATACCCGGTTTTTCGTGGATTTGTGAGTTCTAAAATGGCCAGCTTTGAACCCGAAGACCGTACTAGCATTAGTTAGTTAGTTAGTTAGTCGACAGATCATCCTCGTTGCACATCGGACCATTCAGTCCATAAGTGCTTGGATCCCCTCCTCAGCAAATCCCGCAGCGTGTAGCGGCTAACGACGCCAGTTCTGTGTTGGTTTATCAATCTTCTTTGGCTTCCTGCGTAGTGTTCTTGTTTGGCCACCCCTCTTTTAATTTGCTGCTCTCGCAGTCTGGCCATTGTTGTAGATTCACAGTCATCACTTGGTTCTTGCAAAAGTCTCACTTCTCGTAGAGCATTCAGAATGTCAGCCTGGTCCATGGCGCGTCCGCCCTCCACAGTAGCCTCACCTGCGAGCTTGTCAGCCCGCTCATTTCCTTGTACTCCCGCATGACCTGGCACGAAGATGAAACTACTCTTTGCCAGCCGAGACCGCTCCAGAGGCAGCAACCATTCTCTTCGGATCGACCCCTCCTCTATCCTCTTGATCATGTTCATTGAGTCGCTAAGGAAACAAGCCCTAGTGAATGTCTGTGTCTCGAGCCATGTTATTGCTTTACTTACTGCCATGACTTCCATGGTCAGGCTACTTGTGGTTTCAGTGAAAGCACCAAAGTCCTCCTTCACAATTCTCCCTCCGACCCGAGCTGTAAAGGCCCATGAGCTTCTCACATGTCGGACGACCGACCCATCTGTGTAGATGACCGCGTCACTGTCTAGCGAATTCTCGAAAATCAACGCTTGTACTTCAGCCTCCACAGCAGCCGGATTTTCTTGTCTGCATTTTCTATCTAGTTGGATGCAAACTGAAAAGGATGTGCAGAAGTCTGTTGGCACTTGCACCCACTCCTCGCCAGGTTCTAAGTCCTCAAGTGAACACACCTGTTGAAGAATGTCTTCGGCTTGACCCATCCACGACCGTCCTCTTTTTAACCTGCTGCCCTTCACCTTCCTAATTTCACTATGCAGTGGATGCTGTGTGTTTGCGTTAATTCTGAGGTAGGCGCGTGCCCTGCAAACTTGCATTCTCTCTTCAATGGTTGGAAAATCAAGAAGGTAGCTCATCGCCCTGCATGCTGTATCTCTTGTACATCCAAGAATAATGCGCATAGCTTCATTCTGTATCCTTTCCATCCTTTCTATCTGCTTATGGCTGAGAGTCAGGATTGCCATTGCATACTCCAAAACAGACATGAGCAGCCCCTCGTACAGAAGACATAGATGGCGCTGCTCACAGTTTGCTGCCGCCATCACCCGCATCGCTGCCAAGCCCCGCTTGGCCTTTGTTATCACCTGGTCTATGTGCACATTATAAGCAAGGCTTCGATCAAACCGTATCGCCAGGTAATTCATTGCCTGCGTTCTTTCCACCGTCTCTGAACACAGCATTACAGTTGGTGTTGGATTGTTGACAATATGATTATTCAACGAGAACCAAGTCACTGTCACTAGCATTGACTAGCTCTGATAGTAGCGATTTTGTCAGTTCAAGACTGTCAGATAATGACTTTAGTGATACAGAAAGTGCCCATGAGGATTTCAACCTCGTGTACCCGTAGTTTTGTGTATTGGGAATAAAAAGGATCATGTTATCTATACCTATTCATGGCAATGGCCGGACCAAAAAACATGTCGCCAGTTGATAGCCCACCTATCACAAATGTCAATAGGGACTTCATAGTTGTTGTTTATTTAACCATAAGTGTTTAAAATTATTCTAAAGTGGTGTAGGTGTTCAATGAGGAAATTTTAGGTGAGTACCATTTTAAAAAAATATTTAGTACCAATTCATACATAGTGGTATGAAATATTTTATTTTTCACAAAATACAAATGAGGTCATCAAATTTGCATAAACATGAACAAAACAACTTCAATCATACACAGAAATAAACTTTACTATATCCTCTTTAAAAATATATATACTTGTATATACCTATATAGGGTTCTAATATTTTTTTTTTGAATTTATAAAATTGTCACTTCAGTCATTTCTGTACTCCAAAAAAAATGGCTCGTCTTCTTCAGAGGGAAACCTAAATTTGGCCCAATATTGTTCCGTCCTAAAAGGGTTAATAGAAACACTTTGCTATCATCTCCATGGAGTTATATTGGTGATCTCTTAAAATAAGTTTGTTGCATATTCTTTACAGGATGTTTGCAATCAACACCAGCATTTTTTGCTGTTGTTGATGTCTTGGCAAGTTTATGTTCAGTAGTTTGCCATTGCTTTCTAAACGACCGGCACCCATACAATAATTTAAAAAAAAACCAGTGCAACGCAGTCTGCTGCCAAATCGCGCACGGCTGTTTCGAACGCGGGAATCAGGGATCATGAACCACGTCCATAACTCTTTTTGCCATAGATGAGCCCTCATATGCCAGGAAGAGAGTGCTGTCTTGACCAGGGCAGATGACATAAACTGGGGCGAGCTGTACTATTGATGCTGCCCGCCATGAGTTTTCTGGCTCATTGAATCAATCCCACTAGGTGCGGGCTCTCTGTTATGTATATTCTTAGGGTTGAAGGTTCTCATTGCGGCGCTCATACACATGTAGGTTTCTGTGTGCATCAAGAATGTTCTATGAGCGCCGATACTGTAGGAGTGACGACAGCCACTTCTTTAAGTCAACACAACTCAATGAATCAACTGCACACAGTTTAAATTCACAGCTTCTTTTGAATCTAGGTGTTTAATAACATACACTAATATTTACGTCACAAACGATACCTAGAATCCACGACTTTACAATAAACAATAATAATAATCACATAACCTAATCACAGACGTAGCGGCACATTTGTTGGCCATGCTACAAAGTTAAGAACTATGTCGAAACTCGATGGTAGCTCAAAACCAATTGACTACCTGCAGGGGAAGTTGTCTCTTACTCAGAGACCTGCCTCAATATTCTCATGGGATGCATGATTTTCTATCTTCTTGTCTTCACGCTGGGTTGCGCAAAGGTGTAGGCTGTCTGTTTACACCGAGTGGTCCATGACCTACCTTTGGTCTATGGCATTTTTGCCACAGAGACTGGCATTTATAACTTGCATCAAATTATGCTTATCATGAAGGGGCTGCTATGAGTGTGGCATTCTGCCAAGGACTTGTTAGATAAACAAACTATAACTAAATATTTTGAAGTTCTTGTCTTTAATTTTGAATGAAGATATGTCAGGTGGCCTTAATTCCACAGGCTCAAGACCCCCCTGCCATACACTGCAAGGTACTATATAGGCAGTAAATTGCAGTTTTTTGACAGATGTGCTGTTATATGGTACACTTTAGTTATCTAATTCCTTGCTGTTTCGGAGATCCTTACTTTTAAAGAGAAAAGTAATCCTAGGAATTTCACTTATTATAGAAGTTATGCATTAAGTGAGTGCAAGATCCAGACACTAGACCATTAGTTTCATGTCTCTGGGATTTTCTCTATGCCCGCCTTTTTCATTACATTCAGTACAAACTTACAGGTCTTAACTTCAAGCCAGCATTTTCTAGTTTTTGTGATGGAAAGCCAGTATTTGTGATGTGAAGTTTATACCAACATTTTTGTTTTTTAGTTCTGGATACTCTGAATAATTTTTAAACTATCGTGATTTATATTAAGAATCAAGTTATCTTTCAGGGCAAATTGATAAATGCTCCACCACAACAAATGCTGTAAGATACCCAATAATGCATTGAATTAATCCATAAACAGGAGGTAAGCATGGCTGAATGGGTAAGAGCATTTGCTCTTAAACTTCAGGTGCACTGATGCAGAGGTAGCAGGTTCAACTCCTACACTGGTCAGTAGGACTAAAATACTGACTTCTCGTCCTTGACTTGGGGACATACATTACAAGTACCTCAGCAGTTGGAGTGGGTTTCCCGATGGCAAGGAACATTGGTAATAGGGAAAGCTAATCCACACACAAAATTCAGCCTGGTGCACTAGAAGTAGCAGCTTGTGAAGGGTTGCGTTCCAAGTGAGCGAACGCCTAAAAAATATCCACACAACTTTAACAATACTTTCACTTGTTTTAGTTTATCTAGCTACCCAACTAAAAAAAAAGATTAAAAATTGTGAAGTGATACACAGTTGTTAATTTGTTAACATCAGAATCACTGTAAAAATGCACTGTCCCACATATTTTCAGTCTCCTTGAAAGCTTTATTTACTAACTACATTTAGGAACACATTCCCTAGCCTTAAGTGAGACAGTGGAATTGTCTTAGTGAGCTATTTTTTTCTGATTACCATAGACAACAACAGCAAACAGCTTGTAACTGATTTTTAATGTAAATATTTACATAAATACACATAAACAGCTCACTATCATGATGCATTTGAAACACACTAAATATTGTACTTTCTGATGTAATTTCAAAAATAGGATTACTTCTTCTTCTGCATTCATCCAGTTTTCTTTTTTTCCCGGACGTGATTGCGTTGTGCCTGTTTACAGCAAAGCTGAGTTCTTGCACCGTTAGGCTGACACATCCGACTTCTGCTGGCATTTGTTGACCGGGTTAACCTTCCCGGAAAAATAGGATTAAATTTTAGCCAACTACAATTTATTTTGGGAGTCATGGTAGAATGTGATTAGAATGCTTGTTTTCAGGCCCAGTGGTCATTTGATCGAATTCCCATGAAGGCATGGTTTAAAATATAGCCTGTGCTACCAGGTCAATTCAGCATTAAATGGGCATCAGGATATACCCTAGGAAATAAAGGCGGCTAGTGTGGTATTGACCACATCGCCCACCGAACTATACAAAGGATGCTAGCACCATACTGTGCTTCAAGGCATAAAAAACATCCCTTTACTTTTTACAGTTAACATACCCCATAAGCCTTGTGTGTAAAAGGGTCCTTTAATTATATTTTCTTAAACAATTTATTTTCACTTCGCTGTACAGCCAGATGGAGTGTCAATTCCTGTGGGAATTTTTTTGCCCTAACAGAAAGAAAATGTCAATTTCTCTGGCTATTGGTATTTAATGTTATAATATCTCCATCCTCAATGTATTCATTTGGAATACTTTAATAATTATTTGGCTGTAAAGCAGCTGATAAAGTGTTTCTCATTTAAATTAATTTTCTGTATTTACAATGAAGTGCCCGATTCTCATTTACTGAAGAGAAATATTGGCTTCAAAGGGCTGCAAGTGAATGAACTGAGTATCAACAGTTTGACATCAAATGTATCTCAAATGTACACACAATCTCCCCCAGGCACCACATCTTTCAAGGTAAGTGTTAAGTCTTGTAAAATAAAACACAAAAAAGTCTCCATGGCAAAATGGTTACGCCACCTACCTCATGCTCCGAAGGTAGTGGGTTCAATTCAGGGCTATGCTGTTTGGTTCACGAGTGCAATTTTCTCAGACTATAGGGGGTCATCACTGGCACCACAGATTTTGTGCTCTGGGTGACACTTTTGGCAGGGCTACCTGCGGAAAGAGACCAAGCCATGTGGGATAAACCCGGAGCAATGATGTCGATGCCCTTGGCTTTGAAACCTTTAAAATACAAAAACAGAGCAACTAAACAAGGCTTGTCCTAATTAAATAGAAATGAACACCATGTGTTGTCTTAAACATGTGATTTTTCTCTCCCTCAATCTACCACATAACAAATACAGAGACAAACAAAAGGTGAGGGAATATCAATATTTCCTGATGTGTATGCCATTTATTGTTTCCAAGGCATGCTTCCTCTTGGAATCATATCTAACAGGTATTGCCGTTGTAGATCTTGCTGTTTTGCATAAGGAAGATTGTAAGGGAAAGGACTGCGATGGGAAAAAGCTTGAAGGCCTAAAGGTTGGCCCAGCTGTGCTTGCTGGTAAAAGCTGTGGTGTTGACGAAGCTGTTCCGCACTTGGTCTGAAGTTGGCAACAGCTGCAGGCTGCTGCTGCGTTTGCTGCTGCTGCAGCTGCACTGGCAGCAGAAATCATTGGAGCAGATGGGTGCTGAGACTGAGGAGTAGTGCTAGATGAAGGCTGAAGGGTAGGGGTTGATGCTTGCATGCGTTCGATTTCCTGTTCTTGTTGTAAAGCTTTGACAAAAGCAGACTTGAGTCGATTTGTGTGCTCTTGCTTCAGTGCTTTCTTTTGATTGGTTGTCACACAGTGCTCACAAATTACATTCTTAGAGCCAGGTTTCTCCCGCTTCCAGACAGGTGTAAAATCTGAGCCACACTGTACACAAGTGAATGGTGTGCACACAAATCTTTCATCTGGATTCTTCTGCCCACGTGCAATGAGCTGGAAGTCTATCATGTGATTAACTACCTCTTCAAGACCTAGAAGTAAAATGAAGTCTGGGCAGGCTAGTGAAGGAATGAAGTTCATTTCTGGTGGTGGTGGCTTGGGTGGGGGTATCTGCAAAAGTGTTTTCTCCAACTGTTTACGTAAAGCTTGTTTGGCTGCTGCCTGGCGCTGAGCCGGGGTTTGGGTGTCTTGTGGCTGAGGAGGAGCCTGTGGCACCTGAGATGGCTTCTGAGTTATTTGCTGCTGTTGCTGCTGCTGCTGCTGCTGTTGTTGAATTCGTTGCTGACTACGAATTGCATCATTACCTCTGGGGATATTCTGTGGCACAATGCCACGGGATGAATGAGATGGCTGCTGAGATAAACTTCCATGACCATTACCAGAGCGGGCGGCAGTCACCAGTGGCGGAGGTCCTTGTTGAGACCGTGCAGGTAAGTTGTTCATCTGCTGTCCCCACATGTGTGGACTTTGAGTGACATTGTGAAGAGCCTTTGAGGCTGGCTGACTACCTCTTACTAAAGGTGGTGGATCACGGTGTGGCTTTACATGGTGTTGGTTGAGCTGTTTAGGAGGTTGAGGTCTTGGGGCTGGTGTCTGTGGGACAGATTCTTGAGGATGCATAACCTGACTCTGCCTTAATTTCTTTAAAAGAACCAGGGTGGCTTCCTCATTCCGCAACTGATTCTGAAGGGCTTTAATTTTTTTCAAAATACGACTACGACGCATGGCAGCTTCAGGACTGTCATCATCTTTGAAAGCTTTCAGATCTTCTTCTTCGTCAGAGAGCATGATTATATCATCAGGAGAACGTAACTTTTCCTTTTTAATATCAATATTTTCTTTCTCACTCCCTTCTGATTTTATAGTTGAGGTTTCATCAGCTTGATCCTCGCTGTCACTTCTAGTGTCTTCTTTCTTGATTTCCAAAATAATATTTGAATCTTTCTTTGAATTGGAAACTTCTGCTTTTGAGTTTTCAAATTCATCATCTAACCTTAGGACTGTTTCTCCCTTGGATGCTTTTGCTGTTGCTAACAATTTGTTTTTCTCACCAGTTCCACTTGCTTCATTTTCATCCATGTTTCCCTTCTCTTTCTTTGCATTCATTTCGTTTTTGTCACCATCATAAGCAATGCTCTCTTCACTTGCATTTTCCGAAACAGCTTCGTTCTCAGTAGCAATAAATGGTGCCTCATATTTGTCAAGACCTTTGCTGCATGCTTTTATTGATTGAATCGGGGTGTGTGCTGACTTTAAAGTGTCCTCCGGTTTTAATCTGGATAAACAAATGAATAATAATTAATTAATAAATATATAATCAAATGAGTTGATATGTGAATATGAGGAGAGAGAGAAAGAGAAGGGAGAGGGAGGTGAGAGAGAGAAAGAGCTGGATTGAGAGACAGACAGAAGAGAGCAAGAGGAGGAAAGGAGAGAAAGAGAGAGATATTATGGTAGCAAACTTTCAGTCCCATGTGTAGTGCAGGCCAACATTTGTGATATTCATTAAATATTCATTAAAAGATCATTATTCATTTTCTATACTGTGAAATTAGCTGAAGGCATTCTCTTTTAAGCAAATAAATATTCATATACAGCAAGGCACTTTATACTTTCCCTATAATCTATATAGGAAGCAAAGTAATGGTAAAAATACATTAAATGTTGGTACATGGAATGTCAGAACACTTGGCCAGAACGAAAAGTCAGAAAACATCAAGACGGAAATGGAAAGAATGAAGATATATCAGGCATTAGTGAAATGCAATGGCCATGTGCAGGGTAAAAACATTTAGATAAGTACAAAATTATTTACTCAGGTGGGAAGGACTACAAAAGGGGAGTTGGCATAATTTTGGACAATCTCAGATAGAATGTTATTAGTTAAACTCCTTGGCAAATCTCTGGATATTAACATAATATAAGCATATGTGCCAACAGTAGACAGTGCAGGAGAAGATATAGATATATTTTAAAACGACTTAGATATATGACCGTGGTCAATGTAACAATTTTGAAAAGACCCAATACTCTTGGATTTCAATGCCAAAGCAGGCAATGAGAAGGTGAGTGGCATGACTGGTGGCTATGGCCTAGGTGATAAGAATGAGAGAGATGATAGATTAATAGCATTGGGCAGAATATCATATGATAATAGGTAATACCTGCTTCAAACACCTTCCTCGGCAATTATATACATGGAAAAGCTCTGGAGATAACATTCGTAATCAAACTGACTACATACTGATTCCAAAGAGATTCAGAAGCAGTTTAGTAGGAGCAAAAACTAGACCAGGAGCAGATGGACACAGTGATATTGTGCCAGTTATAGCAAAGATGAGGTTAAACCTCAAAGAACATCTAGTTAGATCATTGTTTAAAATAGACAAAGAAATTAGAGAAAGGTACAATGTTACTGTAAAGAATAGATATAATGCCATGGATATAATGCAGACTATTGATGAACAATAGGACATGTTGTGGGAATCAATCCAACATACATCAAAAGAAATCATTCCACCTAAACATAGAATTGCAAAATAGAAATGGATGACGAAAGAAAAAGCAAAAGTGAGATAGAAATTACAATAACCATGCCATTGTCTTGTAACCTGTCAATATTGTTAAGGATGTCAAGAGTGTTAAGCATGTGACATCATGGTGAAGACATCCACGGTGATGTCATAAGGACAGTTTAAAGATGACAACCCCACTTTTGACATGCATCAAATTTCAAATGAAAACCTTAAATATGTGTGTGTGTGTGTTTTTGTTTTTTTTCATTCTGAATAAAGAATAAATGTATCATTTTTCAATGTAGTCATCAATGCGTTCAATGCAAGTCCTCCACCGCTGATAAAGTGCTTGGATTCCTCTAGGAAAAAAAAAATTATCTTGGTCGCATGTGTAACCACTCATGCGCAACCTGCTATACCTCTTCATTGGACCAAAGTCTTTCCCACCAATGATTCTTTGAGTTGTCCAAACAGGTGGAAATCACTTTGGTCTAGTTCTTGACAAGTATCAATGAATCGTCGTGTTAATTCTGGAGTAAGCTGTCATAGCACCCACCATGCAGACACTTCTCGGTACTGTAGCACATCATGGATGACATGATGTCACAGAAGGTAACGCCATTTTAAAACTTCCTACTCCATTCATACACTTGCTGGACTTGACAGGCATGCATCACCATTACTTGACCTTCATTCACCTGATGAATTTCTATTGGTTTTCCCCTTCACTGATCAAAAAATGGATAACAGTACACTGCTCCTCTTTGGTGCATGTCAAAAGTTGGATGGTCAACTTTAAATTGTCCGTATGATGTCATCATGTTCATCTGCATTGTGATGTCACATGCTTAACACTCTTAACAACAATATTGACAGGTTACAAGACAACGGCATGGTTATTGTACTTTTTAATCACACTTTTATGGTTTTCATTTAAAGCCACCTCGTATAATAGAATACATAAAGAAACAGTAAACAGATGCAAGGTGGCTAAAGAAGTCAGGGTAATCAACAGTGCATGGAGATTGGTACAAACTATTGAAAAGACACACATTCCATGAATCAAAAAATAATTACAATAGCAGGTAGGAAAACATTAAACACCACTGGATGTTTAAAATCAAGGAATGGGGCAATATTTATGGGACAAAATGATATATAGTTAATAGATGAAAGGAATATCTTATAGAGCTGAAAGATGAAAGGAGACCAGATGTAAATATTCAAAACACTGGCAAGGGTCCACAAATACTTGTAGTGGAAGTTGAAGATGCACTACATCGCATGACGAAAAAAAAAGGCACGTGGTCCATACAACATTACATTGGAGGAAGTTGAGGCTCTAAGAGATATTGAAATAGAAATATTGACAAAATTTCTAAATGACATATACACTAGTGGGTACCTTCCTATTGATGTATTAAAATCCATCTTTATAGCTCTGCCAAAGAAATCAGGCCCTTCAGAATGTGAAGAGTATAGCACAATAAGTTTTATAGTCATATGAGAAGGCTGTTACTGAGAATAATAAAAAACAAGATTAAACCAGAAATAAGTGATAGGTTTGTAGAGGGAAAGGGCACAAACAATGCTATATATATTCTCAAGACACTATTAGATAGAGCTAAAGAAGTAAAAACATATCTGTACTTATAATTTATAGACTATAGAAAAGCATTTGACAATGTGGAACATGAGAAAATAAGTAACTAAACACTGATGGTAACGATCTGTGAATAATAAAGAACATACATTGGCAGCAAACAGTAGCCCTAAACAACCTGTTAAGAACATTTCAGTGTATAAAGAAGGGTGTCGGGCAAGGTTGTGTAATGTTTCCTGGTTTGTTCTCATAGTACAGTGAACATGTAATGAGATCTACAAAAGAATGCCTGGACTCCTGGTTGGTGGACATAATATAAATAACTTACGTTATGCTGATGACACCATCTTGATAGCAACAAGTCGGAAGGAACTACAGGAAATGATAGATGGTGCTTGTAGAAAGTGAAAAAAATGGGTCTTAGCTTGAATATTAGAAAGACAGAAGAAACAGATTGTGCCTAAATGTACAATTAAAGTAAATGACATTTTGGGGCACGTGCAGAAATACAGATATCTGGGCACATGGATAACATCAGATGGAAGATTCATAACAGAGACAAACAACAGAATAGGACAAGCAAAAACTGCATTCTATCAAATGAAGAATATTTTATGCAATAGGTTCTTGTTCTTGGAAGTTAAAAAGAGTTCTTGCATGTTACATAGATCAAGTTTTAACTTACGTCTGCAAATCTTGGTCAACTAGTAAACAGGCCCAAAAATATCTCTAGAAGGCTTGGAGATGTGGTTTTATAGAAGAATAGTAAAAATTCATTGGACAGCCAAAAAGAGAAATCTGGACATTTTTAAGTAGGCTAAGAACAGTCATTTTTTGGCAACATTATAAGACAAAATCTTTATATAAGACTATATATAACTTTTATAAGACAAAAACTGAACATATTGTGACAAACGAAAATATTTGTGGAGAAATAGAGGAATACATTGTCAAAAAAGTCTTGACAGTCTTGTCATGATACAGAAGGGAGTCAACACATGAATTGATTGATGTCGTCATTGATCTATGCCGTCAGAGATCACAATCTGTGGAGAAGCATGATCACCCATGCCAGCTGGCAAAGGACTGGATGGTGAGGATAATCTATATACTGCTTTGTTCCTCGTATATTATCGTCATCATCAAGTGCCATTTACATTGACGGATGGCAGCAATGAATCATGAAGAGTTTCTGCCCCGAGCCTTAGTTGTAAATTCTAAGCTCCAAATCTCTCTCTGTATACCTTTCATGTAGATCAGGGGTAGACAAAAGCAGGGCGCCAGTTGACTGGAAACGTTTGTTAACCTGCTAGTCTGAATTGTCAATCATTTTCTTAATCCGTATTTGAACAGAAAAAAAAAATCTGCTGGATCCTGGATTGTGTTTAGTTTTTCTGCCTATGATTAAACTAAAAGAATAATTTTTAATAATTTAAAATACCAATTCAAGTTGCTTGATGAAACTTACCTTTTTCTAGCATGGGTTTCATCATTATCTTCCATATCTACTACCTCCGCTGAACGTTTCTTTTCCAAGTCTTCAGAATCTGACATGATTTTCAGGCTTTACCTAAAGAGAAAAAAATAGGGAAAATATACTTACATTATATAACTAACCAAAAAGATAAAGATGGATGATTTAACTTGTACTTGCAAAGAGTTTACATCAATTCTTTTCTTTTGTGTTGTACTGTCTATTTTTATACCGGATGGTATTTGATCTGCCTATTTATACTGCACAGCTATGATATTGTGCCTTGTAACTGACACATCGGACCTCTTCCAGATATTTTCCTACACAAGGTTAGCTTTCCCAGGTAGTTTCATTTGATATCTCACTGTCTCAATGTGTTGATGTGACCCACATCCATTCCCTTCACAGGAAGTGCATTCCATCAAGCAACACATGGGTATTGAATGCCATCCAAAGCTCCCATTAATTCAGAATCTACATCATTCTGTGATTTTGGGCTTGCCCAAAAAAACTTTAACATCCTGCATTGTTGCTTAGCCTCACTTCCTTCATACTGAGTACACAACTCAGCATGGTTGTACCTGTAAAGTCTTGTGCGATGCAGTCTGTGGACTTCAGACTTATGACTTCTCCACAAACAGTAGTTTGATCCCTTAATATGGTACGATGGGAGTTCAAATGAAAACCTTAAATGTTCCAGTAACTCTTTGAGTTGTCCATACAGGTGGAAATCACTTGAGGCTAGGTCTGTGAGTACAGGGGATGTGGTTCACACTGAAAGTGGGGGTCTTTTAGATGGTTTCAACCATTGGACGGGCAGAATAGGGTCAAGCAATGTCATGTTACTTCTTCTTCTTCTGCGTTCATCCTGATTTTTTTTTCGGATGTGACTGCGTTTTGCCTGTTTACAGCAGAGCTGCGTTCTTGCGCCGTTAGGCTGACACATCCGACTTCTGCGGGCATTTGTTGACCGGGTTAACCTTCCTGGGGGTTTCTTAGGACGTTTGAATCTCACTGTTGTGGTGTTATCCCCCATCCTAGCTGGCCCATATAGAACAGCCAAAGACATCCTGGTCAACCCTCAAGGGAAGGCAGGGGCAGACCATGGGCATTCCCCGCCATCCAAGGAGGCTTCCATACTTGCAGAGCCATCACACAGCGCTCTGGTACTGGGCTCACCCAAGGAATCGTCACGTCCTGCACATGGCTGCTTAGCCTCACTTGCGTATATTGGGCCTTCCGTTCACCATAGGCTGTTCCTTCGGAAACCAGAAGAATGCAGTCTGCAGATGACATCCACACAGTGAGCTTTCGATTAAGACTTTCCACATAATGGATTTGCTATCCAAGCAATATTCCATTTCGTGCCACTAGGACACTTTTTCCACCTTTTATGAAGCCCACACAGTGAGCTTTCGATTCGGACTTTTCACGTAATGGATTTGCTATCCAAGCAATATTCCATTTCGTGTCACTAGGACACTTTTTCCACCATTTACGAAGCCCACACAGTGAGCTTTTGATTCGGACTTTCCACGTAATGGATGTGCTATCCAAGCAATATTCCATTTCATGCCTCTGGGACGCTTTTGTAACCGACATACCTGTGGTATGAAGTGTGGCAGTCTAAATACATCTTCATGCACCTTTAGATGTCAACCTGAATGTAGTTAAAGTAAGCTGTAGTCAACTTGAGCTTGTTGATATCTCCATAGAGCTTGTCCTCAAATGAAGCAGGCGTGGGCCAAAATATCTTTCTCTGTTCTGCATATATTGGGCACTCCTGCAGCAAATGTTTAGCTGTCATTTTACCAGTTCCACAATTACATTCATCGGTATCTCCTATCTTTAGTTTATTGAACAAGTGGTGTTTCAGCCTGTCATGTCCTGTGCGGAGTCTGAAGATTTCTACTTGTTCTCTTCGGTTGAGTTTGTAATATGCATCATCCTTCTGGTGGCCTGGATGCTCTGATTCCCATTTGGTTCTATAAGTGCTTTTTATAAACCTTTTTGCCTCATTATAGGTTATGTCTATGTCAGGCTGTGGTAATCGTCCACCCTCTTTTGCTAGTCTGTCAGCCTCTTCATTTCCAGGTATGCTGCAATGTGATGGGATCCACTGTATTACAACTTTTTTGGATTTCTGGCATAGACCATGGAGTGCTGCTCTTAGGTCAGCTAGTTCTGTGCTGTTTTTGCTCTTCAGTATTGAGACAGCTGACTTTGCATCTGTGAAGATAGCTATTTGCTGCTCTTTATTTTCCTCCATCAAGAGCATTTCTGCTGCAGTTTTCAAAGCCTCTACCTCCGCTTTGAAGTTACTTGAAAATTTTCCAGTTGCCACTGACTGTGTTTTTATCACTCCATTTTTTAAATTAAGGAGAATTCCTCCTCCTCCATTTTTAATTGAATCTTTGGCTGATCCATCTGTATATGCATGGGTCCAATTGCTGCTTGGGTAATGTTCTTTTATGTAGTTTAGGGTTATTTTTCTTCTTTCGGTTTCATTCTGAGTGTTCTTTTTCTCAATACCAGGAATGTTTTCTATCATCTCAGGCAGTTGCTGCTGTCTCCAAGCTGGGAAGTTGTGTGCATTGTAAATGGGCTTGACTGTTGATATGTTAAGTATGGGATCTGCCCTAATCTTTCGTTTTGCAGTTTCTACAAAGTTGCTACGCTTCAGTCTTCCTTTTCCAAAACCATTAAACCTGTTATACATAGGGTGGTCTGTCAATCTTCTAAATTTTTCTGCTTGTTGCTGGGCTCTGCTATCTCTTCTGTCCTGCATTGGTTGTAAACAAGTGATCTTTTCTAGTTCATTAATAGGCGTTGTCTTCAGGCTTCCAGTTATGATTCGCATTCCTTGGTTTTGGACTCTACTTATTTTGTTAAAGTTTGCCTTAGCTGCTGTTGCCCAAGCTGCAATGCCATATTCCAGTACTGGCCTCACCCGTCCAGTATATAACTTCTTGAGAACTTTCTCATCTGCTCCCCACGTTGTACCAGCAAGCTTTTTCATGATTGCCATTCTCTGCCTTGCTCTTGTTCGATTTTTCTCAACCTGTGTCTTCCATGTCAGGCGACGATCAAAGGTGACTCCTAGATAGTTTGGATTTTCTTCATGGCGCAATATTTTTCCATTCAATACCAGCTTAGGTTGCTGAGTTTTATTTGAGAGGGAGAACACTGTGCATGTTGTTTCTCCTCACTTATCTTCACTAGCCATGATTTTGACCAGTCCTCTAGCGCTAATAAGGCTTGCTGTATTCTGCTGTTAGCTGTACTAATATATTCTTCAGATGTCCATATGGCTAGGTCATCTGCAAAGGAGGAATGTGTGTACTCTGGCTGGAAAATTTTCTGTGATGTCATTTATATATGCTAGGAATAATGTTGGTGAAAGAACTCCTCCTTGGGGGACACCTTGCTCCAACAGCATCATTTTGCTTGTTTGTCCTTGTACTTTTGTCCTGGCAGTTCTGTTCTCAAGGTAGTGGCTGATCCATTTATACATTTTTCCACAAACATGCATTTTTTGCAGTTTTACTTTCAGTCCTTCCTTCCATACTTTATCAAATGCTTTTTCTAAATCTATCCAGACTGCTAGTGTGTGCTTTTTCTCTTGGAAGGCATCCTCTATTTCCTGAGCTATATAGGTTATTTGATTGATCTTCAGTGGATCTGTACTTTCTGAATCCTGCTTGGTGTGGTGTTAAGAGTTTGTTTTCTTCCAGATGCCATGTTAGCCTGCCATTGATAATGCGTTCCATTAATTTTCCTACACAGCTAAGTAGACTGATAGGTCGATAGCCATTTGGTTCTTCCAGGTCTTTTCCTTTCTTTGGGACTGGTATTAGTATAGCTTCCTTCCATGCCTGTGGGACTATTCCTCTCTTCCAGCTGTTATTTAGGACTGCTAGTAGTTTCTTCTTTGCCTTGGCGCCTAGTCCTATTAGCATTTCATTTGTGATTCCATCCTTTCCTGGTGATTTCTTCTTTTTTAGGGTATTCATTGCCTGTTCCATTTCTTCCATTGTTAGATTTGCCATCATATATTCTGCTGCTGTCTCTGTATTTCTATGATGTGTCTGTTTATCTCTGATTGCTTTCTTCTGTTCGGTTGTAATATCAATGTGGTTTGCATTTGCATAGGTTCCATTAGTGCATTTGCAGCCTTTTTCCTGTAAGCAAGGCATTTCCTTGTTTAATTGTTATTTGTTTGTTTCTAGGTCCTTCATTGTTCATGGCTTTCACTAGTTTCCATAGTTTGTTTCCATCCCTGTCAAAATTCAGGTTTTCTGTTTTTTCCCTCCAACAATCTCTTGTGGTTTGATTTACTGTTCTTTTATATTTTGCTGAGATGGCTTTGAGAGAGATGTTTGCTTCAATTGTTTGTTCTCTCTCTGCTGTCCTCCTGGCATCTTCAACTTTGTCCTCCAAACTTTGTAGTTCTTCAGTCCAGTATGGTTTGTAATTTTTCCTCGCTCCTCTTGGAATGGACTCAGTGGCTGCCTGTATTATCGCTCTGTTTAGACTTTCCACCATTTGCTTTATGTTGCCATATCGTGTATTTATGTTTTCACAATATTTGTCTGTTAGTATGGCAAATCTGTCCCAATCTGCTCGTTTGTAATTCCAGCGGGGCAAGGGCTTTTGCTCCTGTGGAACATACTCCATATTCATTACAAGCTTGATTGGTCTGTGGTCACTACCTGCTAATTGGTCCAGCACATGGATGATCGATTTTGTGGAGGATGTCTCCTGTGCAGAAAGCTAAGTCTGGAGTAGAAGTGGTAAGCCATCTTCTGGAGTAGAAGCTCGGTGTGTCATCCGTTTGTTGAGTAGATGGAGATTTGAGTCTATTTCCCAGTCCTCCAATTCATCTCCTCTTTTGTCAGTATCTGGGTAGTCCCCGTCCCTCTGAACGGCTATTAAAGTCTCCGACAATAATGCAGTTTGTGTCAGTTATTTTCATGTTTGAGAGTGTGAGATCCTTATCTGCTGGGCTATACAGATTGTAGATTCTTATTTTCACGTCCTTTATCATTATATCAACACCTATAATTTCTGTTTGGTTGTCAGAGATCACAGATACTTCGCTGCAAGGTATTGTATTTCGTGTAAGTATTAGAACTCCTCCTTTGTGTCCTTTGCGGTCGAAACGTGTGGCCTGATATCCTCTGACTGAGAATTTGTGATTGGCGTTGAGGTGTGTCTCTTGAATGCATGCCACATCTATTCTATCTTTATGAAGACGCTGTTAGGGAGTCTTTCTTCTTGTAAACTCCTTCGGCATTCCACTGTAGTATGTTGTGTCCGGGGTATTTGGTCAATAGCTCTTAACCTACTCCTCTGTGACTTGACTCCACAGCACAGGGGAAGGTGACCACCAGTAGTCATGGGTGGACCCCCTCGAGGCAGGGGGCCCGGCACTATCGCCGCCTGATGGGACTTCACGGGATTAGCACCATAACGATTAATTTTGATCTTTGACATCATGAATTAAGTTACGATCATGTTACTAAAGGACACCTTTACAAAGAAGTTTGGATGTGATTACTGGTTGAAACTTCCTACTCCACTCATATACTTGCTGGACTGACAGGCATGCATCACCATATTGCACCTTCATTCGCTGATGAATTTCTATAGGTTTCACCCCTTCACTGATCAAACAATGGGTAAAAGAATGCTGCTCCTCTTTGGTGCATGTCAAAAGTGGGACGACCATCTTTAAACTGTCCTTATGTCACCGTTTTTGTCTGCACTGTGATGTCATGTGCTCAACATTCTTGACATCCTTAACAACAATATTGACAGCTTACAAGGCAATGGCATGATTATTGTAATTTCTATCACACATTTTAGGGTTTAGTTTAATGTGAATCCCCCATGTACTAAAAGCTCACACAGCACAATCTAGGATCACGATCTTTGTTAATGGCTGCTGCATTGGTTTTCACCTTCAGCCAGGCAAGAGCATAACTTTGCAGAAATCTGCAGAGCAGCATATTTTCCTGTTTTCCATGGAAGACAGACTTGCTTTGGACATATGTACCATTTTTAAGACATCAGCAAGAGCTGCTTTCCATTAGGTGGCTAATGAGACATTCCAGGCCACATAGGTGCCCTGGGACATTCAATGCAGCAAGTTCTAGACAAACTGGGTCTTTCCTCCAATTCTGAGAACTTTTCATGCACAGCAATATTTTCTCTCATTATCGTAGCAATGATTTACCCTTCAGGAGGACACATATTAGACGGACATTTTGGCACGAAATGGTGGTTAGTTAGTCGAGGTTCCAACTTCACGGCAACAGGGTCGTCCCCATTATGTCCATTCCCTGTGCCAGCGAATATCACACAAAATGCTCCCCAATGTCCAATGTGAAAAGTGGAATAGACAGGAGTCTCTGCAATCCAACAAGCCCTGCACAGGTACACTGTGCATAATGCCGCCGTCAGAATGCCAACACAATATATCCACACTCGCCACAGTTCATCGTCGATGGACTAAGGACTCGGCAGTCACCAGAAAGACCTCATTGACCCGGGTTTTCTCACATGGCTTGGTCTCTTGCCGCAGGACGACCCACCGAAAGTGTCGCACAAAGCATGAACTCCGCAGCTTCAGCGCCGACTCCCAGGAGTCTCCCAAAAAATGCACTCGTGAACCGAAAGGGCAATACAGTCAATTCAGCAACCGCTGGTAGCCATTGTTCTGAACATGCAGCTCACTGTACAGTACAGATGTAAAAGCATTCCACGCGAATTTCACAGCTCACGGTGTCACCCATGCACTCATTCAGTAGCAGAGCGACGGAACCATGCACTACCAGTCCAACATGAGGAAAATGCGATTGTAAACCATAGCCACAAGCATAAACACGCCACAAGACCCATCGGTTCAATGCCTAACCGCCATGCTGGCGACCGGAAGTCCCAGCACGAAATGGAATATTGCTTGGGTAGCAAATCCATTACATGGAAAGTCCAAATCGAAAGCTCATTGTGTGGGCGTCATCAAAGGTGGAAAAAGTGTCCCAGTGGCACAAAATGGAATATTGCTTGGATAGCAAATCCATTATGTGGAAAGTCCATATTGAAAACTCACTGTGTGGATGTCATCTGCAGACTGCATTCTTCTGGTTTCTGGAGGAACCGCCTGTGGTGAACGGAAGGCCCAATATACAGAAGTGAGGCTAAGCAGCCATGTGCAGTACGTGACAATTCCTTGGGTGAGCCCAGTATCAGCGCTATGTGTCGGCTTTGCAATTATGAAAGCCTCCTTGGATGGTGGGGAATGCCCATGGTCTGCCCCTGCCTTCCCTTGAGGGCTGACCCGGATGTCTTCAGCTGTTCTAAATGAGCCAGCTGGGATGGGGATACTACCACAACAGTAAGAGTCAAATGTTCCACGAAAACACCCGGGAAGGTAACCCGGCCAACAAATGCCTGAAGAAGTCGGATGTATTGGCCAAAAGGTTCAAATATCGCAGCTCTGCTGTAAACAGGCACAGCGCAATTATGTCTAAAACAACATTTCGGACAACCGCAGCAGGAAGACGGACATTTACCAATGATTTGGGAATGGGCTGATGACTGCTACAGAATTTATCACATTGGTTTCTGCATCTCTATGGATTTCACTAACTCAGAGATCCCCTACAATTCACTTAAGAAATACGAAGTGACTATTCACAAAAAATTGTGAATAATACTGAGATATTATTCACACACACACACAAAACTGCTTGACTACATTATTAATGTTTGTGGAACCATCATTGTGTTCTTAGTAGTGTAGTGGTTAGTATCTCTGCCTGTCACGCGGGAGACGGGTTCGACTCCACGCCGGCAATTTTTATTTTTTATATGGATCTGCGGAAGCTGCCGGGGGACGCAGCCCCCCAGGCAGCGACGGAGTGATTGAGTGTCGGAATCGATGGATCTAATAGATGTCTTTGTACAAAATTAATATCTCCACTTAGAGATGGAAACTTGAATCTGTGCGGCCCCCCTCCCCCATATTTTATAAATTTCATAACAATGAGCTATCCTTAATCTCTGGTATTCCCCACCTCATGCACTGTAATCCTAAAGGGTAAACTTAATGTTACAGTAGCTCCTAGCCTAATAATATAATAGTAGCATTTAATTATGAACAGTCTGCTAAACTCATCCTAATATTAATGCCTACAGCTACCACACGCATGCTTTTATTTTACTACCTGAGGCACGGTTATCTCACAGCAAAGTCCACAAGACATGTACCAGATAATATCTGACCCGGGAAGGTTAACCCGGTCAAAAAATGCCCGGAGAAGTCGGATGTGTCGGCCTAACAGTGCAAGAACACAGATCTGCTGTAAACAGGCACAATGCAATTACATCCACAAAAAAAACTCTCCGGATGAACAAGAAGAAGAAGATATCCGAAATATATGTACTAGCTAAATATTTCAAACAAGAATTTAGCCTGACAGAAAACACTGGTCTACACATTTTGTGTTCAATATGATACTGATAATAATAACTGTTTTTCTAAAGTCTATAATTTATGTTATATATTATTATAAAAATATAAATTTTATAAGATTTCCATTATGAAATATATAGTTAACATTTAAATTAAAACATAATTAATTGCAAGAATATTATTATTATATTCATTTTTAACAATAACAGTTAACTTAACACCCCCTTATGTGAAGAACACAATCTCATTTTAAAATCAAAATACTCAAATTACCTACAAAATATTAAAATAAATTTACCGTTAATTTAATTTATTTCAGCAGAGTAAACTACTAATACTATATTTATATTATTTTAGCATTTATTATTAAATTACTCAGCTGATTTAATTGTTATATAATAATTAATGAATGTTATTTTAATTATATTTACTGTATATTGTTACGAATATTCCATTTCACTGGTCAATGAGCAGTACGGTTTATAAATTTGTGATTTCTAAAAATCATTTACACATAACTCTTAATTTCTGTATCAAATACGATCAATCAATTCGGTTCCATTGAAGCTAGCGTCTGGGGTGGACGGTAATTTTGAGAACGTACACAAATTTGAGAAATCCCCGGCTTCTTGAAATTTAGAAACTTGTAAGTGAAAACAAACAGCTGTATTGAACTGCTCAATAGTCTACATCATTAATAAGCACAACTCACTATATTTCATTTGAATTACCGAAACCAAATTTGGTTTCAATGAAAGATGTAGCAAAAGCAGTTTAGAATGGTAACGCGTTTGCTATCAATCGTTGACCTCCATTATTGATTAAACAATATGGCGACGGGAGTGGCCAGATGCGACCTGTAAATGATAGACAGAAGAAAGTCACTTTAACCACCATCCCCCAGCCATTTTTAACATAGTCGAATGTTAAATAAATTTACTATTAGACTATTGGTACTGACTATTATTATCAACATGTTTTTGTCAGATCCCGATGTCACAACTCCAAAACTGTTAAAATCTCAGTTTTTATTAAATGCCACAAATATCATCTTTACTTTTACATCCCCAATTCTTTGTACGTAACACATTTCAATTGTCAGAATGCTCTATTATTACCTTATTGATTTGTAATGTATAATAAACTAAGAAAATGTTACACTTTGCGGTAGTTATGTACAGTTATCACCACACTGATATCAAACTCACAATTTATATAAATATTTTAGTCATAGAAGCATTCGTGAACTAGTTTAACGTGACTTTTTAATTGTAATTTTTTTTTTTAATTACAAGGCAAAAGAACAACTTGGCATGCTATGCAAACTAGGTCACATAATTTTGCTACGTCCTACTTAGATTTTTTTATTTTTTATTTTAATAGTACAAATAATCCTTTTCAGTGGACTCGTATTTCACATTACATTCCAGTATGTCTCCAAAACACAAAATGTATAGCCATAATTCTATTTGTAAACTTAGTTTTATTACTTGTTAGCAGACAAAGAAAAGTTGATAATTACTTACTAAACATACACAAGAGAAGGGGCGCTGTGATAGTTTCTGTTTCACACATGAATGGTTTCTTTTCACTGCAAGTAATAATACTAATATCACAACGGGCACGGTGTATCAGGCTTCTTGCCTTTAGTTTAGATGCTCAAAAATAGCTGCAATGGCTGGCACTGACGCTTTGAAGACGTAAAACGAAGAATCATTGGGGTGACATAAAACAGTCTTCAGAATGGAAATGACCAAACAAATGTATTATTTCCATTTGTTCATTTCGAAGGTTATATATGGATGAATTGTCGGATTTACAACAATAGAAATTCACGTTAGTGCTTTACAGCCACACATCAACTGTATGCCTTCCTGCTGCAGTGTTATCGATGATTTAGCATTAGTTAGACTTGTTTATTTAGAGCAGTATTTCCCAACCTTTTTTGTGCTATGCCCCACCTAAGCCTTTCTAAAATTCTTATGCCCCCCCCCCCCCCTCCTTCCCAACATATACATTTTTAATTTTTAATATTCAAATATTGAAATGTTCACTAAAGAAACTTGAATGATAGGTTTCAGGAAGAAATCACTAGGAAATTATTGTGCAAACACTAAGTAAATTTTCAAAACATATAATAGAGAACTGAAATTCAAGTACAAAATAATTTGAATGAAAGATTTTTCTATATTATTTTAATTATTAGTAATTATTTATTATTTAAATTTAGTGAGATCTTTGCGCTTGATGCTTGCTGCAAATAGATTTTATGCCAGGTTACAATTTAGTTAACTTCAGTCTCAAGTTTACCCGTTTTGTTTTATCCAGCCATTTTTTTTTTTTTTTAAAGCGGCAAATCATTTATGGCACTAAATCCGCATTCAGCTAAATATGAAGATGGAAACGGTAACAATAGTTCTCTTACACATTTGGTTGAATTTGGATATTTGATTTCTGTTTCCTCACAAAGCCATGCCATCGCCTCTTTTATATTAAATAAAGTTTTAATTGACTCATCAATCATCATTTTGCATTTCTGCGAGTTCTTCTTGATACTGCATATTTGAAATATCAGACAAATCCACTAACATTGGCTGCACCATCCAAGTTGGGAAATCGTCTCAGTAATTTATTATGGACTAGGACTGCTGACTGTCTCAAAGAGTCAGCTGGTGAAGTTAGAGAGCATACAGAACGAAGCTATGCGGGTCATTCTGGGATGCACCAGATACACCCCAGTAGTGTGTATGCATTGCATCCTTGGTCTGCCGACTGTTGCTGGTAGGCTCAAGGTGATGCAGGCGAAGGTATACCTCAGAGTAGCTGCTGACACAGGTCACCCGTTGCATGAGGCACTGGACGCAGTTAAGGGTCAGCGACTGATAAGAGGGAAATCATGGATGGCTCACGCGGAGGGTACAATCAGACAGATGTGCATCTTGGAGAACATTAGGCGAGGAGAGGAGTGGGTCAGAGTGCCAGCGGAGAGTCAGACTTTTGCAGAGTTATAATCACATTGAGCTGGGAGTGTAGGGAGTGGCCAGCAGGGGCCACGGAAGTGGAAATCTAGCAACTAATTCAGGATAATGCTCGCTCGGGTGATGTGATTATCTACACAGATGGTTCGGTGTCGAGAAGTAGAAGTGCCTGGGGATTCATAGCGAAAGCTAATGGCCGACGTTTGGTGAGGAGAGCCTGGCATATGATACCACAACATCTAACTTAAGAATGGAGGCTGAGGCGGTCACTGCAGCTTTCCGCTGGATCGAGAATACGATACACACACAGACATAGTGATTGTAACTGACTCAGAAAGCATGCTGAGGAAGGTGAAGACAGGCATGCTTCGTGCAGAGTGGCTTGCTTCGCTTCGGAGGTCACAGGTGGCAAGCAACACCTGGATCTTTTCTCCGGGACATGCCGATGTGCTGGGGAATGAACATGCGGACAGATTGGCTGGCGCTGCAAAACTTGATGGAGTATTGATGCATGACGCCACGGCAGACGTGGTTGCAGCCTCCTGGAAGCACGTGTACACCTCGGAAGAGTTAATGGATCATCATCGTCTGGCAAGAATGAGGCAGCGAGGAGTGACTAGGGGATCTGGCCGACGCTCGACGCTGAGAGGAAAGGTGAGACGGACATATAATCAGATTGCTACTGGAACTATTGGTGTTGGAACTCTTCGCTGGCTGCTGAGGATGGGGACGAAGCGCCTATGGGAATGCCCCGAATGATGTGATGTCGGTTCCTAGATCAATCAATCAATCAATCCAAGTTGGGAAATCGATTTGTTTCAAATAAAAAAATCTTTCTTTTAAATCAGCCGATAAAATTGTCAGATGATCGACAATAACATATATAGCGGTATCAGTGACTTCACATTTTTGGAGTCAGTGAAACTTTTCAAAACTTTTGTTGTAAATATATGTCTGACATAATTCAATAAAGGTAATGAAACCAAATATCTTCGCTTTTGCATCGACAAGAGTTTTATTTGTTCCTTGAAGTTGTTTATTTAATATATTTAGTTTTTCAAAGATATCAGCTAAATAACTCATAAATGCCTTACCATCGACCGTTAACAGATTTTTCATTTCAGGTTTGTCGCTTAAAAAATCACTAAGAGTATCAAATAGTTCCATAATTATTTTCAAGCAGTTCTCTTTCGAGAGCCATCTTACTTCAGTGTGAAGTATAAGTCTCAAATGGTCTTCATTTTGTTCTTCAGAAAATAACTTGAAGAGACGTTCACATTTGGCACTAGCTTTAATAACATTGATACACTTTATAACTAAATTTAGTTCTTTATTTAGAAGGGAAACACTGATTTAGAGGTTTATTTATTTACTGTTCAGAACAATTTAATTATGACCTTTTTCTACCCAGTTCAACCTTCTTGCTCTGCTTTTACTTTAGTAGTATGTTAGCGGGTAACTGATTAGATTTTCAGGATTGACCTCTAAGGATTGACCCCAATCCTTTTCGGTCTCGGAGCTGGGTTGGGTTGAGTAGGGTAGGGTAGGGTAGGGTATTTAGGTCATATGTAAGGGTCGATAATTCTAATAAAAGACGTGTTTTTCTAAGGGCAGATAACTGAGTTTGTGTATAATATTTTAACTAATTTTAGAAAATAAAATAAAAACATAAATAAATAAACAACAACCAAGGGCGCGCGGCGGCGGGCGCAGGAGCAAGCGCGGCCGATCGGTCGCGTGGAGCGGTCGACCCCAGTAAAACAGTGTCTTGTAGTACCCAAGTGGCCAGTCATTGCTGAGTGATCACTAGTCCGGTTATTGACGAGTGCTGTGGTGGGGTTAGGTGGGTCGAAGTCTCGAACCGCGCCGGGTGTCATATGAAAATTATAATAAGTAAAAAGGTATATATGGCATGTATATGATCTGTAGTGGGTCGTAGTGGCTTATAAAACTATCATCATATAGATTACACCTCTTCAAATGAAAACCTTAAAAAAGTAAAGATGGCTGTAGTAACGGTTGTAAGGAGGCGTGGCTTCGTGGTATTCGTTGTTAAGGGGTTGGTGAGTGGTGATGTACCTATATAACAGCTTCCGAACAATTTAAAGGGATGGGCGAGTGGCGAAGTGGCTAAGTAAATGCGTCGGTTCCTTGCTAAGAGACAGAGGAGTTGCTAGATAAAGGCTCCAGGTCGTTGTCAAGGGGTTGGTGAGTGTACAAATAGCTAAATAACTGCTTCTGATCCTTGTTAAGAGGTGGGCGAGGGGCGGATTGGTTGGATAATTACGCCCGTTCCTTGGTAAGAGCCAGGGTGATCGAGTGGAGAAGTGGGTAAATATAGGCATGGAGGTATACCACCGACACATTCAACGCATAATTTCGGCGTCGGTCGTCAGAAGACCAAGGATATTTTCATTATATGTCTATTGTAAAGGGGTCGATTGTTTGTTATATTATCTATAGTGGTTGGGCCTTAAATACTATCAGCATACCGGTTATAGCTGTTCAAATGAAAACTTTGAAAGTGTAAAGATGGTCGATGGTTTTAGTGGGTATGACTTTGTGATATTCGTTGTTAAGGGGTGGGGTGAGTGGATGCGTAACTAGATAAACGCTTCCGAACACTATCATCGGGTTCGAATCCCAGTGGGGTGGTCTAGTGGTAGAAGAAATATTGATAATATTTGGTTACTTAGTTGTGATTTCGAGCTCGGTTGTTATTAACCCGGTTATGTTTAGAAAAGTAGAGGTGTTGTGCTGGTTGCGGAGTATGTTTAGGGGGTACCCCAGACACCGTGGAAGTGACAGGTTCGAATCTCGGAACTTTGTCGTGGGTAAGATTTCCAGTCATCAAGGTGAGGGTGTCGTCGCGGCCACAAGTCCCACCGCTGATGAAAAACACAGGCAGCAGATTTCACCCTTGTACCTACGAGTTACAAAATATAAGCTAACTTAACATTCAGAATATGACCTCAACAGGTGTTGCCAAAAATCAATACTTATTCTCATAACGGCTAATCCAGGGGATTATCGTCCTCATAATGACCAAGTCAGGTTAATAATATTTCTTATAGCTCCGCCATTGCAAAATAGTTCGCGATATTAATAAATGTTCATATAAAGGTTGGAAGGGGATTAAAAGATTAACACCTATTGTCGGGACATCCAGTAAAAATCAATAACACTACCCTCGATTTTTTCTCATAATTGCCGATTGGAGATTATGGGCTAGGTGTATGTGTCCTTATTTAGTTAAAACAGGTGGTATGAGTAGGAGATATCACAAACAGTATCAGCATGTGCCACTCTGATCTTAAATATCAGTAGTTCGTTATTCTTGTGACATTGAAAACGCTTGTGGCTTGAAGACGGATGGTGTACTATGTTATTGGGTGGTTTATATAGATTGACCAGTATGTGAAGTTGATAAGGGCACCCTTGTCATCGCATCGTAGCTGTGTTGTGACTTGTCGCCTATTACATCCGGGTGTAAAAATAGCCAAAAATATTTCACATCAACTCAGCCATGCCTCTATATAGCTGCACTGTGAACATGGCTAGAGTCTACTTTAGGAAAGTATCGTGTATCTGTGTATACGGGTTTACCACTGCTTATAGATGTGTGCAGTATTATTAGAAAGCGGCCGTTATGTCTACATTATCTAAGTATGTTGCCTTACAGAGCTGGTATAGTATCTATGTGTCTGCTACGTTGTATGTTTTGTCATGTTGCCTTGTAGTATTTGGAGGGAGTTTCATGCGGTTGTCTAGTGAACTTTTTAAAAACTATGTCTCATAATCCACAACGCCACTGGCATTAGAGGCATTTCAGCTTGTCTGCTCACTGACCTCGCTTCACAGTCATACAAAAGTACAGGCTCTATGTAGCACTTAAACACTCCTTTTATTTCTCATTACAGTTGTCAACTTTATATTAGTCAGTATGTTTTCCAATTTGCAAAAGACAACCTTCATCACAGCGATTCTTGTTCCAACTCTTTAAAGCCACCTCCTATCAGACATTTTTTTTCTTTCCTTTTATGCTCACGGCTACCGTTTCCCCATTTCAAGCTCCATGCCTCTACTCGTATGTATTAGTGTGGTAGAAGTAAACCAACATCTCACAAGATAGACATGTATTACCACAATGTATATGGACCTGTGGGAAACGGCTACATCCAGGCAAAGAGGGCGTTGTATTTGTTACATGCGTATGGATACAGCCGAGACACGTGGTTAAGAGGGATACTACAGAAAGAAAAAACAACGGTATTATGTTGGCGATAGAACCAGGGGACCTAATTCGTGATGACCACCATGTACGAGAGTGATTCTGCACCCTCGTCAACAGGGCGTCGGAGGTTTAAAAGGGTGTTCATTCTCTCGCTTTTCTATTTCCGAGTCGTCATAGGGTCACCAAGTAACAGTAAAGAACACGAAACTACTACTACCAAGGCCTCTATACACCACAAGGCAGTTTCGAATATAATATACACAACTATAATCAAGTCATCACAGTATTCAACTAACCCGTTCTCATAGACATAGAGGAGAGATGTGAGCACCGAGGCCAGTTGGGGGAGGTGTACCTTTTACTTAACATCTATCGGGTCATACACCGACGAGTGTTTAGCTATATTTATCATATAATATTACCCATGAACACAACAAGCTTCCCCGGATCAGTCTTAGGCTTCTCATATAACATGACATATCACGTACCCGCTGTCCTGACCAGCAAAGTTATCGCTTCTCAGAGCAGACATTTACACTTTCATTAATTCTTCTGCCTGGCCAAAGGGGGGTCTTTGCATCTTTCCGCAGAAACCTAGTTCCAAAGCTAATATATGTTTTTCAATGTGTCGGCTCATTACCACATTTCACATCCTGACAAAAGTACAGGTTCTATGTTCCACTCCAACAGTCAAATAAGAAAAAAAAATGTTAGCCAAATTATTAAAATGTTGGCCAAATATAGAAATATATCGACCAGACGTATAAAGTATAGTAAAATATGTTAGCCAAACTTATAAAACTCGGGGTCAAAATAAGAAATATCTCAACCAAGCGTATAAGAAATAGGAAAAAGGCTAGTCAAACTAATGAAAATGTTGGCCAAATACAGAAATATCTCGACCAACTTATAAAATGTAGGAAAAATTGTTAACCAAACTGACAAAACTGTTAGCCAAAATAAGAAATGTCTCGGCCAACTTATAAAATGTAGGGAAAATTGTTAGCTAAACTGACAAAACAGTTGGTCAAAATAAGAAACGGCTCGACTAACATTGTAAAAAGTAGGAAAAATTGTAACCAAATTAATTTAAAAAGGTGACCAAAATAGGAAATATCTCGACCAAACTTATGAAAAGTAGGAAAATTGTTCGTCAAATGTAACAAATATTGGGCAAGTAGGAAATCATGTTAGCCAAATAGGAAAAATATCGATCAAACTTATAGATGTCTCGTCCAAACTTATAAAATGTATGAACATTTGTTAGCCAAAGGTGAAAAATATTGACCAAGTAAAGAAATATCTCATCCGAATTTATAACAAGTAAGAAAACATGCTAGTAAAATCAAGAAATATGTCGACTGAAGTTATACAATAGGCGAACGATGGACAAACTTATAAATATGTCGACCTTTATAAGAAAATGTATTACCCAAATTAGGAAAAAATATTGACCAAGTTTTCAAATACCTCGACCAAACTTACAAAAAGTAGGAAAATATGTCGACTAAAGTAGGAACATTTGTTAGCCAAAGATGAAAAATATTGGTCAAGTAAAGAAATATCGCATCCAAACTTTTAAAATGTAGGAAACTTTATTAACCAAATGTGAAAAATATTGTCCAAGTAAAGACATGTTTCAACTAATCTTATAAATATGTCGTCCAAACTTATAAACATTAGGAAAATGTGTTAACCAAATGGGAAAAATATTGGCCAAGTGGAGAAATATCTCAACCATACTTATGAAAGGAGGAAAATGTGTTAACCTAATGAGAAAAAATATCGCCCAAGTGAAGAAAAAAGTTACACAAAACTTATAAAACTTAGGAAAATGTGTTAACCTAATGAGAAAAATATCACCCAAGTGAAGAAAAAAGTTACAGAAAACTTATAAAACTTAGGAAAATGTGTTAACCTAATGAGAAAAATAGCGACCAATTGAAGAAAAAAGTTACACAAAACTTATAAAACTTAGGAAAATTTGTTAACCAAATGGGAAAAATATTGGTCAAGTGGAGAAATATCTCAACCATACTTATGAAAAGGAGGAAAATGTGTTAACCTATTGAGAAAATATCGCCCAAATGAAGAAAAATATTACACAAAACTTATAAAACTTAGGAAAATGTGTTAACCTAATGAGAAAAATATCGCCCAAGTAAAGAAAAAAGTTACACAAAACTTATAAAACTTAGGAAAATGTGTTAACCTAATGAGAAAAATAGTGAACAAGTAAAGAAAAACATACACCAAACTTCTGAAAAGTAAGAAAATTTGTTAACCAAATGGGAAAAATATTGGCCAAGTGGAGAAATATCTCAACCATACTTATGAAAAGGAGGAAAATGTGTTAACCTAATGAGAAAATATCGCCCAAGTGAAGAAAAAAGTTACACAAAACTTATAAAACTTAGGAAAATGTGTTAACCTAATGAAAAAATATCGCCCAATTGAAGAAAAATAGTTACACAAAACTTATAAAACTTAGGAAAATGTGTTAACCTAATGAGAAAAATATTGACCAAGTAAAGAAAAACGTACACCAAACTTCTGAAAAGTAAGAAAAATTTGTTAACCAAAAGGGAAAAATATATGGGCTAAACTGAAATATGTTTACCGAAGTAAGAAAATGTGTTAACCAAAGGGGGGAAAAATGTTGGTCAAAACATGAAACATCTCGACCAAACTTATAAATATCTCGTGTAAACTTATAAAAATGTAGGAACAAATATTGCTTCTGTAGTTATGTCAAACGTGTCTTGAACTTTTATCTGAACAGACATTTCACAAGACATAATCATCAACGTCAACACTTTCCCTCTTTTACATTACCGAAAGCTTCAGCTTATCAGTCCAGAGTATCCACTAAAGAAGCACTTATGCATACTAATCACCCAGCTCTTCACACTCTTGGTTTTTCTTTTCTAACACAAAATGTCTCTGTCTTTCATAGATAGCTTCACAACTTTTCTATGTAGCACCACTAACAACTCCAAACCTTCGTTGCACATGAGCTCTAATGAAACATTCATAACAACATTTATGGCAATGCAATCTGTGGCTCCATCTGGGATAGTTTCAATATCATCTGAGTATTCGTCAGCAAAGATACACTTCCCATGGCTGACATCTTCAACTTTCTATACCACAATGTCTGCTACACTAACCTTCCATTGGTCCATCTTTCAATAATACAAAGAGTGTTCTCGAAGTCTAGCTAACATAACATTGCTTACTTTGTCCACCTCTATCACAATTTGTCATTTCACAGCTGCAATAGCGGCAAGTCTGCAACCAACCAACAATGTCTGTTATGAAGTCGACCTTTCTTAAAGCCACGTCTGCCTTACTGAGCCCTTGAATACCCTCTACCACAGCGTCTAACCGACTTTCAACGTTTCATACCAAATAACATTAACATTCTCTTTGATTACAGAACAGCTGATTTTCTGCTGACTAGGCAGATTTTCCAACCTCGTGGAGATAAATCATAGGCCCCATAACCTACTAGGCGCTATTCTAGACAACGAATATGGTCATCGACCAGCACCCCTAGGCAGAACTTGAAAAAACAACAGAGCTTGGGTTATTGAGATGAATGAGTTGCATTCCTTGGACTACCAGAACGACATCAAACACAACAAACTCTTTCTTACTAACCCTAACCCTAAGTATACATCAACTAACCCTAACCCTAACCCTAACTATACAACAAACTCTTTCTTAAGAAACATAGATACACACCAGTGTTTGAAATGAAAAAGTTAAATTTATGTGATTACATTTTAATTAAAATTTAAAACTAATAAATCGCACTTTTATTGCGCGCTTCACTTAATATACAGATATAGGGTAAGTATAGGTATAAGTTAGGTATAGGACATATATCAAACTTACATCTTGCGCAATAAAAGTGCGATTTATTAGTTTTAAATTTTAATTAAAATGTAATCACATAAATTTAACTTTTTCATTTCAAACACTGGTGTGTATCTATGTCTCTTAAGAAAGAGTTTGTTGTATAGTTAGGGTTAGGGTTAGGGTTAGTTGATGTATACTTAGGGTTAGGGTTAGTAAGAAAGAGTTTGTTGTGTTTGATGTCGTTCTGGTAGTCCAAGGAATGCAACTCATTCATCTCAATAACCCAAGCTCTGTTGTTTTTTCAAGTTCTGCCTAGGGGTGCCCTATGATTTATCTCCACGAGGTTGGAAAATCTGCCTAGTCAGCAGAAAATCAGCTGTTCTGTAATCAAAGAGAATGTTAATGTTATTTGGTATGAAACGTTGAAAGTCGGTTAGAACGCTGTGGTAGAGGGTATTCAAGGGCTCAGTAAGGCAGACGTGGCTTTAAGAAAGGTCGACTTCATAACAGACATTGTTGGTTGGTTGCAGACTTGCCGCTATTGCAGCTGTGAAATGACAAATTGTGATAGAGGTGGACAAAGTAAGCAATGTTATGTTAGCTAGACTTCGAGAACACTCTTTGTATTATTGAAAGATGGACCAATGGAAGGTTAGTGTAGCAGACATTGTGGTATAGAAAGTTGAAGATGTCAGCCATGGGAAGTGGATCTTTGCTGACGAATACTCAGATGATATTGAAACTATCCCAGATGGAGCCACAGATTGCATTGCCATAAATGTTGTTATGAATGTTTCATTAGAGCTCATGTGCAACGAAGGTTTGGAGTTGTTAGTGGTGCTACATAGAAAAGTTGTGAAGCTATCTATGAAAGACAGAGACATTTTGTGTTAGAAAAGAAAAACCAAGAGTGTGAAGAGCTGGGTGATTAGTATGCATAAGTGCTTCTTTAGTGGATACTCTGGACTGATAAGCTGAAGCTTTCGGTAATGTAAAAGAGGGAAAGTGTTGACGTTGATGATTATGTCTTGTGAAATGTCTGTTCAGATAAAAGTTCAAGACACGTTTGACATAACTACAGAAGCAATATTTGTTCCTACATTTTTATAAGTTTACACGAGATATTTATAAGTTTGGTCGAGATGTTTCATGTTTTGACCAACATTTTCCCCCCTTTGGTTAACGCATTTTCTTACTTCGGTAAACATATTTCAGTTTAGCCCATATATTTTTCCCTTTTGGTTAACAAATTTTTCTTACTTTTCAGAAGTTTGGTGTACGTTTTTCTTTACTTGGTCAATATTTTTCTCATTAGGTTAACACATTTTCCTAAGTTTTATAAGTTTTGTGTAACTATTTTTCTTCAATTGGGCGATATTTTTTCATTAGGTTAACACATTTTCCTAAGTTTTATAAGTTTTGTGTAACTTTTTTCTTCACTTGGGCGATATTTTCTCATTAGGTTAACACATTTTCCTCCTTTTCATAAGTATGGTTGAGATATTTCTCCACTTGGCCAATATTTTTCCCATTTGGTTAACAAATTTTCTTACTTTTCAGAAGTTTGGTGTATGTTTTTCTTTACTTGTTCACTATTTTTCTCATTAGGTTAACACATTTTCCTAAGTTTTATAAGTTTTGTGTAACTTTTTTCTTTACTTGGGCGATATTTTTCTCATTAGGTTAACACATTTTCCTAAGTTTTATAAGTTTTGTGTAATATTTTTCTTCATTTGGGCGATATTTTCTCAATAGGTTAACACATTTTCCTCCTTTTCATAAGTATGGTTGAGATATTTCTCCACTTGACCAATATTTTTCCCATTTGGTTAACAAATTTTCCTAAGTTTTATAAGTTTTGTGTAACTTTTTTCTTCAATTGGTCGCTATTTTTCTCATTAGGTTAACACATTTTCCTAAGTTTTATAAGTTTTCTGTAACTTTTTTCTTCACTTGGGTGATATTTTTCTCATTAGGTTAACACATTTTCCTAAGTTTTATAAGTTTTGTGTAACTTTTTTCTTCACTTGGGCGATATTTTTTCTCATTAGGTTAACACATTTTCCTCCTTTCATAAGTATGGTTGAGATATTTCTCCACTTGGCCAATATTTTTCCCATTTGGTTAACACATTTTCCTAATGTTTATAAGTTTGGACGACATATTTATAAGATTAGTTGAAACATGTCTTTACTTGGACAATATTTTTCACATTTGGTTAATAAAGTTTCCTACATTTTAAAAGTTTGGATGCGATATTTCTTTACTTGACCAATATTTTTCATCTTTGGCTAACAAATGTTCCTACTTTAGTCGACATATTTTCCTACTTTTTGTAAGTTTGGTCGAGGTATTTGAAAACTTGGTCAATATTTTTTCCTAATTTGGGTAATACATTTTCTTATAAAGGTCGACATATTTATAAGTTTGTCCATCGTTCGCCTATTGTATAACTTCAGTCGACATATTTCTTGATTTTACTAGCATGTTTTCTTACTTGTTATAAATTCGGATGAGATATTTCTTTACTTGGTCAATATTTTTCACCTTTGGCTAACAAATGTTCATACATTTTATAAGTTTGGACGAGACATCTATAAGTTTGATCGATATTTTTCCTATTTGGCTAACATGATTTCCTACTTGCCCAATATTTGTTACATTTGACGAACAATTTTCCTACTTTTCATAAGTTTGGTCGAGATATTTCCTATTTTGGTCACCTTTTTAAATTAATTTGGTTACAATTTTTCCTACTTTTTACAATGTTAGTCGAGCCGTTTCTTATTTTGACCAACTGTTTTGTCAGTTTAGCTAACAATTTTCCCTACATTTTATAAGTTGGCCGAGACATTTCTTATTTTGGCTAACAGTTTTGTCAGTTTGGTTAACAATTTTTCCTACATTTTATAAGTTGGTCGAGATATTTCTGTATTTGGCCAACATTTTCATTAGTTTGACTAGCCTTTTTCCTATTTCTTATACGCTTGGTTGAGATATTTCTTATTTTGACCCCGAGTTTTATAAGTTTGGCTAACATATTTTACTATACTTTATACGTCTGGTCGATATATTTCTATATTTGGCCAACATTTTAATAATTTGGCTAACATTTTTTTTCTTATTTGACTGTTGGAGTGGAACATAGAACCTGTACTTTTGTCAGGATGTGAAATGTGGTAATGAGCCGACACATTGAAAAACATATATTAGCTTTGGAACTAGGTTTCTGCGGAAAGATGCAAAGACCCCCCTTTGGCCAGGCAGAAGAATTAATGAAAGTGTAAATGTCTGCTCTGAGAAGCGATAACTTTGCTGGTCAGGACAGCGGGTACGTGATATGTCATGTTATATGAGAAGCCTAAGACTGATCCGGGGAAGCTTGTTGTGTTCATGGGTAATATTATATGATAAATATAGCTAAACACTCGTCGGTGTATGACCCGATAGATGTTAAGTAAAAGGTACACCTCCCCCAACTGGCCTCGGTGCTCACATCTCTCCTCTATGTCTATGAGAACGGGTTAGTTGAATACTGTGATGACTTGATTATAGTTGTGTATATTATATTCGAAACTGCCTTGTGGTGTATAGAGGCCTTGGTAGTAGTAGTTTCGTGTTCTTTACTGTTACTTGGTGACCCTATGACGACTCGGAAATAGAAAAGCGAGAGAATGAACACCCTTTTAAACCTCCGACGCCCTGTTGACGAGGGTGCAGAATCACTCTCGTACATGGTGGTCATCACGAATTAGGTCCCCTGGTTCTATCGCCAACATAATACCGTTGTTTTTTTTTTCTGTAGTATCCCTCTTAACCACGTGTCTCGGCTGTATCCATACGCATGTAACAGATACAACGCCCTCTTTGCCCTGGATGTAGCCGTTTCCCACAGGTCCATATACATTGTGGTAATACATGTCTATCTTGTGAGATGTTGGTTTACTTCTACCACACTAATACATACGAGTAGAGGCATGGAGCTTGAAATGGGGAAACGGTAGCCGTGAGCATAAAAGGAAAGAAAAAAAATGTCTGATAGGAGGTGGCTTTAAAGTGTTGGAACAAGAATCGCTGTGATGAAGGTTGTCTTTTGCAAATTGGAAAACATACTGACTAATATAAAGTTGACAACTGTAATGAGAAATAAAAGGAGTGTTTAAGTGCTACATAGAGCCTGTACTTTTGTATGACTGTGAAGCGAGGTCAGTGAGCAGACAAGCTGAAATGCCTCTAATGCCAGTGGCGTTGTGGATTCTGAGACATAGTTTTTAAAAAGTTCACTAGACAACCGCATGAAACTCCCTCCAAATACTACAAGGCAACATGACAAAACATACAACGTAGCAGACACATAGATACTATACCAGCTCTGTAAGGCAACATACTTAGATAATGTAGACATAACGGCCGCTTTCTAATAATACTGCACACATCTATAAGCAGTGGTAAACCCGTATACACAGATACACGATACTTTCCTAAAGTAGACTCTAGCCATGTTCACAGTGCAGCTATATAGAGGCATGGCTGAGTTGATGTGAAATATTTTTGGTTATTTTTACACCCGGATGTAATAGGCGACAAGTCACAACACAGCTACGATGCGCTGACAAGGGTGCCCTTATCAACTTCACATACTGGTCAATCTATATAAACCACCCAATAACATAGTACACCATCCGTCTTCAAGCCACAAGCGTTTTCAATGTCACAAGAATAACGAACTACTGATATTTAAGATCAGAGTGGCACATGCTGATACTGTTTGTGATATCTCCTACTCATACCACCTGTTTTAACTAAATAAGGACACATACACCTAGCCCATAATCTCCAATCGGCAATTATGAGAAAAATCGAGGGTAGTGTTATTGATTTTTACTGGATGTCCCGACAATAGGTGTTAATCTTTTAATCCCCTTCCAACCTTTATATGAACATTTATTAATATCGCGAACTATTTTGCAATGGCGGAGCTATAAGAAATATTATTAACCTGACTTGGTCATTATGAGGACGATAATCCCCTGGATTAGCCGTTATGAGAATAAGTATTGATTTTTGGCAACACCTGTTGAGGTCATATTCTGAATGTTAAGTTAGCTTATATTTTGTAACTCGTAGGTACAAGGGTGAAATCTGCTGCCTGTGTTTTTCATCAGCGGTGGGACTTGTGGCCGCGACGACACCCTCACCTTGATGACTGGAAATCTTACCCACGACAAAGTTCCGAGATTCGAACCTGTCACTTCCACGGTGTCTGGGGTACCCCCTAAACATACTCCGCAACCAGCACAACACCTCTACTTTTCTAAACATAACCGGGTTAATAACAACCGAGCTCGAAATCACAACTAAGTAACCAAATATTATCAATATTTCTTCTACCACTAGACCACCCCACTGGGATTCGAACCCGATGATAGTGTTCGGAAGCGTTTATCTAGTTACGCATCCACTCACCCCACCCCTTAACAACGAATATCACAAAGTCATACCCACTAAAACCATCGACCATCTTTACACTTTCAAAGTTTTCATTTGAACAGCTATAACCGGTATGCTGATAGTATTTAAGGCCCAACCACTATAGATAATATAACAAACAATCGACCCCTTTACAATAGACATATAATGAAAATATCCTTGGTCTTCTGACGACCGACGCCGAAATTATGCGTTGAATGTGTCGGTGGTATACCTCCATGCCTATATTTACCCACTTCTCCACTCGATCACCCTGGCTCTTACCAAGGAACGGGCGTAATTATCCAACCAATCCGCCCCTCGCCCACCTCTTAACAAGGATCAGAAGCAGTTATTTAGCTATTTGTACACTCACCAACCCCTTGACAACGACCTGGAGCCTTTATCTAGCAACTCCTCTGTCTCTTAGCAAGGAACCGACGCATTTACTTAGCCACTTCGCCACTCGCCCATCCCTTTAAATTGTTCGGAAGCTGTTATATAGGTACATCACCACTCACCAACCCCTTAACAACGAATACCACGAAGCCACGCCTCCTTACAACCGTTACTACAGCCATCTTTACTTTTTTAAGGTTTTCATTTGAAGAGGTGTAATCTATATGATGATAGTTTTATAAGCCACTACGACCCACTACAGATCATATACATGCCATATATACCTTTTTACTTATTATAATTTTCATATGACACCCGGCGCGGTTCGAGACTTCGACCCACCTAACCCCACCACAGCACTCGTCAATAACCGGACTAGTGATCACTCAGCAATGACTGGCCACTTGGGTACTACAAGACACTGTTTTACTGGGGTCGACCGCTCCACGCGACCGATCGGCCGCGCTTGCTCCTGCGCCCGCCGCCGCGCGCCCTTGGTTGTTGTTTATTTATTTATGTTTTTATTTTATTTTCTAAAATTAGTTAAAATATTATACACACAGTTATCTGCCCTTAGAAAAACACGTCTTTTATTAGAATTATCGACCCTTACATATGACCTAAATACCCTACCCTACCCTACTCAACCCAACCCAGTTCCGAGACCGAAAAGGATTGGGGTCAATCCTTAGAGGTCAATCCTGAAAATCTAATCAGTTACCCGCTAACATACTACTTACTTTCACCTTCAGACATCAACATCAATATAATCAATGTTTCATAATTTAGTTATTATTACACCATTATGCTGATTTTACTCATTCACTGACACGCACACACACAAACTCGTATGTGCACACACCGGCAGATATTATGTACGGGCCGGTGGACGAAAGAAGAGGCGAGCGCGCGAGCACACACACACACACACTCTCACACACACACATACACGCCCACTTGGCTTTAGAAGGGCACTTCAAAGAGGAGAGAGACTGGAAGACTGGTAGGATGAGAATAGATTCATATTGATTAATAAGCCGTCCGACCCACATACTTTCTACTCGAGATCATGCACACTACAACTTCACCTGACCTGGCTTTTCATTCACCAGACCTGGAATGAAACATTACACGAATTGTCGTGAAACAACTTGGTGGCAGTGATCATCTTCAGATCTTTCTAACTGTAGAAAATGAGCTTGTAAGTGAAAGCAGCACCCTCTCGGGGTGGAACTATAAGAAAGCAGACTGGGCAATGTACAAGCAATCGCACCAGCATACTGGTTAGAAACCTGAATACTGAGGAAGACATAAATAAAGTAGTTGAAGAGCCTGGGAAATTCATACTACAGGCAGCACGAGAAACAGTACCGAGAGGAGCCCGTAAAAATTATAAACAATACTGGAGTATTGAACTGGAACAGTTGCATAATGATATGGAAAGCAAGCAGAGGCCAAACCCAGCCAAGAGCACCACAATAAATACCAGCAGGCAAAAGCCAAATTTCAAAGGGCCAAGCTGCAGGCTAGACGGAAAAGCTGGCAGGAGAAAACAGAATCACTGAACTTTGAAAGAAACACAAGGAAGTTGTGGAAGCTAATAAAACAATTTAACGATGATTGCATAGGGAGAAACTCAAAAATTGCACTACATAAAAGACGGAAACATCTTAACAGGAAAGCTAGCAGCTGACCATTTTACGGACTCATTCGCACAAAATAACAACATCGAAATTAGTCCAGAGAAACAACAAAAGATTCGAGAGAAATGGCAACATACATGACAGAATGAAATACTACATGAGGTTATGGAGGCACCTATCACAATCAGCGAACTGGAGCTAGCCATATCAAAACTGAAAATGAGAAAATCACCAGGAGCTGATGGTATCTCCAATGAAATTATCAGGAATCGAGGAACAGAGGCCAAAGCAAAGCTGTTGTTGTAATTCTATCTGGGTATTCTACCGGTCTCCTGAGTTTCTTCTTTTCTCTTTCAATCCAGCACCTTTAATAACAGCTGGACCTTAGGCAGTGTTCCACAAGCCTGGAGAGAAGCAATCATGATACCCCTCCTGAAAACAGGAAAAGATAGTTCCATTGCCTCCAGCTACAGGCCAGTTAGATTCACGAGCTGTCTCTACAAAACAATGGAGCGCATCATCAATCACAGATTGCAGTGGTACATTGAAAGCGAAAACATTCTTGTGCCACAGAAGTCTGGCTTTAGGCAGTGCTACTCTACGGAAGATCAGACAACCTACCCCTCTCAAGAAATTGAGGATGCATTCCAAGAGAAGAAGATGGTGCTTGCGGCATGAATAGATCTGAAGAAAGCCTTTGACACAGGCTGGAAAGAAGGTCTGATGAAGACACTGAGAAACTGTAAAGTCAATGGAAGAATGCACACCTGGACAGAAGCATACTTGCACAATAGAAGAGCCCGAGTACAGATAGACGGACTCAAGAGCAAGAAAGTACTACTGCGTCACGGTGTTCCCCAGGGCGGAGTCTTGTCACCAATACTTTTTTCTAATCTTCATCAATGATCTTGTTGCTAAACTACCGCATGGAATTAAAGCGGAAATGTACGCTAATTACCTGTTTCTATGGGGCACAAATGAACATGCATCAGTAGCTACCAGATCACTACAAAGAGCTGTAGATGCATATGTTGCATGGGCAAATAGATGGTGTGTCAGCATAAGCATTGACAAGTGCAGCACCACTCTATTTACCCTCTTTCTATAATAAAAGGCAGGGATCATCCAGATAAATAGAATTCCCCTAAGAGAAGATAAAGAACAGACATACCTTGAAGTAATATTTGATGACAGGCTGACATGGAGAAAGCACATCAACAAATCATTAGCAAAAGCCAGAAGGAAAATAGCCATCCTGAGAAAGCTAAGTGGAACCACATGGGGAGCCTGTGGGAAAATACTTAGCAAAGTTTATCAACAGAGCATACGACCACACCTGGAATATGGGTCAACTGCGTGGTGTTCAGCATTGAGAACCACACTACAATTACTGGACAAGGTGCAAAATCAAGCACTTAGAGTCACCACAGGAGGGATGAGATCAACCCCTATAGTCGAGATGGAGAAGATGGGGAGGACACAAGCACTGAGAGAGCGCAGAGATATGAAATCGCTAATACAAGCAGAAAAGTTCCTCAGCTTGCCAGGCCACCCTATGAAGAACAGATCTGAAAACTTAGCTATGGGGCGGTTGAAAAGAAGTAGTTGTATCCTACTGTGATGCTGGTATCCTCAAATTACACTCGTTGTCTGTCCCAGAACATCATAACAGATTAATGGGAGCCGCAAATTGAATGCCAACAAAATGACAGCAGCAAACGATGGTAATCCACGTCATATTTACTTTAATGTTGTTGGTCGGTCGGACAGATAATGAAAAAATAGTTACATGACCGTTCCCATACGGCTGGGAGGATCGGTCAGAATATATTAAATAAATAATTATTGAAAACATACAATTTGGCCTGCCGAGTCCAATCTTATCATATTGATAACTAAAAGATAAATACTTGAGCGTGGTCCATGACTAATTGCCTCTATTTAAGTTCCTTTGACTGACGTACTAAAGCTGTGACCTTTTGCCTACAATTCGATCGGTCAATTGTGACGCCAAATATTCTCTTCATTTCCTCTGCGCCATGCATTCATTCTTGGCCGTTCTTCATAATCTAAATAGTGCCGTTGTTTCTTCATCTTGCGTGACCATCCTATGTCGTGCCTATAATGCCTTTCAATTGAATATTCTCGATATCGTGATGTTGTCCTTCTGTTCGCCTCTCTCCATCGCTTCTCTGACTATGGTAACCTAATGTAGTCCCCGTGACGTGATCTAGTAACTATTGTATTCTTGCGCTGTACGGTGACTCACTTTATTCTCCCACTATTTTCTTATCCAATCTAAATCATTGACTCTTGCCTCAAACGCTACGTGGCATATCCACCAGGCCAAAGGACTCTGCAGAGAAACCACCGATTTGCCCACAGTTGGTATCCCCCTGAAAACTATTCCAGAGCGAACGCCATGGAAAGATGAACATAGACTATCACTACAAATCCAGATAAAAGTGAGCGGAATATTTGACAAGGAAGAACAGAACATGTACAGCGCAGAACAGCCACTCTCAGCTTCCTTGATGAAGAATACCCACAGACTCTGGATCCGAGTCTACACAGATGGGTCAGCACAAAGTGCTGTTCGAAATGGAGGAGCGGGAGTGTACATAGAATACCCAAATAATGCTAGGGACACAGCCAGAGTACCAACAGGAAAGCACTGCCATAACTATGATGCTGAAATTGATAGCAACAGAGAAATTACTAAATACCAGCCATGGTACACAACTTGTGGTGCCATTGACAGATGCAAAATTAGTACTCGAGGCGCTCCTGCCTGGGAAATTGCCAGTACTAAGGATACTACTTTCTGAACTTAGCAGTAATCATAAGGTCACCATACAGTGGATACCATCTCACTGTGGAGTATCCAGAAACGGCAGAGCTGATCGATTGGCTAAGGAAGGAGCCAAGGAAGAACAGCCTGATGTGCCCGTTACATACCACCAACAGAAAAGAATGATCGAATCAGTCAGAAAGCCACCAAAACCTGCTCAAGACGACTACCACGTTATGGACAGACCAGAACAAGTCATTATTCTGAGCTTCAGAACAGGACACAATAGATTACGCAACCACATGTATACAAAATTCAAGATTTGTGAATCAGCAATGTGCACATGTGGATTGGCGTCGCAGACAGCAGGGCACATACTCCAAGACTGCCCAAAATATAACATATCTAGGCAAACCTTCTGGCCTAGAGAGACGACAGTGGAAGATAAACTTTATGGACCGCTGAGTGAACTAAAAAAGCAGTTAAATTCATACAAAAGATAACATTGCAGTTATAGACATATTTCAAGCGAACGAAAGAAGAAGAAGAAGTCTACATCAGCCAGCGCTGTAACGAAGGGGTTTCGAACACAATTCGCAATCCCGCAATCCGTGTTCGAAACACCGCTGTGAGCGATTTGGAAGCAGACTGCATTGCGCTGGTTTTCATACAATGGTATGAGTGTCCGCCGTTCAGAAAGCAATGCTAAATTACTGAATGTAAACTTGCTAAGAAATCACATACAGCTAACAACAGCTAACTATGGTCTAGGGGTAGTGTAGGCAGTTACACAATAAGCGACACAATCCTGAAATACCGGATTACAAGCCATTGGCGGGCGATTTGGGAGCAGATCGATTTTCGTTGAATTTCACAATGGGTTATCGAGCGCAATACGCAATTCCACATACCTGGTTCGAACACAGCGGTGGGCGATTTAGAAGCAGGCCGCCTTGCCCTTGTTTTCATACAATGGTATGAGTGTCGGTGTTCAGAAAGCAATAGTAAATTACTGAACATAAACTTGCCAAGAAATAACAAACAGAACAAAAAATAATGTTAGGGTTGACTACGACGTCCCGTAAAAGATATGCAACTTTGCTTAGAGGTAGTGAACGCAGTTACGCAATGTCGAAATACCGGGCGGGCAATTTGAGAGCAGATCGCTTTTCGTTGATATTCATAACGGTATGAGCATCCTCCGTTCAGAAAGCAATGGCAAACTACTGAATTTAAACTTACCTTCTTCCTCTGAAGTCGGAGAGTATCTGCCTGCACGGCGAGGAACCACCAGTCTGCACAACACCAATAAGCCAGACAGGGGACAACGGATGGATACTCACGCAAACCTCAGGTCCTGTATGACATCACACTGATGTTGGACAACAGGATGTCTTCATCCGACATACAGGACTTCACGCTGGAGTTCATAGCCAGCGAACACAAGCAAGCAAGCAAGCAAACTTACCTTTAAAAAAAAAAAACACACGCACACACCACACAACCCCATTAATTTTGTGGATTTTAACGTCATGTAAAGGTAGAGTTGCCATATCCTGCAACTTAGAAACCGGGACGTTTCTCTTAGACTCAAATAAGTTACCCAAATGAATACTGCCACTCATCGTCATTGTATGCCCTGCCAACTGGAGGAGGCTTTGATGTCTCTTCACAGACCTCTGTCCTTGGTGTTCCTGATCAAATCGGTCCATGATATTTCTGCTTGCCACCATCTCAGCCCATTCAGCATGATTTATTTCGGTCTGCGTCTTCACCCACTGATCATTCCAGTCGTTACCATGGTTTCCAATGCTTCTTTTCGCATTATACGACAACGCCGCTTGTCTCTTTCTTATAGTTGTTTGTAATGATCTACTTTCACTTGTCTTCTCCAGGCAATCGCTGTTAGTTACTTTGGCAGCCCAAGGTATTCGCGACATTCAACTCACGAATCACTCTCCGCTGCTTCCAAGCTCTTCCTAATATGTTCATTTACTGCCATACAGCAAAACAGGTTCTGCATAACATATCAGTACTCTATTTTGAAATTAAGTAATAGTGACTTACTGCATAAGATATTTTTCATTTTCTGAAATGCAACTTTTGCTTGACAAATTCTGCTATTAATCTCAGTTGTAAGTTATACAATTCTATCAACTATAGAAGGCAATGAAATGGCGGACGGGGAAGCTAAACATAGATATAGCTAATTGTAACCAAATGTGTGTAATATGAGTAAGGCTCACATAAAATCAACAATTAGGGCCAGCTAGGATGGGGGATAACACCACAACAGTGAGATTCAAACGTCCTAAGAAGCCCCCGGGAAGGTTAACCCGGTCAACAAATGCCCGCAGAAGTCGGATGTGTCGGCCTAACGGCGCAAGAACGCAGCTCTGCTGTAAACAGACACAACGCAATCACGTCCGAAAAAAAAAATCCGGATGAACGCAGAAGAAGGAGAAGAAGAAATCAACAATTAAGAACAGTATAATTGAGGAATGTGTTAAAATGTGGGATCGAAGCTTGAGGTGGAGACTTAATTACAAATTGTTCAGTGTACCAACAAGAAGGTGTTAGATAACAGATGAACTTAAAAATTCCCCGGAACAGGAAATTACTGAAACTACAACTTGGATGGGCCTTCTTCGCTATAAAGGGAGACACCTGTGAATTATATCAGAAACAGAATAATATTGCTCAATACTTACTAGAGTGTAGGACAGTGGTTCTCAACCGGTGGGGAATTCCCCCCCCCCTCTCCCCTAGGGGGGGGGGGGGATTTTAGGGTTTCCAAGGGGGGAATGAAGATTATTTCAAGATCGCGTTCTACAAGAATCGATTACTTGATATCCGGGAAGGTTACCCCGGTCAACAAATGCCCGCAGAAGTCGGATGTGTCGGCCTAACGGCGCAAGAACGCAGCTCTGCTGTAAACAGGCACAACGCAATCACGTCCGAAAAAAACTCCAAATGAACGCAGCAGAAGAAGAAGATTACTTGATATTGTTTTTCCCTCCATACTTTACGGTTCTAATTCTAATTCAAATTCCAAAAAAAAAAACATTCCAAATTCGGCCTCCTTCAACCTGCGTCTTTCTGCTGTGATTATTGTTGAGGTCCGTGGTTTTTGTAGGTTCATTCACTCTAATTCTTGTCTTGTGCGCTCTTATGAGTTAGTCCTGATCCGGACTGGTTCTGTTTGTTTGTGTCTGTGGCGTCAGCTGGGGGATCGGTCGGCGGCTGTCCTTTGTGCTCGTCTGGCTTGACTGGTTGCAGTCCTTATAAGGACTTTTTATTTGGTGTTTTTGCCTCCTTTTTGTGTATTGTCTATATGAGCTTTTCGATGTTCTCGTTTTCCTCCTTGCGCCTCTCTTCTTCTTCGAGTTTGAGCTTCTGTTGCCTTTCGATTTTTCCCTTTGCGGTCATCCACGGGAGCATCTCTCCGTCTTCTATATAGTACGTGTAGCCAAGTCCATCCCCAAAGTCAGTAATTCTATCTGGGTATTCTACCGGTCTCCTGAGTTTCTTCTTTTCTCTTTCAATCCAGCACCTTTTGAATTCCTGGTGCTTGCCTTTAGTTCCCCAATCCTTGCCGACACTCGTAGCTCCTCCAAGGGTAGGCCACCGGGGCCTCTCAGTGTCGTCATCAGGGTGCTCATCTCGGTTTTCTTCGGAATTCTGGCAGGATATTGTCGTGGCTGGGCTGCTGGCATTATCTTGCGGTTCCGGTTCGGTCTCTTATTGGATTTCATCTTGCGGTTTCTCTGTGTTCTTTTCCGCTTCTTCTGCTGGTTTGATTTGGGTTGGCTCCCTTTCAGTTGTTATAATTTCTCTTACCGCATTGATGTCTCGTAGAATCGCTTCATTTATCTTTGTCATCTGCCTCATATTCTCCACCTCTTGTTTGATGTCCCGCTGGATCTCCTTTATTTCAGCAAGAAGTTTCCCATTGTCGCTGGTTGGTGCCGATGTTTGCAGTAGCTTGACTTGCTTCTTTAACTCATCAATCTGGCTTTGCAGTTGCTCTTTCTCGGCTTGTGAGATGCAGGTTGCTGTCTCGCACCTCCGCATTGCGTCCTTATATGGTGTCTTTGTGGTGATGGCGATCTTTAAGACGTCTCTGTGTCTTTGGAGGTACGGACAGCCTAAGTATCTTGCTCCATGCTTGCCCAGGCAGTTGGCGCACTTTCTTTTGTTGTTGGGTGCTCGGAAGTCCGTGTCCAGCTTGGCCAGCGGAAACTCCTTGAAGGCGTGGTGATCGGCGCAGTACCGACAGATTTCCGTCTTACTGCGGCATGTTGCTGTGGCCGGCCCACTGGCATCTTGAACATTGATTGACTCTTGGGATGAATCTCTCTGGCTGTTGTATTTTCTTGTTGTTTGATACTGTGGTCGGCATCTCGCTGCCCTCTGTCGTCACCACCGCCAAGGTTGAAGGAATCTTGGAGTAGGTGAGGAGCCGCTCCGCCTTCAAGAATCGGATGTGGAGATTCTCTTCTCGTAGCTGCTTCAGGATTTCTTTATCTGTCAGCTCCACTTGAATTCGCTTGACAACCCATCGGACTGTTTTTGAGTCGGTGTTCCCGGCTCTGATGTCTTTCTCCTCCTTCTTCTCTGCTGTCTTTTGTCTTGTCTGTTGTGGGCTGTCGATCTTCTCCCTCGTGGTGGCTTCAGTAGTAGCTGTAGTTTCAGGTTCTTTGTTACAGCTCGCAGGCAGGCTCTCCACGTTCTTCTTCTTGTCATCTCCCACGCTGCACATCTTGGATACCGCGTGTTTCTTGGCGTTCTTGCCACGGGCCATTCCCCCCCCCCCCCCCGTATCAGGCTTCTTGACTTGTTCAGGCGACTTGTCTTGTTAGCGCTCGCAGCTGCGAATGACAAAAGGACGCACGCGACGATGACAAAAAAGACATTTTTCTTTACGATTCTGTACTCCTCGCGCTTCTTATATTCGTCTTATAACGTAAGCAGACCCACAAATCACGTTTTATGTAGACGCCTAAACTTGTTCTAGTATGTGTTATTAAAGTTAGCTTCCATTTTTATGTATACTATGTAGGGGTATGGTTGGGGGGGGGGGTGTGAGAGGGGAATTTATAGGGAGGAAATACGAAAGGGGAGGAATGACATTCTCAACATATGGTGAAGGGGGGCATGGGCCAAAAAAGGTTGAGAACCACTGGTGTAGGAAATGTGCAAATAATAGAAAGAAGATTTTAAAAAAAAGATCTCAGTTATAACCAACGCGGAAGAAGCAGATTGAACGAGGCCAATATTTTTCTTTTCCCCGTAAATAATGAACTGAGCTGAAGTTCAATATGACATTTTGAGAGTTATCAGTCAAAGATAACATTTTCATATAGTTCATGGAAGATGATGGTCAGCGTTTATAGGGAGGAAATACGAAAGGGGAGGAATGACATTCTCAACATATGGTGAAGGGGGGCATGGGCCAAAAAAGGTTGAGAACCACTGGTGTAGGAAATGTGCAAATAATAGAAAGAAGATTTTTAAAAAAAGATCTCAATTATAACCAACGCGGAAGAAGCAGATTGAACGAGGCCAAATATTTTTCTTTTCCCCGTAAATAATGAACTGAGCTGAAGTTCAATATGACATTTTGAGGGTTATCGGTCAAAGATAACATTTTCATATAGTTCATGGAAGATGATGGTCAGCGTGAACTCTTACAACTGTTTGACTCACAACACTTCTTTATGCACAGATTATAGATGAATATAACATACATTGAAAAAGAATGTGTGAAATTATATACAAATGTATGCTTGACTATATGATATTTAGTATAAACTATCATAACTTTACCCTGGTGCGAGGAAATGCAAGCTAAAGACGTCCTGAAAGCATTTTTATTTTTTTGGGGACAGTGAACTATTTCATTAAACAATGCGGGACTGTCCCGGAAAACCTGGACGTCCTGCAACCCCATGTAAATGTCGTGCAGCTAACTTTAACATTTTAGGTAAGTCAACTCATTGGCAGGCCTAAAAATATGGGAAAACACCAAAGCAATTCCAATAGCAGATACTCAATATCACACAGTCGTAGGCATATGAAATGCTAATTTACTATAAATTATAGTAACACCGGCATTAGGTTATCCTTAAACGTTGACTTCTCGTTCAAAAAGGAATGGCAAACTACTAAACGTACGCACATTGCATAGAAAATCAACTTGGGTTTGGTCGTAACGTATTGCAAAAGACATGCAGTAATAACAAACAGTCAATAGCGGCTGGGTGTGAGCGCAACGTCCTGCAAAGTAATAGGCCATGTGACCCTAAGTTAAAAGCTAAAGAAGATGGGTTGAGCGACCAACCCCATTCCTCATGTCAATAGACAATATCATTAACTGTGAGCACAGACAAGAGACTATAATTAATACTAATAATGACACTAATATATTTTTAAAAAAAGTGACTTGCATATCCTTTACAGGTCGTCTGCAGTCAACACCAGCATTTTTTTTTTTTTGCTGTTGTTGATGTCTTGGCAAGTTTACGTAGTTTGCCAGTGATTTCTGAACCACCGGTACCCATACCATTTCGTAAAAATCCAGCGCAACGCGGTCTGTTGCCAAATCGAGCGCAGCTGTGTTTCTAACGCGGGTATACGGGATCACGAACCGCGTCCGTAACTCCTTCACAACGAGGACGGCAGCAATACTAGAACAAACACTATATACGCCGTGGGATGATGACGCGATTTCTCAGTCGAACTACAATAAACAAGGAGGTCCAGCCCAAAGCGCCTGAGAGAAGCACTTGACACGAACTGATTTACTACTGCACTCACAAACATAACCGGCATCCGCTGTGCGTATAGTACAGCAATGGCGACTTCTATTTACGATCTGCTCGGTGTTGTCTCCGACTTAGACACAGCTCTGACTGAGAGCAATGTCGACCGCAAGCAGACAATCCTGAGACATTTACAAACTGTAGATTCGCTTGATTATCGCATTCCTGATTTTAAATCAGGTATATTACACAAATTTACTTTACTTACAAAACTTCAAATGCCAGCTTCTTAATCTTAAACTTATATTTCAGATTTGTTTTATATTTTACTTTGAAGACATTTTCAACCTGGGATAGCGATGATGCTTTAAATTGTCGTCTTCTTGTGGGTGTAGCTAGTTTTATTTGTGTAGCATCTGAACTAAGGATGGCGGGCGAAAGTGTTCGAACAGGTATGTTTGCTTTAGTTTTATGTTAGAAAAGGAAATCATTTGGTTGTGATGGAGGAGTTTCAGTTATTTGGCAGCTTCCTTTCATATTATTTATTAATTTATTATTTATTGATATCCCGGTCCGGATTATCCGTGTTGTCTATACTTAGGAAGGCTGTAAGTTGTACTTAGAAAAACCAATGACCAAGTACTACAGAAGACAAATGAACATCGTAAACTGATTAGAGAAATTAGAAGTAGACAGTCAAATTTTTTTTGACATGTTATGAGAAGAAATGGATTGGAGAACTTAGTGACAACTGGCAAGATCGAGGGGAATAGACCAAGAGGAAGACCGAGAGGAAAATACTTGGATGGCTTGGCCACATGGCATGGACGAGACAGGAACACTGAGCTGATCCACGACACTGGTGATCGAGTGAAATGGCGAGTCATGACCGCCCACGCTTTCCGGCATGGCACATGATTGATTGATTGAAGTTGTACTTGTACCTAGGTAATTTGAGTTCACCAGAGTGGTTTTATTATTAAATCGCTGAACATGGTTATGTTAGTATTTACAACCGTAAAATACCCCAGTGGTTATAAGTTATAATTAGTTAACATAAGGATGTATATACTATATAATGTATATTATTATTTCAGATAATGGGCGTGTTTATGTAGTTATACTACAATTTATAATTTTGATTTTTGAATTTGTTCAGTTGACTTTGAACACGAGCATAGTCCACAGTGGACTGATTTGTGCATGTGGGCTAGCTTTCCCTATTACCAGTGTCCCCTACTGTTAGGTGACCCACTCTGACTTCTTTGGTACTTGAAATTTACGTTACCAAGTCACGAACAAGAAGGCAATGTTCAAGTCCAACTGACCGGTGTAGGGAGAGAATCTCCTACCCCGCCATCAAAGCAATGGAAGTTTTGAGAGCAGGCACTTTTATCCTGTCGGTCACATGACTTCCACTGTTGCCATTTCACACTGGATAGAGAATTGTCCAGGTTCTGTAGCCAGTTATGGAGAAGTGTTGTTCATCTACATGACCGCCCACGCTTATTGGCATGGCACATGATGATGATGATGATGTTCCCCAACACATTATCACTTTAATATAACATTGAAAAGAAAAGAAGAGGCAGTGGTTGACTAACAGAACACTGGACACTGGACACTAAAGGTACTCTAGGTGTGGAAAGTTTTCAGGCAGGGGAACTTATCAAGTGCTTTTTGGATAAGGTTGTGATGAGAGCTGCATTCACCAAAGGACTTGCTACATGATGACACCCTGAAAACACCTTTCCTTGTTAGGCAAGTAAGTGATGGCATACATCTCATATTTTACATAGTAAGGACGGAAGTGGTGATATGCATCTAATATTTTACAAAGAACAATAAGAAAAAAAAAAGACATACAATCCTTATAATAAAAACTAAAGTAACTAAGTATAAAGGAGCCTATTACACACCTTAAGGTGCATTGGCTAAATGTTGCTTACACATATTTTTATAAATCATGTGGCACTCTGTGGGTGATGTGGTCAGTATCTGTGGGTGATGTGGTCAGTATCTGTGGGTGATGTGGTCAGTATCTGTGGCTGATGTGGTCAGTATCTGGGGGTGATATGGTCAGTATCTGTGGGTGATGTGGTCAGTATCTGTGGGTGATGTTGTCAGTATCTGTGGGTGATGTGGTCAGTATCACTGGGTGATGTGGTCAGTATCACTGGGTGATGTGGTCAGTATCAGTGGGTGATGTGGTCAGTATCAGTGGGTGATGTGGTCAGTATCACTGGGTGATGTGGTCAGTATCTGTGGGTGATGTGGTCAGTATCAGTGGGTGATGTGGTCAGTATCTGTGGCTGATGTGGTCAGTATCTGTGGGTGATGTGATCAGTATCTGTGGGTGATGTGATCAGTATCTGTGGGTGATGTGGTCAGTATCAGTGGGTGATGTGGTCAGTATCTGTGGCTGATGTGGTCAGTATCTGTGGGTGAAGAGGTCAGTATCTGTGGGTGATGTCAGTATCTGTGGGTGATGTCAGTATCTGTGGGTTATGTGGTCAGTATCTGTGGGTGATGTGGTCAGTATCAGTGGGTGATGTGGTCAGTATCTGTGGGTGATGTGGTCAGTATCTGTAGGTGATGTGGTCAGTATCTGTGGGTGATGTGGTCAGTATCTGTGGGTGATGTGGTCAGTATCTGTGGGTGATGTGGTCAGTATCAGTGGGTGATGTGGTCAGTATCTGTGGGTGATGTGGTCAGTATCTGTGGGTGATGTGGTCAGTATCTGTGGGTGATGTCAGTATCTGTGGGTGATGTCAGTATCTGTGGGTGATGTGGTCAGTATCTGTGGGTGATGTGGTCAGTATCTGTGGGTGATATGGTCAGTATCTGTGGGTGATGTCAGTATCTGTGGGTGATGTGGTCAGTATCTGTGGGTGATGTGGTCAGTATCTGTGGGTGATGTGGTCAGTATCTGTGGGTGATGTGGTCAGTATCACACTGGTCACTTTTATTCCCCCAGACATTTCTTGATCTCCATTTTAGGCTGGGTCACCCTGGGAAACCAGGTCAATTTTAATCAAAAGTCCAAATCTGGCCTGAAGCGAATCAAACCTATAACTACCAGGCCGGCATGTGAGCGTCTAACCACTGTGCTACTTCGGCTCCCGAAAAAGTAAACAATTAAGTTTACATAATAAATTGGTGTGGACATCTTACAAGAATGAACCTCATCAACTACCAATAGGAACATAAAGCCAAAAATATCAGGATAAAGAGCCAGAGAAACATCAAGGGTACATATAGCAAAAGGGGTTTAAAGGCAAGATAATTGATTTCATTGCACCATGTTTGTCCCATATGGCTCGGTCTCTTTCCACAGGGCGACCGGCCAAAAGCATTGTACAAAGCACAAACTCCGTAGCTCCAACGATGACCACTAGGAGTTTCACAGAAAACTGCACTCATGAACAGAATGACGGAGCCCAGAATGGAACCTACAACCTGGAGTATGAAACACGTGGCTTAACTACTTCGGCACAGAGACCTCCCTGATATGATGGACCAAGGCATCACATCAGGTCTTGGAACACAAGCTTAGGCTCTCCCACCGAAACCAGTCATCAACATCAGTGATTCTCAGTATTTCATTTTCTTGATTTATGATTCTGTAGCACATTTTCAAGCCAGTTTCATGATTTGCGATTCTGTAATACAAAGGTTACAGGTTAAAGGATCAACTTCATTGCACCTGATTTTTACCTCATGAGGACAGAGTGCTGTGATGTCAGGTCTTTACTATACTCTTCTCCTTCTTCCTCATTCGCACTCAGAGCCCCATGTTAATCACTAATAAAAGTATTAGTTAGTTTCAGGATCATGACATTTCAGTATGGTTTTTGATGGAACGAAGTTGGTTGGTGCTATATTTGTTGATGTTCATTGCTGTAAGTTGGGCAGATCTGTAGAAAGTGACTGGCCATGGAGCTATTGTCACACACACAAAGATCCAAGGATCCTATTTTGAACTAGTCATGTAGGTGATATTTCTATCTGTTTTGTCCTGTTTGCAATATAAAAGTGATGACCTGATGTTGCTATTAAAGTTGATGATAAGAATAATTTTTTATTTTGTTGAGGTGGTGTTTTGCTCATTTTGTCTTGGGAAAAGCTTTTATAGAAGTTGTGTGTTTCATATGTTGTACTTAAATGTGCTTAGTGGACTCCAAATTCCCAGGTGGTGAGATTTTCAGTGGTAATATATTTTTCTTTAGCTAGGTTTCTAGCTCCGTCTTTGAGTCGAAGGACAGATCACTTATACATTTGCAAGTCCACATGGCCGAATGGGTAAAAACGCATGTTCTTAAACATCCTGTGTGCTGATGCCGAGGTAAGCTGGACTAAAATGTTGACCTGTCATCCTTGACTTGGGGACATTAATTGCAACTGCCTCTGAAGTCGGAGTGGGTTCGCCTGATGGCGAAGGGCACTGTTAATAAGGAAAGCTAATCCACACATAAAATTCAGTCCATCACTACTATAAATAGTGTGTATCGACTACGCTTGAGTTCAAAGCAAGCGAGCGCCACAAAAAATAAAAACTTATACATTTTTGCATTGGTTTTAAATTCAGTGTGTAAATTTGAATGACAAATTTTAAGACAAGGTTGTGTCTCTCATGTTAATTGTTACTTGTAGTGTATGCATATGCATTAGATGTCTTGTAAAGATGTAGAAAGTAGTTTCAAAATACATGTACTGGAAGGTATGAGTTTTTTAAAGATTAGATAGGGGCCAAACATGACAATGGTGGACACAGGACATTAAAGAATCTTGATATATATTATTATATCTTTATTATAAACCTACTGACTCCCACGCATTCCTTCTCTACACCTCCTCGCATCCCCCCTCTTGTAAGGACTCTATTCCTTTTTCCCAATTGTTACGTCTCCGACGGCTTTGTCAGGATAATAACTGACTTCCGTCAAAAAGCCCACGAAATGTTGGATTTCTTCCGCCTTCGTGGTTATCCTGATAAAGTTTTGTCTACAGCTCTTCACCGCTGTCAGTCTATCAGTCGCACCGAGGCTCTCTCCTCCAGGCCTAAACCACGTAACAACAAGGCCGATCCTTTCATTAACCTACCATTCCCCACAATATTGCTGTCAAGAATATCCTCCTTAGGCATCTATCTATTCTCCAGGCAGACGCTATCACTCGCGATGTCTTTTCAGAGGCCCCTCTGGTGGCTTACAGGCGGGATCGTAACCTCAGGGATGTGCTGGTCCATAGTAGTCTACCCCACCCCCATACGTCTCTTCTTGGTACGATGGCTTGTCTTCGATCACGTTGCAATACCTGCCCATATGCACTTCAAACCCAGAGTCTGGCATTTCCCAAGACCACTTTCCACATTCGTGAGGGTTTCTCATGCACGAGTCGCAACGTCATCTATGCGATCGTCTGCACTCGTTGCGACATGAGGTATATCGGTGAGACAGGCTTACGTCTTGCTGACAGATTTACGCAACACCTATCTGATATCAACAGTGGTGCCCAGAAACCGGTGCCCATTCACTTCAACAGTTCTGACCACTGTGGCGTGGCGGACATACAGGTCACGGCGCTCAAATCGTGCGCATCTCACGAACGTGATCGCAAGACGTTGGAAAACCGCCTCATCTTCCAGTTGGGGACACTCTCCCCTCACGGCCTTAATGTCCAACATAGTTTCATTTAACTTCCTACTCCCCACCCCCCCCCTCCCCTCTCTCTCTCTCTCTCTCTCTCTCTCTCTCTCTCTCTCTCTCTCTCTCTCTCTCTCTCTCTCTCTCTCTCTCTCTCTCTCTTTCCGCGGCTGTATAGCCCACTAGAACAACGTGATAGCGTATCTTTTACAGAGCGCTGCCATCATCCTTAGCATTACTTTTGCCGTTAGTGATTTTTTGGCAAGTTTGCGTTCGGTTGCTGTCATTGCCTTCTGAGCAACCGTTACTCATGCTATCCTATGCTAACCAACACAGGGCGTACTGCATTCCAAACGCCCGCCAACTGGGTATGCGGAATGGCCAACTACAACATTCGCCACAGCGCCGGCTTTAGTTCACTGCTAATTCACCCTTCACCGTTCGCCCACATGGGAGTTCTCCCCCACCCACCCACCCCCGCCCATCGGGCATCTTAGCCAATCCCTGTTACCCATCGACCCGTTTTAATCCTCACATCCGGCCGTCTCCACATTCATCTAGCGGCTAGCGCTTCAGACACATTTCGTCTATGTAGTGATTGTTTTATTTTTTTGGTGTCTGTGTTGTTTTGTTCTGTGCTGATGAAGGCTTTGGCTGCAACGTTCATTTTGTTTCTTGTAATCGTGTTCTAGTAAAGCTCACAATCTACTTATCGTATTTTGGTAATTTATGAAGAATCTTGAATGTGACACTGGGTCAATGGGTTTAGTGGGAGAACTGGTGAAGGATCTAGAGTCTTTCTGGTGGATTTATGAGAGTGACTCTAAAGGACCTACCTCATAATGATGATGAACACATAAAAGTACAGTTTATAGACATTGTCATGGCAGACATGAGTCTTGTATACTAATAGCTTACATAACATACAAAAAACTTACAAACTTACTAACTTACAAAACATACATTAGGTCACAGCTTTATAAGGTGGGGTAAAACGCTCCATTCCTGCCAGCGTGTCTCCTGCAGTTTGTTATCATGTATAATCATAAAGTAAGTTAGCTACTCTGTTTCATCAAGCCTGTGGCTCAGATCATCTAGCCTTTGACTTTTCCCATTCTACCTACAAAGCAGGTTTGTCTCACTCCATCTAATCCCTATCCCTCGACTTACCAGCGTGAGAGATCCTATCAGTAGCTACTTTACCACTAGCATAGCTCATGGGTCTTTATACCACGTCAAGATGGAGATACAAACAAGGGCTCCAGTTCAGTAAGACCAGATACCTGTTTCACATGTCTATGAATGAAAGTAAGTTACCAATTTGCTATACTATTCTTACAGCTGTGCAAATTAGGTGGTAATGGCTATGCTTTCATGTCACTCATATATCCTCAGTATATTTATTTACTGTAAAAAATATCCAAAGATTGTTCATGTGTACTTTTAGATATATCAGTTGGCATTTTCTGTCTCTAATCTGTTTTTACATTTTTATTTCAGGTTTAGACTGGTTGAATGTCTCAGAGCCCTTAATGTTAAGTAAACATCTGAAAGGAAATATTGTAGTTTTAGACTTCTTCACCTACTGTTGCATCAACTGTATGCACATATTGCCAGATTTAGAAGCCGTGGAGAAGAAGTTCCCACCGCAATCAGGGGTGGCTGTTGTAGGTGTGCATTCTGCGAAGTTTCTCAATGAAAAAGTGACGGCCAATATACTTAGTGCTATACTGAGATACAACATTCAACATCCTGTGGTCAATGACAGTGATGCACTTATGTGGCAAGTAAGACCATAAACTAATCTCTTAATATTGATAGTGTTTTTATTAAGTAGTATATGTTGAGCACAAACTTCTTCATCTTCTTTGTTCACCTTTAGACATCAATATGAATAAACCCCAAGAAAGCAGCAGTCAAATAAAGCTTGTTGGCATCTCCATAGAGTTTGTACTCAAATGAAACGGAAACGGCCAGAATATTTTTCTCTGTTCTGTATATGTTGGACAGTCCTGGAACAAATGTTTAACAGTTATTTTAAGCACAAATAATATTTACAGTCATTTTATCAAGTGGTATATGTTATGCACAATACTGATGGTATTTTAATTAAGTGGTATATGTTTTGCACAATATCGATAGTATTTTCATTAAGTGGTATATGTTATGCACAATACTGATAGTATTTTAATTAAGTGGTATATGTTATGCACAATATTGATAGTATTTTCATTAAGTGGTATATGTTATGCACAATATTGATAGTATTTTCATTAAGTGGTACACGTTGTGCACATTATTGATACTGTTTTGATTAAGTGATATATATTGTGCACAATTTTGAGAGTATTTTAAGTGGCATATGTTCACAATATTGATAGTTTATTGATTAACTGGTATATGTTGTACATAATATTGATAGCATTTTCATTTCATGAAGTGATATACACCGTGCACAATATTGATAGTATTTTTATTAAGTGGTATATGTTTTGCACAATACTGATATTATATGTTGTGCATCTGTCTTTAGTGGGGATAGAAATAAGCAATATTTGGAGCTAGACTTTTCTTCATAGAATGTGGCACGGAACTGAACACAACATAACATAACATCATAAAGAGCTGGTGTTCACCTGGACATTTGGTTGGAGTCTGTTGATTATGAAATACCTAAAACATGTCAAGAAAACATTGGGGAGCAGACCAAGGGGAAGACCTAGAAACAAGTATCTGGATGGCTTGGCCTTGTGGCATGGTCGAGACAGAAACACGGAACTGATCCACGACTCTGTTGATCGAGTGAGATGGCAAAACATGACCGCCCACGCTTACCGGCATGGCACATGATGGATGGATGGATGGAGATGAAGTTCATTGTGACTGAAGTAGGGAATGAACTCACTACCCCACCATCAAAGCACCAGAAGTATAAGTGCAAGCGCACTAAACCCTGCGGCCATGTAAGGCGCAGAAAGCAGGAGAAGTGGCAAGCAATCGAGAAATGTTCCAGCAGCCATGTAAGGTGCACAAGACAGGAGAAGTGGCAAGAGATCAAGAAATGTTCCGGCAGCCATGTATGAACGAACGAACAATCTTTATTTTCAAAGGGTTAAGAATTGGGCACGCAGACCCGTCTGACATTCTGCCCTTCTTCTCTAATTCCTCTCATACATTATTTCATTCAACATCACTTATGAAGCTAATCTTAGACAACACATGTAAGGTGCACAAGGCAGGAGAAATAGCAAGCAATCAAGAAATGTTCTGGCAACCATGTAAGGTGCACAAGGCAGGAGAAATGGCAAACAATTAAGAAATGTTCTGGCAACCATGTAAGGTGCACAAGGCAGGAGAAATGGCAAGCAATCAAGAAATGTTCCGACAGCCATGATGCATTCTGCAATGTATATGCTAACATGATGGTGTTACATAAAAATGTGCAACAAATAAATTCATTCCCAGGAAGGTAACCCGGCCAACAAATGCCTGAAGAAATCGGGTGCAAATATCGCAAATCTGCTGTGAACAGGCACAATGCTACTACGTCTAAAACAACATTCCGGACGAACGCTGAAGAAGAAGAAGAAGAAAGTCTGTTAATATTTCTTGACTCCACCCTGTCTGCTGTCTTTAACACAAACACATATGCATGCATATACACATGATTGCTTGTGCTCATACACATACACACAACCTCAAGAAAAACAGAAACATAAAAATAATCAAATGTTATTGAATTAATAAAAACTTGTTATATATGTGCACATATATTGCAGGCTCTCGCAGTCTCCTGTTGGCCAACACTAGTATTCTTAGGCCCATCAGGCCAACTGATTTACTCCCTAGCTGGCGAGGGTCATAGGTCATGGATTTTGGAGTTTCTTCAACTAGCAGTAGAGCACTATTCTCCTCACTTACAGCACAACATTTTGCCAGTCAGTCTTGAAAAAAATAAAACTCCAGTTTCCAGCCTAAGTTTTCCGGGAAAGGTATGTTTTTGGCCAGAAAGACAATGGCTGGTGATTGCAGATACCGGAAACCACAGAATTATTGTTGTGGACAAGACAGGCGTGGTTCAGGTGAGCAATGACCATCACCATCAGTGATTCTGTTTTTAATTTTCTTGACTTATGATTCTGTGGCACATTTTCAATGTAATCAGAGTCAGTTTCATGGCTTATGTGACTTGCAATTCAATAGCACAAAGGTTGCAGGTTAGAGGATTGACTTCATTCCATCTGGTTTTTACCATATTTGGTAACGTCTGTTTCTTTAGAATGGGGAGCAGCTTGCCGATCGCATCACACAAAGCATGAACTCCATAGCTCCAGCGATGACCCTCAGACTCAGAAAAATTAAGCTCACAGTGTGAATGATATATTCCAAAAACAAACTCACGTTTTTCAGAACTCAAGGAGGATGGCTTGACCACTTTGCCACTGAGACATCCTAAAAAACATAACAAATGTAATCTATGTCAGTTTTGACAGAACAAAAATAATTGAAATTTTAAAACACAAATGTACACAGTAAGTGAAAAAAGTAAAGGACCCCTTCACACGCCTGAAGGCTCAATGGGCTATACCCATATTTGTACAGATCAGTCGGCACGCAAGGGTTGGTGAGGTCAATGTCATGTCGGTCACTATCACTTCCCAAGACATTTCCTGGTACCAATTTTATATTGACTGAGTATATGGTGCTCGCCTCATATTTTTTTAAGACAAATGACCATCAAACACCCCCCTCCCCCCCACTATTCACTACCATGCTGGCTGCCTTTACTCTCCAGGTCATTTCTTGGTAGCCATTTTAAACTGGGTTGATCGTGAAGCCCAGGCCAGTTTTAAGAAATCTGCCTCAGTGGAGCTGGCAGGCAAGAATACTAACATTGTTTAAAAACATCGCTTAAAAGTCGGCAGGGTCAACTTCATTGCTCCGGGGTTTTATCCCATATGGCTCGGTCTCTTTCTGCAGCACGGAAAGCGTCGCACAAAGCACAAACTCCGTAGCTCTAGCGATGACCCACACGAGTCTCCGAAAAATTTCACTCGTGAACCGAAGGGCGCGGACCGTAATCGAACCCACAACCTTCGGAGCCCGAGTCAAACGGCTTGACCACTTCACCACGGAGACTCCCGCTAACAGTGTTTACAATGCACAAATGCAGCAGCAGAAGAAGAAGTTCACAATGTTACAATTATTCCTTGTCAGTTGACATGACAATGTGAAAAAAGCAGTTTGTTCTCTGCTACGTAAGCTGTTTAAGAAAGCCTGGCAGATGCCAGATAAACATTTAGTTGTGCCTATGTGCAATATCACAGATTCACCAATTAGAAAGGACATATTCCGAATGTGTGTTCTATGTAACAATAATTTGTTTCTGCAAATACTCAAGAGTGACCCAAATTGTCTTGTCACTCTGTCTAGAATAATAAAACAATGACTATGAACACTTGCTGATTCCTTAGAGAGCTAAAGATGTTTATATAATTATTATTGCTTAACAAAGACGAGGAGCAGCTGGTCGAGTAGCTAGAACGCTGGATTATTCTTCAGGAGACATGGGTTCAAATCCTCGGTAAGGTGTGGGATTTTTTTTCTGACAGGGGCAAACAAAGAATGTTAACCTGCACAGTTCGCAGTGACTGCACTAGCCATGCGGCCTTAATTCCCCAGGCTCAAAGACTCCCTCCTCCTGCCATACACCGCAAGGTACTATAGTGGCAGTAAATGACATGACAGTAGCAACTGCAATTGTTCTTCCTCTAGGTCTGTGCTACTTTTTCTGTCTCTGTTCATAAATAAAGACACATAGTATTGTTTGGTACTCATAGAAGTGAGAAGAAAGAAGTAGAGACTTGAGGACTTCTTCTCTACTTCTATGAGCGCCAAACATTGTCTGATCTCAGCCAGTCCATATGTTATGTGCTGGTGACATCCTAATATGGATGTCCGCAGATGTGAAGTTCCAGTGTAGGCCTTGCGCACTTTGCTTGTTTCTGAGCTTGAAGAGGGGAAGGAGAACTTTGAGACACAATAACTGTGGAGACTGTACTTAGGTACTGGGTCAGGAGGAAATCCCATACACCAACCTCACTCTGATAGATGCAAACACTTTTCGGGACTAAATGACCTGAATGTTGTTGCATCAGACGTGTTTTTGTTTTTGGACACTCGCTTGCTTTGAACTCAAGTGTAATTCCATACACATTAATTCTAGTAGTGCTGGACTGAATTTTGCATGTGGAATAGCTTTTACCTATTTATAGTATCTCTTGCCATCAGGTGAATCCACTCTGACTTCTGAGGTACTTGTAATTAATGTCCCTAAGTTAAGGACGATAGGTCAACATTTAAGTCCAATTGTCCAGTGTAAGTGTTGAACCCCTTACCTCGGCATCGACACATCGGATGTTTAAGAACATGTGTTCTTATCCATTCGGCCATGCTGACCTACACATAAATGTTAAAACTCACATTCTTCCAAATAATTTACAAACAACCAACCAAAAAAAAAAAATAATTCATTCAATATTCTTTTGTTTCGTAGATAGTATTTTTGAATCATTGTTGTTTTTTAATTTAAAGTTTGTTGTAGGGAGTGGTTATTCAGGATTGAAAGATGGAGATTTCACCAAAGCCGAGTTTACAGCACCCCAAGGAGTTGCTTGTGACAAGAGCTGCATCTATGTTGCAGACACAGGCAATCATTGCTTGCGCAGAATTGATCTAGAATTGAAGCGAGTGTTTACCTTAGTAGGAACAGGATTTCAAGGCACAGACAAAGAAGGGGGAAAGCAAAATACAGACCAAGAGATTGCTTCACCCTGGGATGTTGTCCTAGGGACATCACTTGATAATGGTCAGTTAGTAACATTGTTTATTGAAATAAAACTTAGTATTTAATACTTAGTACATAATTTAAGAATTGAAATCACTACATTCTCACACATGCTTCATTCCCCTCTTTAAAAGCCACCAAAGAGTTTCCATGCTGATTATTTTAGCAGCAATTTGATGAAAACCTGGCCTGGCTGTTCCTCTATATTTTGAGTATCATACAGACCCTTTTCATATTCTCTTCTGAGGCAGTCTTTCTAGATACTATTACACTGTCTGTTCAGGTGCACACTATCCAATCCCAGAGAGTCCTCATCATATGACCTTTTTCATAAAGTAGCTCTGCGCTCAGAGGGCCAGCAGATAGAGAGAAAAACAGAGAGAGAGAGAGAGAGAGAGAGAGAGAGAGAGAGAGAGAGAGTTTTGGTTGCTAGCTACAGTAACACTCCTTAAAGGAACACTACACTTAAAGCACTCTTTGACAATTTCTTCGTGAGTTATCTGACCTGCTCTAGTCTAGCACATGAAGACTGTATGTGTAATTATGCCTACATAAAGCAAAATAGTAATGTACCTTTACATATCTGGGTAGAAGAAGAACAAGAGTGGCAGAGAACAGTTGACAGATGTGTGACAGCATGGTTAGTTCAAGGTGAAAGGAGAGACTTTAAAAAACATAAACCATGTCCCGAAGCATGTAATAGGAGCATCACATTTTGTAGGTCTGACTGCATAGAGGAACAAGTAGCCAGTCTTTTTCTCTGTTAATGGACGATGAATGCAGACTTCACACCCTCGCCTGACCGTACGGATGACGTTATCCGCGTAGCCTCCCATCACCTACACTAACTCGGATGCCATTGACTTTAATAAATCCTCTTTTTTTAACAAAAATTATGGTAAACATATGTTGCATGCAGCTGACAGATTGAAAGACAAAATGTTGGCTCTATGTAAGAATCTGACTTTGCAAATTAATTGTGAGTGAAATATCAGCTAAAGATAGCAACATTTACACGATCACTTAAGTACTAAAGAAGAATAGCTTCTACAAAAGGTCACAATAGGTCACTCTCATGACCCAACAAGTTTTTGTGAATGGGTGGGAAACTATCGCCACATATGCTTTGACTGTTTTAACATGATCATTGTGTTGTCTGCTGTACCTATATAATGGGGAAAAAAATGTATGAAATTATAGAAGCAGAAGTTAAATTCTGCAATTTTAGAATAATAATATGCTTTTATAAAAGTGGGCCATTAAGGATTTTGTTTTATCTCAAGTAATACATTGTATACTGTCCCTTATTAATTACGATCATTGGTGACATATTGGCGACTGCTAGTTCAGACATGTGTATGTAAAATGAAACAAATAAGTATGTGTAGATCCTGAGAGAGAGAGAGAGAGAGAGAGAGAGAGAGAGAGAGAGAGAGAGAGAGAGAGAGAGAGAGAGAGAGAGAGAGAGAGAGAGAGAGAGAGCAAATACAGTACTATATATATATATATATATATATATATATATATATATATATATATATATATATTATATATATATATATATATATATATATATATATAAATATAATATATCTTGTAATGAACTCCGTCCAGGTGAACAGAAATCATAATGGGGAAAAGGAATAGAAAGAATGTATAATAAAATAATATTTATAATAAAGCAACATTAAGCAAATATGCAATAAGTAAACTAAACTACAACACATAATATAGTTGCATATCCTTTACAGGATGTCACAGTCAACACCAACACTTTTTGCTATTATTGTTTCTTGGCTAGTTTATGTTCAGTAGTTTGCCATTGCTTTCAACTATCGGCACCCATACCATTTCATGAAAAACAACGCTAGGCAGTCTGCTGCCAAATCGTCCACAGTTGTGATTCAGACGCGGGTATGCAGGATTAGGAACTGCGTCCGTAACCTCTTTGCCATAGAGCCGGCATTTTTGATTGTAGCAATCTTAAAATATTCAAACATAAAATATTTTTTATTATTTAGATCTTTCCCCACAGTTGTTTTAATCCTGCAATATTTTGATCATTTCATCATGTTTTACTGTATCAAATGCTTTGGTATAATCTATAAAGAAAAATATATGTCTTCCTGTGTCTCAGTTGATCTCTCTATTAGTGTTTGGAAAGGTGTAATGTGTTGGTTTTACTTCAACAAATTTGTTTGACACTAATTTTCAGTTTTATTTCCGTTTTGTTCTTACTATAATTCTGAGTAGGTGTGTGTTGACATTGTTTGAGGCTGTATGAAATTATTCACACTCAGTTGCTCCTGATCTCTGGGGAAAGCTATAAAAACACATTTCAGCAGAGTGCTAGTTATATCCACAGTTGTAAATATCATTCAACAGTTTAGTTAGTATTACCATTCCAAATGCTTCTAGTACTTTAATTCCTCTATCTTGATGCCAATTAGATGACAACTAGGTGTGAAACCAGTCATGCACTTTATTAAAAAACAACAGATTAAATGGTTTGGTCTCCTCACAAGAATGCCCTGGTGCCATCTGCCACAAAGAGGCATATTGAAGAAATATAATGGATACTGAACAAAGGAAAGACCACGTAAAAGATGGAGTGATGGTATATAAAACAGCCTTAGAGAAATGAATACCAACGTACAACGAGCATTAGAAAGAGCACATGTAACATCTTTACATCATCATCCAACACGTCACTGAGGTAAATGGATAAAGAGAAGAAGAAGAAGATCATGATTCCTCCTGACCCACGCATTTCCCTGTTTTCATGTGCTTGATAGCATCAGTGGCTACTTTTAATATAGGGTGGCCCTTCTAAGTTATTTCATCTGTTAATTCTGTTCTTTCTATTTTGTATTTGTTCCATCTCTTTATATAATTTTCTTCCATTTATACTTTCCTGTTGTCTGTTTCAAACATCCTGTGTTTAATTTTATTTTCATGCCAAATTAATGATTTGTCCTTCCATATGTTTTGTGTCTTCAATAGAATTAATTATCCAATGAATAATAATATATCATTAAGCATATTGTTTATGATGTGTTACATATTTACAGGTCTTCCGGTCTTATATATTGCAATGGCTGGCACTCATCAAATTTGGGTATACTTCTTAACAAACTGCACATGGTATCATGGAAGGTATGCGTCTGTTTTTTCTAAAACAATAACTGAAATTACTTACAGCTGGAGGTAGTGACTGCATTTGTGTCTTTAATAGTTTGTCACAGAAACTTACTTCAAATGAACTCTGGACTTTGACATGTGGCATGATAATTTCAAAATTAGTTTTTCACTAGTCTGTCATATGCTGATGAGGTTCTGTTTTCTGAAAGAGCTAAGAAAGTGATAATGGTAAAATGAGGAACATAATTTGCTGTTCACAGACACCCCTTCCTTCTTGTATAAAATAATGTTGCGCATCTCTGTCTCTCCCTCTGTCTGTCTGTGGGTGGGGTGGTTTTTAAACAAATGTTAAATAATAAAAGACTGGACAATATTCTCCCTTGCACCCAATATTAGAAGTGACTGCAACAATATACAGGGTGTAGTTTTAATGACTGTGGAGTATTTGAAAATATTGCTGTTCCAAATTTTGTATTTACCTTTTATGTTGCATGAACTCCACAGAGGGTGAATACAAAACTTGGAACAGCAATATTTTCAAAAACCCCACAGTCATAAAAATTATACCCTGTACAAGTAAAGTAAACATTAAATATTCTCCCTTGTACCCAATATTAGAAGTGACTGCAACAATATACAGGGTGTAGTTTTAATGACTGTGGAGTATTTGAAAATATTGCTGTTCCAAATTTTGTATTTACCTTTTATGTTGCATGAACTCCACAGAGGGTGAATACAAAACTTGGAACAGCAATATTTTCAAAAACCCCACAGTCATAAAAATTATACCCTGTACAAGTAAAGTAAACATTAAATATTCTCCCTTGCACCCAATATTAGAAGTGACTGCAACAACAAACAAGTAAAGTAAAACAGAGGACCTATTTACATGCCTTGAGCTTGTTGGATATATGATTCATATTTTTATAGACCAGTTGGCACTCAATGAGGGATGTGGTCAGTATCACGCCAACTGCCTTTATTTCCCAGGACATATTTTTAAAAATTTGGCCGGATGTGGATTCAAATACACATTCACCTGGCTGGCAAGATATGACAATATATAATGAAAAAAAAAAAAAAGTATGTTTGGATCCTGTGGAGGAATAACAAGCACACACTCATGTATATAGCTTATATGGTGGCCTGGGATCCTTGTAATGTTTGTGCTTGTTATGTATCGGTACTGCACTCTGAGCAAGCCCATAAGCACTGTCTCTTTCAGCAGAAGTCAAAGGGTGTGGATGCTGATTGTCCCTGTTGTGAAATGGTTTGGAACTGTTCTCATCTGCGTTCATTATGGCTAATTCCATACTCAATTCCCCACTCCAATGTCTGTAATCAGGAAGAATTTGTCCTGATTACTGTGTTGGTAAATTAATGCACTAATTGTTAAGTCATCATGCCTGTTTCTATAAGGCATTGTAAATATTATATTTGTGAATGAATAAATTAGGAAGAGCTTGGAAGCAACAGAGATGTGGTTTGAGATGAATGATGCTAAAATCCTACACTGCTATAGTAACTAATAGCGAGTGCATAGAGTAGGCTAACTAAAGAAGAATATTACATTCAACTATAAGAAAGTGACAAATAATGAGATGAAAAAGAAGCATGAGAAAATATCATAATGACTAGAGATATGTGTGGTAGAAGAGGCAGAGACAGACCAAGAGAAATGATGATGGAAGGCCTAAGTCAGTGATAGGGAGGAATAATATCTACAAACTTCATCCAGAACAACAAGGATTCGAGGAGATCATGAATGCCTGCACCACTGAGTGAGGCACATGATGATGATGATGTATTTATTAAATTATTTTTGAAGACTTAGTTATTGCCTTGTTAAAATGTAAGATAACTATTGAAATATTATGTAGTCATTACAAACACCCACATATATTTTCATTAGATCATATACTGCTGGAACATGCATACGTTTTGCTGGCAGTGGGCAAGAGGAGAACAGGAATAACTCATATCCAGAGAAGGCTAGTTTTGCCCAGCCATCAGGTCTTGCTTTTTCCTACAAAGATCCTAGCCACAGATTGTATGTGGCTGATAGTGAGAGTTCTTCCATACGTACAGTTTCCCTGGCTAAAGGTGCTGTCGCAGGATTGGTTGGTGGTGAACGAGATCCAAAGGTGTGTGGTAACTTTATGTAACTCAAACAATGACATAAAAGGAATTGTTTATAGTAGCAAATAAAATGGGATTAAAAGCAAGAGGATTTTGTTCACTGCACTCTATCCCATATCATTTGGTCCTCGTTACATAGAGCAGCCTGCTGAAAGCATTGCACAGAGCATGAACTCTGTAGTTCCATGATAACCCCAAGGTGGCTTGCCCACTTTGTTAAGACCCCCTTGTTATAGTCAATGAGGTGCCCTCTCCACAATGAAGGTTGGCTGCAATGGATCTCCAACACTGTCTTTCGCCCTGACTGTACATTCTGTTAGATTGCTGTTCATCCATCATTTTATGTTGTCTTCCCACTGTAATCGTTGTCTACCTCTTGCTTACTTGCCTTCAACATTACCCCCCCACTATAGTTTTTATAAGAGTATTATGTCTTTAAATGTGGCCAAAATATTTCACTTGACTGTTTTATTTCTGTCATCAACTCTCTTTTCATTCCCAGCTTTTCTAGAACCATGTATTTGATTGTTTTTTGTTTCAATGAAATACAACATATTTAGGATATTATTAATGGTAGCAAATTAGACGTTCTTACATTATTGTATGTTGGCTCTTTATACTTCTAATCAAGACATACATTTCTGTCTGTCATCTACTTGCTCACTTGCCCTCAACATTACCCCCGCTATAGTTTTTATAAGAGTATTATGTCTTTAAACGTGGCCAAAATATTTCACTTGACTGTTTTATTTCTGTCATCGACTCTCTTTTCATTCCCAGTTTTTCTAGAACCATGTATTTGATTGTTTTTGTTTCCATGAAATACAACATATTTAGTATATTATTATTAGTAGCAAGTTAGTCGTTCTTACATTATTGTATGTTGGCTCTTTATACTTCTAAAAAAAAAGTGGCTTAAAAGTCGACAGGGTCGACGTCATTGCACTGGATTTATCCCATATAGCTCGGTCTCTTTCCGCAGCACGGAAAGCGTCGCACAAAGCACGAACTCCGTAGCTTTTAGCGACGACCCACAGGAGTCTCCGGAACATTTAACTTGTAAACCGAAGGACACAGCCTGGAATCGAACCCACAACCTTCGGAGCACGAGTCAAACGGTTTGACCACTTTGCCACAGAGACTACCCTCTTTATATTTCTAATCAAGACATACATTTCTGTCTGTCATTTACTGCCTATGGTACCTTCCAGTATAGGGCAGGGGGGTATTGAGCCTGAGGAATTAAGGCCATCTGACTACTGCAGTCGACGCGAACTGTGCAGGTTAGGATTTTCTTTTTGTCCCTGACAGAAAAAAATCCATCACCTTACCGAGGATTCGAACCCAGGTCTCCTGAATGAGAACCCGTCATTTTTAGCCACTCGGCCAGCCGCTCCCCTAACAAATTAGTACCCGTATCAAATAATAAGCTGGGACGCAGAGGTGTTTCCAAGGCACTAGGGCCGGGTTATATACTGGCCAAGACCTATTGACGCGTCCTCGTCGAGCGTCCTGGGCAACAGGTCCCTTCGGGGTCCTGGCTAAAGTCAATAGGATCGCCGATTCCTCCGAAGTCGGAGAGTGTCTGCCTGTATGGCGAGGAACCACCAGTCTGCACACCAATAAGCCAGACATGGGACAACGGATACTCACGCAAACCTCAGGTCCTGTATGACATCACACTGATGTTGGACAACTGGATGCCTTCATCCGACATACAGGACTTCGCGTTGGAGCTCAAGCCAACGAACACAAGCAAGCAAGCAAGCAAATTATAAGCTTCCAGATTTAATGAATAAAGTTATCTTTTTATAAAATATAACCAGAGAGCTAAAAGAAGATCAGATGACATTCCCCTCTTGCAACCTGAAGAATCAGCCTTACATTTGGCACCTACAAGTTTATTGTTTGCGTTCACTTGCTTTGAACTCAAGTGTAGTCCATATACGTGCTACTCTTCTACGTGCACTGGACTAAATTTTTGCATGTGAATTAACTTTCCCTATTACAGTTGTCCCTCGCCATCAGGCACACTCACTCCGATTTCTGAGGTATTTATAATTTACGTCAAGTCAAGGACGAGAAGTCAACATGTTAGTCCAACTGATCGGTATAGGGTTTAAACCTGCTACCTCGGCATCAGCACACCAGAAGTTAAGAATGAGCGCTCTCTCCATTCAGGGTACCTTAAAAAACATTAACACTATGTGAATTGGTAGGACTTCACAAGTAGCAGTGAAATTAATTAAAACTACACAATTCATAGATCTTAACAGCAAAGTTAAGCTGCAATTGGCCTTCAGTATACTCTGTATCCTTGCCTGTGCTAGGGAGTTCATGCACTGTGCTGAGGTTCTCCTTGTGTGATCTTTGAGAGGAAACTAAGCACTAATGGAGATATTTGTGTACAGTGAACGTTAACCAAAAATTAAACCAAATTGTAATCATTGATTTAGTTTTCAAACTCCTTTCAGGTTTTGTCATGTAAGAAGGAGAAAGGAATATAATAGAAATGACCAGAATAGCTTTATTCTGTTTGTCTTCTCTTGCAGAACCTCTTTGCTTATGGAGATGTTGATGGGAAAGGCTTTCAGGCAAAATTGCAACATCCTTTAGGTGTCTCTTACTTGGATGGAAAATTAGTTGTTGCTGATTCATACAACCACAAGGTATACTTATGAATACTTGTATGCAAGAGTGTCTGTTTTAAAGTCAAGCCCTGAAATGAATGAATATCTTCTTACACACATTCCCCTGGGTTGGAGTCTGTTGGTAATTAAATGCCTAAAATTTATGGAGGAATCATTGCCATCCTAATCCCAGCCAGTCAGTATGTTCTGTGTAGATGTGGCATTCCAGTACTGGCCTTGCACACCTCGCTGGTTTCTTAGTGTGGAGGAGGGAGGAGAGCTCTTCAACACAGTTCCAGTGGAGAAGCCAGTTTTAGACGCATGGATGAAGATTCTTCAGAGAGCTCTGGGGGTCATTGCTGGAGTTTGTGCTTTGTGTGTTGCTATTGGCAGGTGGATTGCCATTCTGTGGAGAGAAATCAAGTCAAATGAGGTAAAACTCAGTGCAATGAAGAAGATTCTCTTACCTCTAACCGTTTTTTAAGGTGTCAGACATAACGTTATTTTGGGGCAAGTACAGAAATTCAGATATCTAGGCACATGGATAACATCAGATGGAAGATGCATCGCTGAGATAAAGAACAGAATAGGACAAGCAAAAACTGCATTCTATCAAATGAAGAATGTTTTGTGCAATAAGTCCTTGTCCTTGAATGTTAGAAAAGTGTTCTTGCATGTTATATTGTTCTTGCATGTTATATTGTTCTTGCATGTTATATTGTTCTTGCATGTTATATTGAACCAATTGTAACATATATGGCTGTGAATCCTGGACAGTTAGTAAACAGGCGAAAAAATCTCTGGAAACATTGGAGGCATGGTTTTATAGAAGAATTCTGAATATTCATTGGACAGCTAAAATGAGGAATCTGAACATTTTGAGGGAAGCTAAGTCGCAAAGACATCAGAAAGATGTCACAAAACATATCACAAACATCAGAAAGAAGCGGTCATGTTTTGGCTACATTATGAGAAGACAAAAACTGGAATATGTTGTGACAACCTTAAAGATTTGTGGAAAGAGAGATAGAGGAAGACAGATAGCATGAGAAATTCTTGATAATCTTGTGTCATGGCATGGAATTGAGTCAACATATTAATTGATCCATGCCGTCGGAGATCGCAATTTGTGGAGGTGCATGATCGCCCATGCCAGCTGGCAAGGCACTGGATGATAATACATATATACACACACGCTCACACACATTCGCACACAATGGAAAAAGTAAAACTGACGGTTTAGATGAAGTTGAAGTGGTACATTTCTTCTGACAATTGATATAGTCCATGCATATACTTTAGCAACGTAATGAGAAGAGAGGGAGTCTCCGTGGCGAAGCGGTCAAACCGTCCGCCTCAAATTCTGAAGGTTGTGGGTTGAATTCCAGGCCACGTCTTTCGGTTCACGGGGGCATTTTCTCGGAGACTCCTGGGGTTTGTTGCTGGAGCTACAGAGTTCGTGCAACACGTTCAGCGCTGCGGAAAGAGATCAATCCGTATGGTCAATGAAGTTGACCCTGTTGACTTTTAAGTGGCTTTTAATGAGAAGAGAGGCATTGGAGAACATTGTGACAACTGGAAAGATTAGTTGTAGAAGAGACAGAGGCAGTTTGTGAGAAATGATGCATGATGGTCTAAGATGGTGGCATGGGGGGGAATGTCAACAGTGGAATTGATCCAGAACACCAAAATCAAGATGTATGGAGAGACATGAGTTTCACTTGGCAGGGAACATGATGATGATAGTGATGTACTTTATATCGTAAATGTAACTGCTATTGAGATACTAAATATGTTTTGTATACTACATGCATTAGCCAATGTTTTTGTGTAACAGTGTGTACTGTGGACTATTTTTTAAGCCTATATTAAGTATCAAGATGTCATATTTGCCCATCATTGCTATTGGTAAAGAGGACCATTTTGTTATCTGTCAGTCCTAGGCTGCGTGTTGATTCCCATTCCAGCAGTACTTAATTTGTGTCACTGATTGTTATCTTTTTTTCAAAGATAGGTCACTTAGCCCTCTCATTCCTGCTGCATTTGACCTTCAGATACTCTTTACTGGAATTTTTTATGGGAAATCCTCAAATGCTGGATCCCAGGTCAATTAAAAATGTGTAAATCGCTCCAGATGTGGGTCAAACCCATGACCATAGGTCAGCCTGGCTGAATGAATAAGAATGCATGTTCCTAAACATGACAGTTGGACTAAAATGTTGACTTCTTGTCCTTGACATGGGAACGTAAATTACAAGTATCTCTGAAGTCAGAGTGGGTTCGCCTGATGGCAAGAGGCACTGTTAATATGGAAAGCTAATCCACGTGCAAAATTCAGTCCAGCACTACTAGAAGTGGTGTGTATGGACTACGCTTGAGTTCAAAGTGAGTGCAAAAAAGCCATGACCACTAGACCGTCAGACGAGCGTCTAGCCGCAGCTTCCAACTGATGTTTTTGAAGAAAGCATATCAGCTGTCTCCTATAAATTTGTAGCATAGTTTCCAATATGACTAACTGACTGTGTTCGTGAAATTGTTTGTACAGATTAAACTGATTGACCTGGAAACACTGATGTGTACAACATTTGCTGGCACAGGTCATCAAGGTTCGACACTTGAAAAATCGGATATAACTAAATGTGAGTTCAATGAACCAGGAGGCGTTGCTGTAGACGAACACGAACAGATGATTTATGTTGCAGATACCAACAACCATGCCATCAAAGTCATCAGTCTGACTAAGAAGACAATTTATCAGGTATGTGTGTATTTATCAGGTATGTGTGTGAGGAGATGTATATTTAGTATCTGCTTCTATTTCTATGTGAGTGTGTGAAGAGTTGTATGTTTAGTACTTACTTTTATATGTGTGTGAGTGTGTGAAGAATTGTATGTTTGCATCTATTTCCATGTGAGTATGTGAAGAGTTGTATGTCTAGTACTTCTACTTTTATGTGAGTGGGAAGAGGTGTAATACACAACCTGCTCATTAAACATAATGATATATGTGTTTAGAATATGTTTTTTATATATCTGGAGTAGGAATATTGTTTCCAATGTGAGGTATATGGCATTTTCTTCTGTTGTCATCAAGTTCTTGTGTACTTGCAGCTCCCAGTTGTTTTTCCCAGTAGCAAGGAACTAAATCATAACCAAGAAAAGGATAATTCTTCTCCACAGGTAACAAATTCACTCTTCCTGTGCTATGTTGTTGGTATTTATTTTTTTTCCAGTGCTAGTATTTGTTACCATGCAGTAATAAACCTTTGCATCTAAATGGTTTAAAATGTTAAAGCAGTTCACATGAGTTACAGATACAATTGAGGTGGAGTGGGGTTGGTTGTGAACCATCTGGATGACTATGAATTTTAATACTTAAGTCTAATCCATTGGCATTCATGTTTGAGCCCTGAGAAAGGCATGAATCTATTAGAGTAAGGTTGGTGTAGAGACTTTCCTTCCTACCGAGTAGCAAAGTGTAATTTTCATGTTAACTGTGTTGCTGAGCTCTTCTTCCCCTAAACCAGCTGAGTTTGCAAGACTGGTAATGGAACTTCACATCTGCGGAGAGGCATATTGGAATGTAACTAGATGTTGATTCATTGATTCAGCACAGTACACAGCACAGCACAGACACAGACAAACTGGCTGGGATTAGACCTAGGCTCGTAGTGTTTTCCCCATGGTTTTTTTTCCTCACTCGCTGGCTTTGAACTCAAACATAGTTCATACATGCTACTTCTTGTAGCACTGGACTGAATTTTGTGTGTGGATTAGCTTTCCCTATTACCAGTGTCCCTCGCCATCAGATGAACCCACTCTGACTTCAGGGATACTTGTAATTTACGTCCCCAATTCAAGGAAGAGAAGTCGAAATTTTAGTCCAACTGTCTGGTATAAGAGTTGAACCTCTTACTTCGGCATCAGCACACCGGATGTTTAACATTGTGTGTTCTTATCCATTCGGCCGTGCTGACCGCCATGGCTTTTAGGTATGTCATTGTCATGAGCCCCTGGGCATTGGTTGGTGTTTGTTGACAGATGAATCATGACCAGGTTACATTCTAATGTCTCTCTCCGCATATATGGAGTTCCAGAACTGGTGTTGCATTCACCGCTGGTTTCTGAGCTTTGAGAGGGGAAGGATTACTCTGTTGCACATTTCCCATGGAGATGGTCGGGAGGAGTCTTTCCACCAATCTCACTCTGATAGGTGCAAGCCCATTTCAGGGCTCAGACAACCTGAACACCACCAGTGCATCAGACACATTGAATTTTGCCTGTTTCTGTTAGCTGAGGTAGTGTAGTGGTTACGTACTTATTTGCTAACACAGCAGTTCAGAGTTCAATTCATAATGGATGCAGGATTGTATTGTTCAATCTGCATAGCTCTAGGGTGCAATTCGCCTACTATAACGACTACAGGATAATTTTCTGGGAAGTAAAAGCAGCAAGAAAGAGAACTAGTCAGCCCATATTATGTGCCTAGACCTAGTATATGTGAAAATTAACACTTGTTACCTTTATAGTAATATATGCCCTGAACTTACTTATATCTTTATCTTTTTTAATTGATCATCATCATCATGTAGTAACTCCTTTTGCAGATCATTACTCTCTTCTTTCCACTGGAAAGGCTCTCTGTCATTTGCCCATTGCCCTGCCTCATACCATGGAATTCTTGTGCCCTTTCATGTTGGTCAGCCCTGCCTTGTCATTCAGAAGGCCATTTTTCCATTATTGTTCTTTCAAAACCACTTTAACATTTGGCATGGCCAAAGTACTTACATTTTTGAGACATATTATTGTTATCAGTTGTTAATTTCTATTATGTGAAAATTACTAGCACATGTGTTTCTAATGGACTTCTGAACTCTCTAAGTTAGTAGTGTTCTTTTCCACCAGGAAGTGTAATTATTAATGGAACAGATGCAAAACATGAATCTCTGGTAATGGTTTTAACAAACAAAATTTCTTTACATGCATCTCTAGTAATGGTTTTAACAAACATTAACTTTATTTACATGCATCTCTAGTAATGGTTTTAACAAACATTAACTATATTTACATGTATCTCTGGTAATGGTTTTAACCAACATTAACTTTATTTACAAACCTCACCCATGTGTTACCAGTGCCCCAAAAGGGAAGCCAAGAATAATGACACTGCAGCCTACCACGCATGTTGTAAGAGGCGACTGAGGAGAGTTCTTGGGGACAGATTACCTCATCTCATAGAAACCTTTTGCTGCAAAATGCAACCAATAATGAACAGGTCTGGAAATCAGCATGGTCGATAAATTACATGTAACTCAGAAGTCAGAGTTGGTTTGCCTGATGGCAAGAGACACTGGTAACAGGGAACACTAATCCCCCCAAAAAATTAATCCAATGCACTAGAAGTAGTAGCATGCGTATGGTGCATATGGACTACTCTTGAGTTCAAAGTGAGTGAATGCAAAAAAAATAATAATAAATAAACTTAATATGTTTACAAAGGGCTTGACGTGAGTTGAGGTCCAATACTTCTATGGGAGTTGCAAATCAACAAAAGAAGAAGAAAATTATATTCACTCACATGCTTATATTTCATTTGCAGTTAACACAACATGAAAAATCAACAAGGGATGAAATGCTACCTCTGCCTGATATAACATTGCCAGCAACATGTCACACAGTAACACTCACAGTGCCTTTGAATTTGCCTGATGGGGGACACGTCAATACAGATGCTCCAAACAGCTGGAAACTTTGCAGCTTGGGTGAGATGCCCTCTTAAAACATATTTTAGTTGAAAACAATGTGTTCCATTAGTGAATTGAAATAATGAAGACACAAACAGTAAGTTACACAATTTAAACATACAACAACGAGAAAACAGTTTTCACAGTGTCACAGTAAAGGCAAGAGCTGGAACAGCATGTAGTAAAGAAAATCCAAAGCTTGAAGTTTGGAAGAGTACACAGAAACAAAAAAACATTGTGCTAACAGAAACAAAAAAATTGTGACAAAACAAAAGATCAAAAATTGTAAAACATGTATATTTACTACCTGCATTTTTAGCTAGGACTACTGCCACTAGACTTCTGACTGAAGTCAGGCAAAATTAGATTGTAATATCTTGCCAGAAGGCTTCCCTGGTAGACTACTCTGCTTGTGTCTAAGTTTGATTGGCAATGTCCGGTATTTAAATATTGTTTTTGTCACTAATGTCAATTTCATCTTCTTTCCTCCTCTTTTCACTTTGGATGGTTACCTTGACGCCTCATGTCCAGTATTTTTTAACTCTTCTCTCACTCTCCTCCCTCACTTTCACTATGGACTGTAAAATTTACCTGTCAATCATCTTTTTACTGGCCTACACTATGCATATGAAACATGCTATGGCGACTGCTTGGAGATGCGATCGATGTAACGTTATAATTTCCAATCTGCTGTTTATACCTTCGCTTTCCCTGTTTGCCGGCATTTGAACTTTTCATCTACGTTTATTAAATATGTGTCAGGGCAGGTGGTATCCACCAATCGCCGTTTCTAAGTTCACACATTTGTACAGCTGAAAGTCTCCCCTCAATCTGGATATCCGCTGCGACATGTTAACTGGTGGGTAAGTTACAGCGTCTTATGAAGCCAGAATGTTACATTCACTGCTTTAGGGTAGTCATAAATGAGATTTTACAACCTTTGTAGAAACCAGACTGTTTATTATATGTGATGGTGGTTCTACTTGTGCAATTTTGCACCATAGAATTATAAATGCTGAGCAGTGCAGAGAAGTTTTCTTTTTTTTATCTTCTCATTCTTCTTGGATGTAATTAATTTCTTGGGGAATGAGAGATTAATTCTAATATTGCCAAGGTGTTCCATCACAAATACCCAGAAAAACCTACTACTGTTGTCTTTAATAATTATAAAAACAGACAGGTAAAGACGACTAAATTATCATAATTAGCTATCACAATTTAGTCCTCTTAACCAGTTCCAGCTGAACAGCATGTTGTGTCAATATTTGCCATGGTAGCCTAATGGATAGTGCACTTATTTACATTGACAAAGTCTGGATTTAATCCCCAGTGAAGAAGGGATATGTTTCCCAATCACACACACTTATGGGATCAATCCAGTCTGTTAAATGAGAACAAGATATTTTCCTGGGAAGGACAAGTGATGAGGATGGGAGCTCGTCGCTACATCTGGTGTCTCCTTGGTGAAGTGATCACACTGCCTGCTTATTACCCTGAAAGTTGTGGGTTAATTCTAAGATAGCATGGTTCAGACCACAAGTCCATTTTCCATTTTTTCCAAAGAACTCTGGGGGATCATCAGATGAGCTATGGAGTTTGTCCTCTGTGCGATGCTCTTGACAGACAGCTTATCATTCTGCAGAGAGAGGCCGGGGCGGATGGGATCAAACCTGGTGCAATGAATCCAAGCCTTTCACCTTTAACTGTTTAACCTTTAGCTCATCATTACATATGATAATGCTAAACCCTAGTTATCTGTAGTATCATTTCACATCTACATGGGCCATATCAACAATGGAGTTACTTTTATCTTTCTAAATGTGTTGAAATATTTATTTATTTATTTCATTACTACTGAATGATTTTAACATGTTTTTTCAAAACCTGAATTCACATTTGTTTATAGATGAGTCAAGTAAACATTTGCCAGATCAGAAGGGGAAGCTTAATTCTATTGCCAGTGAGGGATTGTCTAAGGGACACGGCTTCAGTAACCTTCAGTTTACCACAGGGTACACCACCAGGTGTGTACAACATCAAAATCACTGTCCAGGTGTTTGTTTGCCTAGATGATGAGGATGTCTGCTTGCCACCAAGTCTGACACATTTCAAACAAGTTCTTAAATTAACATAGGCAGAGTAATGTTAAAGTCATGTGGCGCTAGGATATTCTCAGATCTGCATTTGTTTTTAGTTTGTTTTAACTTGTGTTTATTGCTGAATGAGAAATTGCTCACATACAGTTCAATGTCAATAATCATTCTAGTAACCTTTATGAAATTAGAATTTTAGTATTTGCATCAATAATTGCTTTCAACAGAATGAAATCATTAACATCTACAGGAATTAACAACACATTAAAAATGTGAATTGTCAAATGTTACATATATTTATACGCTTTTGTATGGCACGGAAGCCTGGACATTGAACAAAGCAACTAGAAAGTTGAATAGAGGTCCTGGAGATGTGGATATACAGACCAATATGTTCGTATTTCATGGAAACGAAAAAACAATCAAATGCAGAGGTTCTAGAAAAACTGAGAATGAAAAGATGAGTTGATGAAAAAAAAAAAGAGGGAAGTGAAATATTTTGTCCACGTTAAAAGACATAACACTTGTAAAAACCATACTGGAGGGCAAGGTTGTGGGCAAGCGAGCAAGAGATAGACAACAATACAAGTGGGAAGATAACATCAAGAGATGGACGAACATCAATCTGACAGAATGTACAGTCAGGGCGAGAGACAGGCGGTGTTGAAGATTCATTGCAGCCAATGTTCATTGTGGAGATGGCACCTGATTGATTGATTGATCAATTTATTTTGTGTTTGCTATTTGTCCTTGTCTTCCATGTAAGGGAGCAAGGGTGGCATAGAGGGTGTTGAGGGTGCTAACCAACAGAGTGATCTGGGGACCCTAGAGAGGTTAAGACTCTCATTAAAGACAACTCATCATCATCATGTGCCATGCCAGCTGGTGTAAGTGTTCATGTCTCTTCACAAATCTCAGTCTTGGAGTTCTGTGTCAACTCTGCTGATGATATTCCTCACCCCATCATCTCAGTCCATCCAACATAATGCCTATTACTGATCTTTCCAGTCATCATGGGGTTTTCCAATGCATCTCTACTCATTATATGACCATTGCTGTTTGGTTCTTGTAGTTAAAGACAACTGTAATGATGAAAATGCAGTTGTATACACAGGCTGGTTTGTTGTTCATCAGAAGTGTACGTGAGCCTTCTTGGTACACTCACATGGCTGAATCATTAAAGAAGCTACTAGTGCATTTGTTACAATCACAAGCTATATGACTAGAAATGTTGGTGGTAACAATGGCACTGCTTTGGCTTGAGTTGGAAAACTCCATCCATGCTAGTATACTAAGTGATTCATTCAGAATGTTCTGGAAAAGTGATATAGATTTCATACACAGATATTTCATTCCCTGCACTGGTCCACAATTCATAGGAGTACATACATCTTTGTACAAGACCTTGCAGGTGCCATCGGCAGTGAGTAAGCTCATTGTTAACACTGAATAGGCATGGTTAGTCAATGTCTTCATCATTTAGCATGTCCTCTGCAGAATGTTGCTCTCATCATGGCCTGCTGAAAAGATCTTTGATCGTTTGCTAGTTGCCTTGCCTCTTGCATTTTGTGTCCTTCCTTAGATGTCTTCAGTGTCCTGTGTCCATCTTCATGCTGGTCAATTTCTGAGTCTTCTTCCAGGAATCATGCCTTCTATTAATGTTTATTCAAAATCACTGATGTTTAATATAACAACAGTATTTCAGATTTTGAGACATGCTGTTTATAAAACATATTTCTGCACTGTTCAAACCATTTCAAATGTCAGTATTTTTGTTCTTCTTGGTCATGGCATTCTAAGCATTTTCTGTAACATTTATCTTCTTCTTCTTCTTCTTCTTCTTCTTCTTCTTCTTCTTCTTCTTCTCTTCTTCTTCTTCTTCTTCTTCTTCTTCTTCTTCTTCTTCTTCTTCTTCTTCTTCTTCTTCTTCTTCTTTCATCCGGATAGTTTTTCAGACATGATAACGTTGTGTCTGTTAACAGCAAAGCTACGATATTGTGCCTTTAGTCCCACACATCTGACTTCTGTGGGCATTTGTTGACTGGGTTAAGCTTCTCGGGTGTTTCGAGGGGCATTCGACTCTCGCTCGGACGTAATTGCGTTTGGCTGTTTACAGCAGAGCTGCAATATTGCGCCTGTAGGCCGGCACATCCGACTTCTGTGGGCATTTGTTGACCGGGTTATGCTTCTCAGGTACATTTATGTTCAAAATCCTGAGTTGCTTCACATTAATGGATTTATTATTAAAGAGATTAGAGGACCTGTGGACACGCTCGGGGTGTTGTGAGGACAATTCACACTTAACTGAATTTTTCAGCTTCATTAAATTTATTAAAATAAAGTAATCTGGCATTAAGCTGGACTTAAATGTTGACCTCTCATTCAGAAAGCAGTGGCAAACTATTGAGCGTACAGCTGCTTAGGAAAGCAACCTTGGCTTGATTGCAACGTCTTGCATTGGAACAATATTTTAATTAAATTGGGTGTTTTTTAAAATATACTTTATATTGACTTAAAGAAATACACTGCTGTGAGATTTGATTTTAAAGCATCATAAGATGATATTAATTTTATCAAAATAAAAGACTTTAATATTGTTTATCTAAAGTGTGCTGCATTTTATTTGGTTCTGATTCACTCATTTACATATTTTAAAACAGTAAACTTTCCTATTAGAATTCATACATTAATAATGTTGTCAGTTCTTGGGAAATATATAATCAGGATTATCCTGAAAAGATTAAGCAATGCCATTGACAAACAACTAAAGAATGAACAGTCGAGCTTCAGACGAAAGAGACCCTGCACTGATTACCACATTAGCCACATTACCCGCATTACACAAGAAAGAGCATGAAAGTTAATGAATATGAAATTGAGAATCATCACTGCACTCAGACATTCCCACACATGCTCCGTCCCTTCTTCAGTAGCCATCAAGAGTTCCCATGCTGATGGTACCAGTAGCAGCCTGATTGAACATCCACTTGCTTTTCCCCCTACATGTGGAGTATCGTCCAGACTCCCTGCACACTCCTCGCTGAATCTTTTGCTGCACTTTCCACTGGATCTCAGAGAGCTTTCACCACATTAGATTTTTCATAACATAGCTGGCCACCTAAAGGAGCAGGAGCAGCCAACATACCAGCCTGTTCATCTCCTCACACACCCACATGCCCTGGGCAGCCAGCCTACCAGCCTGTTCATCTTCTCACACACCCACATGCCCTGGGTAGACAGCCTACCAGCCTGTTCATCTCCTCACACACCCACATGCCCTGGGCAGCCAGCCTACCAGCCTGTTCATCTTCTCACACACCCACATGCCTTGGGCAGCCAGCCTACCAGCCTGTTTATCTTCTCACACACCCACATGCCCTGGGTAGACAGCCTACCAGCCTGTTCATCTCCTCACACACCCACATGCCCTGGGCAGCCAGCCTACCAGCCTGTTCATCTTCTCACACACCCACATGCCCTGGGTAGACAGCCTACCAGCCTGTTCATCTCCTCACACACCCACATGCCCTGGGTAGACAGCCTAAGCCTGTTCATGTCCTCACACACCTGCATGCTCTGGGCAGACAGCCTACCAGCCTGTTCATCTCCTCACACACCCACATGCCCTGGTCAGACAGCCTACCAGCCTGTTCATCTCCTCCCACACCCACATGCCCTGGTAGACAGTCTACCAGCCTGTTCATCTCCTCACACACCCACATGCCCTGGGCAGACAGTCTACCAGCCTGTTCATCTCCTCACACACCCACATGCCCTGGGTCAGACAGTCTACCAGCCTGTTCATCTCCTCACACACCCACATGCCCTGGGCAGACAGCCTACCAGCCTGTTCATCTCTCACACACCCACATGCCCTGGGTAGACAGCCTACCAGCCTGTTCATCTCCTCACACACCCACATGCCCTGGGTAGACAGCCTACCAGCCTGTTCATGCTCCTCACACCCCCTACATGCTCTGGGCAGACAGCCTACCAGCCTGTTCATCTCCTCACACACCCACATGCCCTGGTCAGACAGCCTACCAGCCTGTTCATCTCCTCACATACTTGCATGCTCTGGGCATACAGCCTACCAGCCTGTTCATCTCCTCACATACTTGCATGCCCTGGGCAGCCAGCCTACCAGCCTGTTCATCTCCTCACACACTCGCATGCCCTGGGTAGACAGCCTAGCAGCCTGTTCATCTCCTCACACAATGGTTTTATACTTGTATCCCATCTTTGTATTTTCCCTATGAATTGTTAGACCTAATTGTTGTGGGGGACACCCCCACCCCCCTAGTGTGTTTAGTTTATCTTGTATCTGATTTTGTGTATAGGACAGGATGAAATGTCACCAGCGAAGTCCAGATCATCAAGCTGCCTTGTCAGAAGTAGTATAGTAAATCAGAAAGCACGCGAATTTTTGTGGTGCACATTGCTTTTGCACCACAAAGGGCGATAACTCCGGTTTTTTTAATTTCCTCCGCAAAGGGCGATAACTCTCCGGGTTTTTTAATTTCCTCCGCAAAGGGGATAACTCGTTTTTTAATAGGCGTGGTCCAAGTAGGTGTGGTCTAGTGACGCTAGGTACGTGTACAACATAAAAAAATACAACATTCAAAATAACAAACGAGTTAAGTAAGGTATATGTCATCAAGCGATGCTACAGGCATTCAGGGATAAACTTCTCTCGCACCACACAAAAAGATTTGTCAGTCGTACGAGAGGAATTGATTGACACATTTTATTGCCACTGGCTCTTACAATACATAAATGCACAAAACTGTCTCTAATGAATCACACATGGAATACACAGAACTTCCTATACTCTAGTCGTCCTAGCCCTACTGCAAATCTAATCTATTCACTTAAAGAAAGACGCATCGACTCTAAGCGATTGTGTCCACTACGAAGTCAGTCCCCTGTCTGACAATTCTCCGCGTCCTGATTACACAGCACGCGGAGGGTCTTCATGGCGTACTTCGGCTTTTGCATGCTACATCATTCCACACGCTTAGAGTAGTAAGCCTACTCTTGAGTTCTATCTGAGTTCTTGGGTCTATCACGTTGAGGTGATTACACCGCGACAGAGTGCTTACCCTCTGGTTGGACACTCACGTGTTCTCATGAGAGGACTGTTAATAGTTCTCCTCCCTATCTACTCCCTACACCTACCCTGCCCTCTTGTTGGGGCACTGGTGTTACCTCTAATCTACTTGAGGTAGACCACTCATTCAGGGTGTCTTCCCTACTATATATTCTAGTCTTGACACACACCCTCCCCTCCTGTGTTGCGTTACAAACTTTGACTCATTGGTTGTGACGCAAGAGGTTTCTAAAAATTAGTGTGTCTAATTTTTTGTCAAAGACTACTGATAACTTGGTTCTGGGTAACTCAATAGACCTCTACTGACTAATGTCACATCGTTGAGAAAAAGGCCGTATGTGGTGGCAGGGCTGTGTCATTTAACTTTCCCAGATCGGTCAGATATTCGTATGACAAAAACCCTTTTGTCTCTTCTACACCAAAAGAGGCCTTTTTCTCAACACTTAAAAACCGTAACATTTCCGAGGTAGAATACACAGTTTGTCAGAAAGCCTGGACCGACAATAAGATGACTACGTTGAGGGATTTTTTAATTTGGTACAACATCAAAGACGTGTCCCCCTTTCTAAAAGCCCTGGACAAACAAGTAGCCTTTTATGCCGATTTAAATATAGACATGTGTAAGCAGGCCATCTCAGTCCCCGGTATTACTCTACAGTACCTATTCAACACCATGAATAAAGATGTTTCTTTTGTTTTGTGTTCGAAGAAGGAGGAGAAGGTGCACAAGTTGTTACGAGACAATATAGTGGGTGGGCCGAGTATCATTTTTCATCGTTACCACGAAGCCAATCAGACCCGTATCAGGGGTAATAAACTGGTAAAAGGTATTAAAGGGTTTGATGCTAATGCCCTCTACCTTTGGTCTCTGATGAAAGATATGCCAATAGATTTCCCCACATATAGAAGCCGCGAGGATGGGTTTAGAGCACATAGATTACACAAGTACACACGTCAGTGTCGAGAGTGGTTAAGTTGGGTGTCACATAATGAAAATATAGATTTAAAAACCCAATTCAATAGTCATGAGATGCAGCTCGGTGATCGACATATTCGAGTAGATGGGTGGGATAAAAAGAATAATACAGCTTACCAATTCCATGGGTGTTTGTTCCACGGGCACCCCTCTTGCCGTCTAACTACTGGGAAAACGATTAATCCCGTTAATAAGAAACCGTTGGTAGAACTATACCAGAATATGTGTGACATTCACGCGTATCTAGAGAAAGCTGTTGGGGTGACAGTTAAGGTTATTTGGGAATGTGAGTGGCAGAGACTAAAGAGATCAAACACACAAATAAAGTGTTTCTTGCGGGAAACATTTCCACCGTCAGAGCTTCCTTGGGGTTCTTTGAGTGAAAACCAGATAATTGAGGCTGTAAAAAGTGATACTTTTTTCGGGTTGGTTGAATGCGATATAGAGACCCCGACTGATTTACAAGAGTCCTTTGCCAAAATGCCCCCTATTTTCAAGAACACAGAAGTGTCGAGGGACGATATTGGGGAATTAATGAAAGAATACGCCATAAAAAATAAACTACTGAGTACCCCACGACGGACTTTGATTAGTAGTTATTTTGGGAAGAAGATTTTATTAGCCACCCCTCTTTTAAAGTGGTATCTAGCCCATGGGTTGGTAGTTACCCACATCTACCAGACAATAGAATATCGACCAGTTAGTTGTTTTAAACAATTTGGGGAAACAGTGTCTAATGCCCGTCGCCAAGGGGACAAAAATCCAGCTGAGAGTATTACAGCCGACACGATGAAATTGTTAGGTAACGCTGCTTACGGTAAAACATTAACTAATAAAGCCAAACATACCGATGTCTCCTACTGTCACGGAAAAGACACGACCAAAGTACTCAATAACCCCAGGTTCAAAAGCATGACTGGTATTATAGATGATCTATTCGAAGTAGAAACACTAAAAAAGAAAACTGTCTGGGATCTACCTCTACAAATAGGTTTTTTCGTTTACCAATATGCCAAATTAAGAATGTTAGAATTTTATTATGATTTTCTAGACAAATTTATCTCTAAAGACGACTTTCAGCTTTGTGAAATGGACACTGACTCTTTATATTTGGCCCTTAGTGCCGACTCACTCTCTGAAGTAGTTAGACCACACCTACGAGAAGAATATGACAGAGTCTATAATCAGTGGTTCCCGTCTGAAACCTGCCCTGTTCATAGAATTACCCCTAGTACCAGTACCTGTCAGGACTGTGTGGATATCAAAGCCTATGAAAAGAGAACCCCTGGTCTTTTTAAACTAGAGTACGAAGGGGAGGGGATGGTGTCGTTATGTAGTAAGACGTATATTTGTGTTGGAGATTATGATAAAATCAGTACCAAAGGTCTGACCAAAAACCACAACACTCATCTAAACAAGGACACTTTTTTGGAAGTACTCAACACCCAAACACCAAGTGGGGGAACTAATATAGGCTTCAAGACCCAAGACTCTTCTGTATATACATATCAGCAACATCGCGATTCGCTGTCCTATCTGTATATAAAAAGAAAGGTTGCCAGTGATAATATCTCGACTATGCCATTACTTATTTAATATGCATTGTATTGTCTATACATGGTTTAATAAAAACATATACCTTACTTGACTCGTTTGTTATTTTGAATGTTGTATTTTTTTAATGTTGTACACGTACCTAGCGTCACTAGACCACACCTACTCGGACCACGCCTATTAAAAAACGAGTTATCGACCTTTGCGGAGGAAATTAAAAAACCCGGAGTTATCGCCCTTTGTGGTGCAAAAGCAATGTGCACCACAAAAATTCGCGTGCTTTCTGATTTACTATACTACTGTCAGATTCCACAGAATTCTATTTCCGGTGGTAGTTACTGTTGTCTTCACAAACCAGTCTATAAAAGGTACTAGTAGTCTATAGCAGATACTGTCGTTGAGATATGAAGTGTAAGCCTTTCATATATTCTAGGCAACGACATATGAGGTTGGCTGTAGTCCCATTCCTCGTTTTTCCTTCCCAGACAATTCTGAAAATTTTCATGTTTATGAGGCTGAGTCACACCCACCCACCCACCTACCTTCCCACATAAACACACACGCATGCACCCCCCCCCCCCCACCCCCCGAGCTGTACTATTCAGAAAACATATTTCCTCTGTTGGGAATTTAACCCGGACAAATGTCTTAGTAGGCCAGCCTACCAACCAGTATGCCACCCCTTCAGCAGCCTATATAGTTAGTTTAGAATGATGAAGGTGACAAAAGGCATCTATGTTGTTGTACTCCTATTCTTATTTCAAATGTATCTGTTAGTTTTACCCTACGAAGAATTCCGCATGTCATGTCTTCTTCATACGCTGCCGTTAGTTAACGAGTTTCTGTGGGATCTTATAGTGTCTCGTCAGTATCTAAAAGGATTCCTTATAAATGCTGCCAAAGGTCTTTTCATAGTCCAGAATCCAAACGAAGAATGGCGAGTTCAGTAGGTACAACTGTACTTTGGATCATATAATACCGTAGGTGTTATCAATCAAATAACTAGAAAGCGGGCTCTGTTATTATGCATGACAACCTTAGATGCTATAACTGAATAAACATTTGTAGCATTTCTGAAGCTTCATGTGGTAACCTATGACAGCATTTGACCTACAAGCGTCTACAATCTACAGTCACATAATATTGATTAAACACATGCAAGTGTATACAGACGATAAGATACACCAAAGTTGGCCTGCTTATTTGACAAGAATGTTACCTATGTAAGTAGAATAAGATAAGTCTAATTTGATATCAGGTCCGAATTACGTAGAGAAATCAATTGTCTGAATCCTGTCTGGAGACTGCATTTGAAGTATTCAAATGGATATCTAGACAATATAGGAATTGAATAGATCCTGCAATATAGATGTTAAAAACAGCAGTTTATTAGTTTTATAACAACCTTTACTGTCTCATACCTGGCCAACTTGCAAAAAGCAGGAATAGTGCACGTGAGTCGTGGACATTCTGCAGTGGAGGATATATGTTGTTTGTCCATCAAGAATGATGATGACCATTCATTTCATCCAGTGGGGTTGAAAGTATGGAGCCGTGAGTTCTAAGATGGCTGATAAGCTCGCCGTAAAAAATTCGTTTAGGGAGCCCGCGAGTTAAGTGACCAGCCCAGTGAATCTGATTCTTCATTAGTAGCGTGTGGATATTGGGCATGGACGCTCTTTCTAAGACTTCATTGTCTGAGATCTTGTCTTGCCATTTAATCTTCAATAGGTTCTTAAGGCAGACTGTGTTGAAGTGGTTTAATTTCCTAGCGTGTCGCTGATAAACAGTCCAGGTTTCACAAGCATATAGCAGTTGGGATAATACAATTGCTTTGTAGACTTTCAGCTTTGTTTGCAGGCTTATTCCATTTCTGACCCACACATTCTTGTATAGTCTGCCAAAGGCCACACTGACCTTGGGGATTTTTGCATTCAATTCGTGATCAATTGAGTGGAGGATAGCAAGAGAAATGTCACTCGAAGTCCCACTACCGGAGCCAGTGGCTACCGCGGTCGCCGATGACAGAGCAAGACGCCATTCTGGGGTCCCTTCCCCACAGATACAGGGCGAGGAGAGGAAGACCGCAAAAACTAACAATTATCTCCCAAGGACAACAATCCCTTTCAATTTAATATACGAAATGTGACTGATTCGGTCACAGGATTATTAATATGAGGCTGAGATGGGCCCTAATTATAACTTCTCTTCTGGGGTTGAACGGGTTAGAGATAATGGATAAAACGACACACAAGCCCGCAAAAAAAAAAAAAAAATGGAAATAGACTGGAGGGATAGCTGACGTTTCCGGGGCGCCGGAATACGACTCCTTCAATTGTGGACAGGTGCAAAGAAGGATCGATGACGGCAAGTATATTGAACCTCCTGTGCAGAGGCGGCGACATAGGTCAAACGGTCGAGAAGTAAACAATGGTTTTCTCTCGGCCTAAGCTGCATATGAAGTAAACAGATCACGATACACCTGGTGTATGACGTTCATCTTCTTGAGTCAGGTAGTGCACATAGCGACGAATTTGTGGTACTGCAAACAGTGATGAAGGAGTATCATTATGCTGCTGTACAAAATTAAGATGTAGGCTACTACGGGGCCGGTCTCCCTGGTCTAAGGGTTACACGACTTTCTCCGTAATCCCGTATACTCTCGTGAGTAACGTGACGTGCGCGAGAATCGGTAGCGGTTCTCTCCGCGTCGATAACTTACCGTGTATGTGAGCCGGTCGCTCAAAAATCAAAGGCAAACTACTTAGCGTAACATTGCCAAGAAATCAACAATCAGCTGAAAGATGTTGATGTTGATATCGATGTCCTGTAAAGGATATGCGAACAAAAAAAAAAAAAAAACGGGAGAAGAGCACTGGGAGTCGTGAACCAAATGGACCCGCCGCTTTCCGAAAGTGAAGAGAAGCCGGAGACCGAAACAACGGGGACTACTTTTGATGGTAAGAATCATCCTGTTGATTTTGCTCAAACATAGAATGTCTTTTTTATGTACATCTGTAAATAGCAACATACTATGGCTGTTTGTATGTCTGTCTATCTATCTACCTGTCCACCCACCAGCCAGCACATTCGTCCGTCCGTCCATCCATCCCTCCGTGCATCCACTCTTTAGTCCGTCTGCTGATCACCTTTCTCGCCTACTAAAGACTTTGTGATCTAGATTGTAACTAAATAGGTGTAAATTCGACCACCCTGGAAATAAGTCCCCTCCCCCCAGCTGGCACTTAACTGCAGGGCAGACACAGTAGTTCCCGCCAACATAACATAGGACGACGTAGGCATTGTGTAATCTTATCAATTCCAAGACTAAGTTGTCGTAGTTAGTCAAGATTAAACAGAGAAAAACCTCAGCGTTTCCCTCCCTCTACTCGAGGAAGTACGCCAAGAAATAGTTGGTTTTGTGGTTGTGCATTATGGATACCAAATAACGAAGAGCGATATAAGCCGCAGGAAAGAAATAATTTGCGATAGTTCGTGTGTTTGTTAGCTTCTGACATTTTAACGTGCGCTTTTGATAGCGTATTCGTGGCATCTATAAGCAGAAGCTGAGAGTCACCGCGCCTTAGTTGCCACACACGATATTGCGACTGTTCAATATACAACCTCCAATGAAGTGTGTTATATTGTAAATAAACCATTGTAGTAAATAGACACCGTTAACTACAGTTTATTTTGCCACGTTCGGCTAAAGATGTTCATGTGTACTAGGACACTTAACTTTATGAAGTAAGGTGACTATCTCCTTTGGTTGGTGAGCTAACTTACTCTCATCACGTAAGTAACGTAACTTTTAACTTAACCTTGAGAAGCTGAATTGACATTGTGACCGTGGACATGATACACACTGATATAACTAGCCTGCCACTGGGCGCCGTGGTAACACAGAACGACAACACAATTATAAAGAGATAAGGTGAATCATGTGGATATGTGAAATCAATAAGCGTGCTACAAACACCTCGACGCTCAGGGTCAACAATGACAGAACAAATATTGCGTTTGAAGTGGACTTATGTGGCGATCTAAAATTAGAACACAAACTAACATATGATTATCATCGAAGGGGCAGATGAAGTGATTCATAAAATGGCCACCTCATGGCAACCAACGTGAATATAACTGAAGGGTGCACAATTCATCCGAATTTTAATTTCTTACTTCCAGGCTGGTTTGCGCTCTCCGAGAGAGAGAGAAAGAGAGAGAGAGAGAGAGAGAGAGAGAGAGAGAGAGAGAGAGAGAGAGAGAGAGAGAAAGAGAGAACGAGAGAGAGAGTGAGAGAGAGCGAGCGAGCGAGAAAAAGAGAGAGAGAGCGAGAGAGAGGGCGAGAGAGAGTGAGGAGAGAGCGAGAGAGAGTGAGAGAGATGGAGAGAGAGCGAGAGAGCGAGAGAGAGTGAGAGAGAGTGAGATAGAGGAGAGAGATGGAGAGAGAGCGAGAGAGAGAGTGAGAGAGAGGAGATAGAGGGAGAGAGATGGAGAGAGAGAGTGAGAGAGAGAGTGAGAGAGAGAGAGAGAGAATTCTTGCCTGCCAACCATGTGATCATGTGTTCGAATCCTCATTGAAAAGAGCATTTTAAAACGCAATATTGACTTTGGCTCCCATGAAGATTTGCCTAAAATGGGTACCAGGAAATGTTCTGCGAAGTAAAGGCTACCGGCGTGACTCTGACCACATCAGCCACACACAAGGTCTATACAAACATGCGCTGACATAATATATCCAGTAAGCCTTAAAGCTGGGAAAACAGTACTTTTACTTGTGTGTGTGTGTATTAACTTTTACTATATATAGAGGAATTGGAATGTGTGCTCGCCTACAACACCTTACTTGAAAATGGTTGGCAGGCTAATGCCATAACTGCGGTTAAAACTGTCATGAGTATATCTTAAAGCATTTATATTTGGGTCTTCAATTGTAACTCCTATAAGATTTTCGATGTTTCCGAGTCTTTTAAAAAAAAAAAAAACAGTCCTGAAGAAGTTTCCCGATATGTGTCTGTGATGTGATAGGACCATCGCATTCTGTAGGCCAGAAAGCACGGGGAATAGGTGGCCAGTCTTTCCCTCACTTCGCAGGCGACGAGTCCAGGTTCGACCCTTTTCCCACGGTGCACATGACATTATCAGCACAAGCTCCTTATCAACTTCACCAACGCTCCCGTATTTCGGAATCTGGCTGGCTGTAAATGTTGAAGAGGTCAGATATTATAACACACAGTCTCCTTTTTTTAATTAAACTGAATTTACAATGTTCCTTCAGATGTGATTGCAGATTCTGGCTGCAAATATGTTCTTTATTACACTGGGCTGTTTGTTTGTTATAGTTGTTTTTGATTTGGCGCTCACTGGCTTTGAACTCAGGCGTAGTCCATACTCACTATTTATAGTAGTGATGGACTGAATTTTGCGTGCGGATTAGCTTTCCCTTTTAACAATCTCCCTCGCCATCAGGCCAACCCTCACCGACTTCAGAGGTACTTGTAATTTACGTCCCAAAGTCAAGGATGACAGTACTACATTTTAGTCCAGCTGTAGGGTGTAGGGTTTGAACCGCCTACCGCGGCATCAACACACCGGATGTTTAAGAACACCTGTTCTTACCTTTCGGCCATGCGGACCTGCGTTTGCTATATTTAATATCTTCAGTGACGGCCAAATAATTCCACCTGAGAGAGAGAGAGAGAGAGAGAGAGAGAGAGAGAGAGAGAGGAAGAGAGAGAGAGGAGGAAGAGAGAGAGAGAGAGAGAGAGAGAGAGACTACATTACCCTACACCACACACACACACACACACACACCACACACACCCCCCCCCCCACACACACACACACACACACTTTAATAAGATGTCAATGTTTCCCCAGTGACCACCAAATAATTCTACCCCGAGGAAATGATAGACGACAGCGAGGACAGCCTAGGTGTCGGCACTAATCAACGGACGGCAAACACAAGCCTGAAACTGCCCTAACTGGGTTCTCTCAAGACATAATGACCTCAAGGTGCTGGATGTTTACATTCCTCATACCAACACTTGTGTCTGGCATGCCAGTTCCACCACCGACCACCCGCCGTAAGTCAGTCAGTTATACCCCTCACCGTCGTCCTTATCTTGGAAACATTCAGAAAGTAACACATTTTAACTGATTTAGTGCTGAAAGATAAATATGTCCTACCAATTGGACAGAAGGACGATATATCGACATACTAGAATCATCGTGTTATTTGTTATGTTTCGTGGTATCTTCCGCAATGCATGCATTCAGTCAGTAGCATGTCCTTTGCAGAACCTCACTCCCATAACAACCTTCCGGAAAACTTCTCGGTCATAAGAAGATGTTCCGGTCCGATACACCCAACTGGAGATCATCTGCCACATCCTGCACCCATCTTCTCTTTGACCTTCCGCTTCCTCTCTTCTTTGGCATACACCCCTCCATTACCGTTCTCGCCAAACTTTCATGACGTATACAGTGACCACAATATTGAAATTTTCTGTTTTATCCTTTTTAGTAGCCAACCTTCTTCAATATTCAGATCTTGCCGTATGGGTGTATGGAAATTATGCATTATAACACTTGTTCATTTGGTTATGTACTATGTTTGGTCCAAGCTTTACTGTTTGCTTGGTACTAAAACACTTAAGACTGACCGCAGCATGTTAGAGACACAGGACGGCAGAAGGAAACAATGCTGGGTCGTTGAACTGAGTGACACGGAAGACGATCAGTAGTCGAACTTATCAAGAACCTAGAGGTCAGATGTTCAGGAGCATGACGGCACTCGCCGCTTGGTTGGCATATAATGATGTGTGTAATCATGTGTGTAATATATATATATATATATAGTAGGCTTCTTTCAGTTCTGAAGGGACTATAGAGTTGTGCCGCTGGGAGGTATATATATATATATATATATTATATATATATATATATATGCAAGAGTGCTAGCCACTGCGCCACATCGGTTCCCATGAGAATATGGGACGTCGTTGAACAGAGTAAGTAGTCATGTGTTGTTATATGGCTGCCAGAACACGTCCAGCTGTGGTTTTTTAATCATATTTTTTACACCTACCAAAAGTTTGCGCAGAATAAGAAACCACATAATCATTTGACTAGCTTTCAGACTTTAAAGGTATTCAATAAAACACTTAGTTATTTAGATTAAACTCCGTTCTTACTATTTACATATAATAAGGGCTGGTGGTTATCCAGGGACCAGAATCACCCCGTGAGGTTCCACGTCCCTGTGAGTCATTCGGCTGACCGCCTCTGCTTGTAGCCCTGACTAGATCAAAGTGAAGGTACACTTTGATCTTAGCCAAAAGGCCGAGAAGCGAACTTACCAGATTCAGTGCCAAACAAATTGTAGGTTTTGACCAAACAAACATGGATAGCGAAAAATGGGAAGTATGGGTGTGTCACAGTTATGACTTTTTTTTTAGCATATCCTTTACAGGACTTAGCTGTCAGCACCAGCATCTTTCAGCTGTATGTTGATCTCTTGGCAAGATCACGATCAGTAGTTTGCCATGCTTTCTGAGCGGCCGGGCTCAGTATCCCGCAAGTCACGAGCAGGGGTCGAACCGCCTCAGCTCTCGCCCGCTACGAGACTCTGCGTGATAAACGGGATTACAGAGAGAAAGTGTTGTAACCCCACAGCCAGAGAGACCGGCAGTTATGACTTACAAGTTGTTAATATGGGGGGAAGACATATTGTATGAGAGAGAGAGAGAGAGAGAGAGGGGGGGGGATACATAAGGGAAATACTGCATGTAAGCTCATGGCATATATAGGAAAGTCGCTAAAAACTATTAATCATCCCATGGCACTTAAATGATTCACTGCCAAACAAAAGTAGATTTGGACCATATACAGTACACAATCAAATGAACAAGTATTATATTGTAAGTTCCGTTCACTGAGCATTGAAATTGCGGAAGATACTATGAAATAAAACACTATGACCCTGGTATGGCGATATATCGTGCTTCTGTCCAAATGGGAGTAACATTTGGCGATATATTTTCCTTCGGCAGTTAATAAGTTTACATAGATGTCGTCTAATATCTAACAGATCATGAATATGCCTACACAGGAGTTGACGTGGGAGTCTTCGTGGTGAAGTTGTCAATCCATCTGACTCGGGCTCCGAAGGTTGTGGATTCGATTCCAGGCCGCATCCTTCGGTTCATGAGTGCATTTTTGGAGACCCCTGGGGATCGTCGGTGGAGCTACGGAGTTCGTGCTTTGTGCGTCGTTTTCGGCAGTTCGCTGTGGAAAGAGACTGAGCCATATAGGATAAAACCCGGTGCAATGAAGTCGACGTGTTGACTGTTAAGCTTTTTTAAGGGGTTGGCGTACGTTGGTTGAGGGTATATACTCCATATGGAGAAGAAAGGAAGAAGAGGAATAATAATAATAATAATAATAATAATAATAATGAGAAGAAGAAGAAGAAGAAGAAGAAGAAGAAGAAGAAGAAGAAGAAGAAGAAGAAGAAGAAGAAGAAGAAGAAGAAGAAGAAGAAGAAGAATTAACTGTGGTTAATAGTTAACCACAGAAATAGTAATTATAAACATTGTTATTAATGTCCCGTTTCTAAAATGCTTGATAAACCCATAATGTGAAGAATACACACCCAGCTTCCTTTTGTCAATCAACAGATTCTGGTGCTGCCAACAGACCGAATCACGTGGGCCATGTAGTATCCGGGGTGGTCGCTGGTACTCCCGTCTTATCACGTATGCTATCATTCCATTTTATAACTTTAAATAGAAACAAACAATAACTTGTAAATGTTTCTTTAATCTGCTTGTTGAGGCAGTCGCAATGCACTATAGGCTAGGAATTTTATGTCACAACGGATGAAACACACTCGGATTCTGCAGAGTTAATACAGGAGTCCAAATAAACAACACCCCCCCCCCCCCCCCCCCCCCCCTTCTCCAAAAAAAAAATTACTGGGATGCTCGTCGAGAGTAAACCATATATGGATTTAGAAGAACTTTTCGACTAAAGTTTTTATCAAGTTAAAAGCGCGCGCACACACACACACACACACACACACGCACGCACGCACGCACGCACACACAAGTACTTAATTGTGGATCTAAAGAGGATTCGTTACAGGTCCTGCTGTATGTGGGATTGGTGTGCCTAAACCTAGGTCATTGACCCCGCAACCCAAAACTAGCGTAGTTTCGTACATATTTGAGAGTTAGCAATCACACACACACACACACACTCAAACACATACACACAAACACATACACACAGATAGACAGACAGACAGACAGACAGACAGATAGATAGATAGATAGATAGATAGATAGATAGAGAGAGAGAGAGAGAGAGAGAGAGAGATTATCTACATATGTATATGTGTATTGTTTTCCCCAGACCACCCTAGTGTAAGTGCTACACAACCAACTGGCATCGATGAGATTAGCCAAGGTATGTCATCAGGTAGATGTCATTGTTGTCCATTGCGAGCCAGGTGTCAGTTTTAACAAAAGATAAGAAATGTGTGTATCACCTCTTACAGGGTAAAGAGAGGTGTGAGAGTAGTGTCACCATTCACAAACCATACACACAAAAGGTTCATGCTGCAAGACTTTACAAAACAAATATCACACACACACACGCACGCACGCACGCACGCGCGCGCGCACAGAGAGAGAGAGAGAGAGAGGGAGAGAGAGAGAGGGAGAGAGAGAGAGAGAGAGAGAGAGAGAGAGAGAGAGAGAAAGAGAGAGAGAGAGAGGACAAGAATTCAACATTTGAGCAAAAAACAATAATCAACATAAAATACGCAGACGATACAATTTTGTTGGCTGAAAATAGAGACGGTTCTCCATTATTTAGTAAATCAAGTACCAAACCAAAGCAATGAAAATGCCCTTTCGCACATACACACGCTGCACACACGCACACAAACACACACACACGCGCGCGCGCACACACACACATCACACGCGCGCGCGCGTGCGATTCTTGAACATTTCCAAATTGACCAGAAAACCATGTAAAGAAGAATATTGTTCAACAAAACAAATAATAAAGTAGTTTAATACAGCTTGTAAAGTGAGGTGTGTGATAAAGATGTGAATCTCTCCAGACTTTTCACATATTTGTGAAATTATAATAGAAATCTCAAAGGCATGAGAGAAGTCGCCATCGAAGGTTATAACACCGATGATATAAGATATTCAGATGATGCTGTAGTGATTGTAGACAATGAGCAAGATCTGCTATTGCACACACTGAGCATCTAGGGTTAGAATTAAATTGTGGGGGAAAAGACAGAAAGCGTGGTCATCTCGAAAAGAAAAAAACACATCAATGTAACTTTAAGGAAATGTGAACATTCATTAAACAAGTGAATCGATACAATTACAACTATCCTGGAAGTAATACTGTTTGATGAAAGATGCTTTGTTAGAGATTAGAACAAGAAGCGATATAGAAAATATATTCACCAATAAGAAACTGTCAGCGTCAGTGAAGTGAGAAAAACATTTTAATGGACAACCTCAGCTGCTGTTTGCATGTGAAGCATGGACACTGAGAAAACGAGTTGAGAAATATCTAAATGCAACGGAAATATCTTTTCTGAGGAAAATGCGAAGAATACCACGGACAGACGAAAACCGAAAGAAGTATTATATTGGCACCTTGCTGTCTTGACAGACGATAGTTTGTTATATTGTGCTTCAAAAAGGCATAATAACTACAAACCATGCGGTAGCGAATGTGACTGATAAGACTGATGTGACGCTGTAAATGTTCGTCCACAGTGGGTGCATGTGAACACATGGTCATTTTCACCATCACGTACCATCGTACGCCAGGTACGCTCAAGTGTGTGACCTATCTGCAATAATTTTCTTATTTGTCTTTACTCCATTTCTGATATGTGCTCTCCATGCAACACGTTCAGCGGCGACCTTCTCCCAGTGTGCATTATCAATGCCTGTATCAATCATGTCCCGCTTACACACATCTTTGTATCGTAGTAGAGGCCGACCCCGAGATCTCTTACCCATCTGTAATTCACCAAAAAAGATGTCCTTTGGTATTCTACCATCATTCATCCTCCTAAGATGTCCTATCCATCTAAGTCTACGAAGACTGAGCATGGAATACACCGTCACACAACCTGATCTTTCCAATACTTCAGTATTTGTGATTTTGTCTTGCCACTTAATACCAAGAATTCTTTGCAGACACCGCATATGAAAGCTGTTTAAACGTTTCTCTTGGTGTGAGTAAGTTGTCCAGGCTTCACTGCCATAAAGAAGAGAACTAAAGACACAGGCTTGATAGACAAGGACTTTTGTTTTGGCAGTAAACTTCCTGTTCTACCAGACTTTTTCTTAACCTGTTCATTGTTGTTGCTGCCTTACCAATTCGGATGTTGATTTCCTGATCTAGGGATAATTTACTATTTACCACTGATCCTAGATATGTAAAATGGTCTACCATCTCTAGTTCGGCGTCGTCAATAAAGATTGATGGTACCCCATGTGCACCTTGTGACATAATATGTGTCTTCTTTTTGCTAATTGTTAAACCAAATTCAGAACAAGCATTGGAGAATGCTGATAGTAGACATTGCAATTCTTCCTCAGAGTGGGTCGTAACTGCAGCATTATCTGAAAAAAGCAACTCTCTGATCAGTACCTTCCTAATTTTGGTCTTGGCCTTCAATCTCTGAGCATTATAGAGGCCGCCATCTGAGCGTGAGTGAATGTATATACCACCACCCTGATCACGAAAGGCATATTTCAGTAGAAGTGAAAAGTATATTCTAAAGAGGGTGGGAGCTAGTACACAACCTTGCTTAACTTCACTCTTGATTTCAAACTCTTCAGAAGTTGCACCATCAAGCTTGATTATACCCTTCATGCCTGTGTGGAACGATTCCACAATGGACAGAAGAGTTGGTGGGCAGCCAATCTTCTTTAGTGCCTTGAACAGACCCTCACGACTGACCAAATCAAATGCCGTTGTGAGGTCGATGAAGGCAATAAACAGTGGTTGATTCTGTTCTCGGCATTTTTCTTGTATTTGTCGCAATGATAATATCATATCAATGGTAGACCGGTTCTGTCGAAAGCCACACTGTGATTCGGGGTAGACTTGATCTCCTAGGACTTGAAGTCTGCGCAGAACAATTCTGGCAAATACTTTTCCAACAATACACAGAAGTGAGATACCCCTATAGTTGTTGCAGTCGCTCCGATCGCCCTTGTTCTTGTACAGTGTTATGATGCTTGAATCTTTGAAATTCTGTGGGACTTGTCATTCTCGCCAGCATAGCTCTATTAGCTGGTGGATCTGTAGAGTGAGTGTGTCTTGCCAACTCCTGATAACCTCTATTGGAATCCCATCCTTACCTGGAGCCTTGCCAGATGCAAGCTTCATTTATAGCACACTTAACTTCTGTTATGGTGGGAAGTGTGTCCAGGTGGTCGAGAGTTGGTAGAGCCTCTATGGCGTTGAGTGCATCATCCGCTAGTTTGGTCTCACTTGAGTAAAGCTCCAAATAGTGCTCTACCCATCTAGTCCACCTGCTGTTTCTTATCAGTTATGATTTCTCCAGTCAAGATTTTCAATGGTGCACTTCTTTTGATCATTGGACCACAGGCTTTCTTTATTCCTTCATACATGCTTCTGATGTTTCCCTTATCACTTGCGATTTGAATGGACTCACATAACTTGATCCAATAATCATTTGCACACTGCCTGGCAGCTTTTTGCACATCCTTCCTAGCTTGCTTTAGCTCACTCAGAGTGTTACGTGTTGGTCTTTCCTTGTTTCTTAAGAGAGCTATCTTCTTATCAATCAAGGGCTGCAGAGTCTGGCTGTTTGCTACAAACCAGTCCTGACTCTTATGATCCACAGTGCCGCAAACCCCTACGGCAGTTTTATAAAGAGTTTCCTTAAGTTGACCCCACTTTTCATTTACTGTACAATTTTCTGGGTATCAGTGAAAGCGTCTTCAAGTTGCTGTTGAAACTGTAAACACGTTTCAGGATCGTGAGTGTTAATAGTATTAATACTAGGGCTAGATTTGTGTTTAGCTGTGTAGATTCTCTTTGGTCTGTCTAACCCTTGCAACAACCAAAGAATGATCCGTATCACAGTCAGCACTGTGGTAACTTCGAGTCAATGATACATGGTTCAGATGTTGTCTCCGTGTGATGATGAAGTCCAGCTGGTGCCAATGGCCGGATCTTGGATGTTTCCATGTGACCTTATGCAGCTCTTTTGTTTTAAAAAAAGGAGTTTGAAATACATAGGTCATTTCTGGTGCAATGCTCCAGCAGCCTTTGCCCATTTTCATTCATGCGACCGACTTTGTATTTTCCAAGGCACACTGGCCATGAACTCGAGTCCTTGCCCACACGAGCATTGAAATCACCGAGCATATAAATGTAGTCAGATTTTGGAACTGCCTTGATCACGGAGACTAACTCCTCATAGAACGAATCCTTTACATCATCAGAGGAATCGAGTGTCGGTGCATATGCAGTAATAATGGTGGAAAAACCACAAGAGGTTGCCAAGCGCAGGGATAATAGTCTTTCATTTCCTCCTGCTGGAATTTCAATCATTTCCAGTAGCGAATTCTTCACTGCAAAGCCCACACAGTGTTGTCTTTTTTCTAACTGCCCTCTACCCGTCCAAAAAAAGGTGTAATTGTTTTCTCTGAGTGACCCTTCCTCAGCGAGGCGAGTCTCCTGCAGGCCAGCAATATCAATGTTACGACGATTGAGTTAGTTAGTTAGTTAGTTAGTCGTGGTTCCAACTTCACGAAAACGGGTTGTCCCCGTATTGCTCCGTTCCTGTGCCAGTGAATATCACACAAAACGCTCCTCACTGCCCCATGTGAACAATGGAATAGACAGGAGTGTCGGCAAACCAACAGCCCGCACAGGTACACTGTGCATAATTCCGCCGCCAGAATGCCAACACAAAAGTCCTCCATGAAAAATACAGTTCATCGTCGATGGAAATGGCAGTCACCAGAAAGACTTCATTGACCTGGGTTTTATCCCATATGGCTCGGTCTCTTTCCACAGGACGACCCGCCGAAAGCGCCACACAAAGCACGAACTCCGTAGCTCCAGCGGCGACTCCCAGGAGTCTCCTGAAAAATGCACTCGTTAGCCGTAAAGGCAAACCAGTCAATCCAGCAACAGCCGGCCGCCATCGTTCCGAACATGCAGTTCACGCTACACACAACTGCGGACAGATGTAAAAGCATTCCACGCGAAACTCACAGCTCACAGTGTCGCGCCACGCACTCACTCAGTAGCAGGGCGACTGAACCATATCCTCCTTAGTCGCCTCTTACGATTTGCATGGTAAGAAACAGTGTTACTATTCTTTGCTCCCACGTATGGGCCCCGGCAACACACGGGCAGGTTACGACGATTACGAGTTACGACGATTGAGTTCGGCATCAATCACCGCCGTTTTTCTCACATCGTCAATATTAGTCAAGTCAGTGGAAAATCCTGGAAACATGGTTCTCACGTTCCAGGTTGCAAACCGTAGCTTGAGGTTTCTATTTTTATTTTTATTAGTGCTTGGTGCATTGGGTTTTTAAGCCTGTGCTTCAGATTTTGTCCTAGCCCCAAGCACCCATTGCTATGGCAGGCTATGGCGGATCAGCACCCGATTGGCCGGGGGCTGCCCAGCTTGAGGCGCGCGGTAGCTGATCACTGACATCTGTAAGTGTCTCCCACTGTCAGAGGCAACGCGTGGCGCCCCTTGTCTATGCCAATTGACAGGGGCTTATAACCCGTAACAGTTGCCTCTCGCTTTGATTCCGAGACCGGTTAAGACCAGGAATGGAGATATTGCCTCTCCATAGCACAAAGCCTGGGCTAAAATATAGAGATCATGTGTTGCCCATGCAGCATGATCCCTCTCTCGGCCGGCCTAGTTCACTCCAGAGGAAAGGTAACACCTATACATCTGGAACAAGACTAGCTGCAGAAGTTGCCGAATCAGCAAAGCAATGCTCTAACTGTCCGCCTGTCGGAGCTTTGATCCTAGACTAGCTGCCAACCAAGGCTTAGGGCCTGGTCTGCCCTGCCATGACATTGTGTCTTTAGGTTGCATTTCCTCGCGCCAGGGTAAGGCTTGTACCCTCCCAATTGCGCTCTTCCGCCCAAAGCCGTTGGCACAATGTGGGGTGTCGGGTTTCTTCTTCTTCTTCGTTCATCCAGAGTTTTTTTTCGGACGTGATTGCGTTGTGCCTGTTTACAGCAGAGCTGCGTTCTTGCGCCGTTAGGCCGACACATCCGACTTCTGCGGGCATTTGTTGACCGGGTTAACCTTCCCGGGGGTGTCGGGTTTGGTAAGCGCCGCCCAACGTTCGGTGCTAACATAAAGCAGGTAGTACTGTCTACTGTTATACGGTAGCTCAGTCATATCTGACTAAGACCTGACACAAACCCCATGTGCACCTTGTGACATAATCCATGTCTTATATTTGCTAATTGTTAAAAGAAATTCAGAACCAGCATTGGAGAATGCAGATAGTAGACGTTGTAATTCTACCTCAGAGTGGGTCGTAATTGCAGCATCATCTGCAAAAAGCAACTCCCTGATCAGTACCCTCCTAATGTTGGTCTTGGCCTTCAATCTCTGAGCATTGTAGAGGCCGCCATCTGAGCGTGAGTGAATGTATACACCACCATCCTGATCACGAAAGGCATATTTCAATAGAATTGAAAAGCATATTCGAAAGAAAGTGGAAGCACACAACCTTGCTTAACTCTACTCTTGATTTCAAACTCTTCTGAAGTTGCACCATGAAACTTGAGTATACCCTTGTTGCCTGTGTGGAACGATTCCACATTGGACAGAAGAGTTGGTTGGCAGCCAATCTTCTTTAGTGCCTTGAACAGACCCTCACGACTGACCATATCAAATGCCTTTGTGAGGTCGATGAAGGCAATAAACAGTGGTTGATTCTGTTCTCGGCATTTTTCTTGCATTTGTTGCAATGAGAATATCATATCAATGGTAGACCGGTTCGTCGGAAGCCACTCTGAGATTCGGGGTAGACTTGATCTCCTAGGACATGAAGTCTGCGCAGAACAATTTTTGGCAAATACTTTTCCAACAATACAGAAATGAGATACCCCTCTAGTTGTTGCAATCGCTCCGATCGCCATTGTTCTTTTATAGTGTTATGATGCTTGAATCTTTGAAATCCTCTAGGACATGTCCATCTCGCCAGCATAGTTCTATTAGCTGGTGAATCTGTAGAGTGTGTGTTTGTCTTGCCCACTCCTGATAACCTCTATTGGAATCCCATCCTTAACTGGAGCCTTGCCAGATGCAAGTTCATTTATAGCACACTTAACTTCTGTTATGGTGGGAAGTGTGTCCAGGTGGTCAAGAGTTGGTAGGGCCTCTATGTCGTTGAGGGCATCTCCCGCTAGTTTGGTCTCACTTGAGTAAAGTTCCGAGTAGTGCTCTACCCATTTATCCATCTGCTGTTTCTTATCAGTGATGATTTCTCCAGTCAAGGTGTACAGTGTTGCACTTCTTTTGATCATTGGACATCTTTATCCTTTCATACATGCTTCTGATGTTTCCTTTATCACTTGCATTTTGAATGGACTCACATAACTTGATCAAATAGTCATTTGAACACTGCCTGGCAGCCGTTTGCACATCCTTCCTAGCTTGCTTCAGCTCACTGAGAGTGTTACGCGTTGTTCTTTCCTTGCTTCTTAAGAGAAATATCTTCTTTTTATCAATCAAGGGCTGCAGTGTCTGGCTGTTTGCCGCAAACCAGTCTTGCCTCTTACGATCCACAGTACCGTAAATCCCCACCGCTGTTTTATAAAAAGTTTCCTTAAGTTTCCTCACTTTTCACTTGCTTTACTTTTCTCTGATGTATAAGTGAAAGCGTATTCGAGATGCTGTTGGAGCTCAAAGCACTTATCCCAATCGTAGGTGTTAATAATATTAACCCTGGGGTTACATTTGTGTTTAGCTGTGTAGATTTTTTGGGTCTCTGTCTAGCCTTGCAACAACCAAAGAATGATCCGTATCAGAGTCAGCAGTGTGGTAACTTTGAGTTAATGATATTTAGTTCAGATGTCGTCTCCGTGTGATGATGAAGTCCAGCTGGTGCCAATGGCCGGATCTTGGATGTTTCCATGTGACCTTATGCAGCTCTTTTGTTTTAAAAAAAGGAGTTTGTAAATACATAGGTAATTTCTGGTGCAATGCTCCAGCAGCCTTTGCCCATTTTCATTCATGCGACCACTTTGTATTTTCCAAGGCACACTGGCCATGAACTCGAGTCCTTGCCTACACGAGCATAGAAATCACCGAGCATATAAACTGCCTTGATCACAGAGTCTAGAACGAGTCCTTCTATCAGCAGGGGAAGTGAGCGTCCTTGCATATGCAGTGATAATGGTGGCAAAACCACAAGAGGTTGCCAAGCGGAGGTATTATAGTCTTTCATTACCTCCAGCGGGAATTTCAATCATTCCCAGTAGTGAATTCTTCACTGCAAAGCCCACACCATGTTGCCTTTTTTTTTGCCTGCTCTCTACCCTGCGAGTCTCCTGCAGGCCAGCAATATCAATGTGGAAAATCGTAGACACATGGTTTTTACATTCCAGGCTGCAAGCCGTAGCTTGAGGTTTCTAGTTTCCTTTTTGTAATAATACCTGGTGCATTGGTTTTACAGCCTGCGATTCAAATTTTGTCCTAGCCCCAAACACCAATTGAAGCAGGCAGGCTGATCAGCACCCAATTGACCGGGAGCTGTCCAGCTTGAGGTGGGCGGAGCTGATCAGTGACACCTGTAGGTGTCTCCCACCGTTAGAGGCAACCTGTGGCACCCCATGTCTACGCCAATTGACAAGGACTTATAACCCGTAAATGGTACCCCTCGCTTTGATTCCGAGACAAGTTAAGACCAGGAATGGAGTTATGACCACAATGCCTGGGCTAAAATATAGAGACCATGTGTTGTCCATGCAGCATGATCCCTCTCTCGGCCTGTCTAGTTCACTCCAGAGGAAAGATAATAGCAATACATCTGAAACAAGACAAGCTGCAGAAGCTGCCGAATCAGCAAAGCAGTGCTCTAACTGTCCGCCTGTCGGAGCTTCGATCCTAGACCAGCTATCGACCAAAGCTTAGTGCCTGGTCTTCCCTGCCATGACAATTTGTCTTTAGGTTGCATTTCCTCACACCAGAATAAGGCTTGTACCCTCCCTATTGTGCTCTTCCACCCGAAGCCGTTGGCACAATGTGAGGTGTCGGGTTTGGTAAGCGCCGCCCAACATTCGGCGCTAACAGAAAGTCGTCTGCTGTCATTACGGTAGCTCAGTCATATCTGACTAAGACCTGACTCAAAGCCGCCAAACTGTGTCATATTTTATATGCATATTTGCAACTATAAGTACAAAACCGTCAAACTGTGTCTTATTTTATATGCATATTTGCAACTACAAGTACAAAACTGTCAGACTGTGTCATATTTTATATGTATACTAACTGACCCTGCCCGGCTTCGCCCATGCCCTGGTGGGGAGCATCTCATTTAATTCATATAAGTAGTCATATAAGCTCCCGTTCCCGACTGTCTGTCTGTCTGTCTTTCTGTCTGTCTGTCTGTCTGTCTGACCCGGCCCGGCTTCGCCCAGACCCTGATGGGGAGCATCTCATTTAATTCATATAAGTAGTCATATAAGTTCCCGTTCCCGACTGTCTGTCTGTCTGTCTGACCCGGCCCGGCTTCGCCCAGTCCCTGGCGGGGATCTGTCTGTCTGTCTGTCTATCTGTCTGTCTGTCTATCTGTCTGTCTGTCTGTCTGTCTGACCCGGCCCGGCTTCACCCAGTCCCTGGTGGGGAGCATCTCATTTAATTCATATAAGTAGTCATATAAGCTCCCGTTCCCGACTGTCTGTCTGTCTGTCTGTCTGGCTGGCTGTCTGTCTGTCTGTCTGTCTGACCCGGCCCGGCTTCGCCCAGACCCTGATGGGGAGCATCTCATTTAATTCATATAAGTAGTCATATAAGTTCCCGTTCCCGACTGTCTGTCTGTCTGTCTGACCCGGCCCGGCTTCGCCCAGTCCCTGGCGGGGATCTGTCTGTCTGTCTGTCTGTCTCTATCTGTCTATCTGTCTGTCTGTCTGTCTGACCCGGCCCGGCTTCACCCAGTCCCTGGTGGGGAGCATCTCATTTAATTCATATAAGTAGTCATATAAGTTCCCGTTCCCGACTGTCTGTCTGTCTGTCTGTCTGTCTGTCTGTCTGTCTGTCTGTCTGTCTGTCTGTCTGTCTGTCTGTCTGTCTGTCTGACCCGGCCCGGCTTCGCCCTGGCCCTGGCGGGGATCTGTCTGTCTATCTATCTATCTATCTATCTATCTATCTATCTATCTATCTATCTATCTATCTATCTATCTATCTATCTATCTATCTATCTATCTATCTATCTATCTATCTATCTATCTATCTATTTATCTATCTATCCATCCATCCATCCATCCATCCATCCATCCATCTATCTATCTATCTATCTATCTATCTATCTATCTATCTATCTATCTATCTATCTATCTATCTATCTATCTATCTATCTATCTATCGCCAGGGGACTTAACTTAAGATATAACAATGCTACTAAAAGTTATGTCCCTTGTTTTATATTTTCTTATGTTCAGTCATGTAATTACAAAATTAAATTTTAGTAACGTAATAGCTGATAGTACACTAAAAAAAAACTATGACAGTTGGTTGCACTGGAATGAGAAGAAGACGTGTAGAAAATTTCATCTCAATGGGATGGACTGTTCGCGAACGCATAAAGAACGGACCCACATACATCCATAATATATACACACATCGCCTTTTATATATATAGATTTGCAACTACAAGTACAAAACCGTCAAACTGTGTCGTATATTATATGCATATTTGCAACTACAAGTACAAAACTGTCAGACTGTGTCATATTTTATATGTATATTTGCAACTGCAAGTACAAAACCGTCAAACTGTGTCATATTTTACATGCATATTTGCAACTACAAGTACAAAACCGTCAAACTGTGTCATATTTTATATGTATATTTGCAACTACACATGGCTTCTTCTTTAGTTAGCTGATTATTTGTAACACATTACATAAAAGCTAAACTTGTAAATATTAGTTTTCTCTTGTTTCTCTTCAGCTGACTTCGTGTGCTACAACGACAAGACCTCCATATTGATTCCGGACGTTCCTTGTCCAGCTGAAAGTTCACAGAAGACTGCAGTTACAACGCAACTCCTAAATTTAGTCCTGAAATTCCAAGGCGGGGAAATGTTAATTCCTGGAGTGTCTCATGTTACGCCTTCCTATCTTCACGGTTACAACTTATCCGATATAGGATCCGCAGACTGGGTATGGCTTAGATACCGTTGAAGTCAAATACTTGTTAGATTTCGTTCTGCTGTCTTTTATTTCCTAGTGGAGTATAGGCTCTCAACTCACGTCACATCCTCTGCAGCTCCTTCAATATCCTCCACATATTATTTATCTGTCACTAAAGCTCTTCTCTTGTATTGTAATGTGCCACTATATTTCTTTTGCTCTGTGAGTTCCACAAGAGGAATGTCTAGTTAAATTATTTCTATGTTTCTCGATGTCACTAGCAGCATTCCATCAGCTCTAAGTTCATTGAAATTTGTTCGGTTCTCTTCATGAGCCCCACATCTTTGATTCTGTCATTCAATTCCTTAGCCTTTAGAATCATTCGAAGTCGCCAGGGTGAGTACCCTACTATTTAGAACTCTTACTAATAGTAAAGAACACCCACCTATTGGTGGATACTTGGTTCCAGGAGCCACGCTTGCCACATGGTGATGCGTTTCCCATCCTCTACCGCGTGAATGTGCAGTTTAAAATTGTCTATATGCGAGTTACGGGACCATGGTGGCATTCTGTACTCTCCAGTACTTGTAGAGGACTTTTAAGAACAAGTTAAGATAATAGACCAGGATGCTAGCCCCGTATTTTTAGATCAATGGGCACTCGGTGGGTGAAGCGGTAAGAATCACACCGGCAACCTTTACTTCCTAGGATATTACCTGGTACCCATTGTATTCTGGCACACCTGGGAGTCCAGTAAATTAAAATAAAAGTCCCCTCCTCGATGAGGATTTCATAACATGATTACCAAGCCACCAGGCAAGCTTGCAAGCCACGTCGCTACCACGACGTGTATACTTTACATGCACTTCAATATCAAATGTTCGAATGTGCCCATTGTTCTATTAATTGGTTCTGAAGATTTTCTTTTTCTCTTCATTAGATGTTTTTTTTCTTAACTTCTGCTGCAAATCAATAGTTCTGTTAAATAGCTTTAGCGGTGTCTCCCGTACCCCCCCCCCCCCCCCCCACCCCACTCCATCCTCATCTTTGCAATTCCCTGATAAATTCAGTCCAGCTAGCAGTTGTTTATCTCGTGTTATTGAGTATTACCTCTAAGTTTAAAAAAAGTTAGTTGCATATCCTTTGAGGACGTCGCAGTAACCCCATCATTTTTTTTTTTTTTTGCTGTTTGTGATCTCTTGACGAGGCAAGTGAAATATTTCGGCCATGTTAAAAGACATGATACTCTTATAAAAAGCATACTGGAAGGCAAGGTTGAGGTCAAGCGAGCAAGAGGTAGACAACGATACAAGTGGAAATATAACATCAAGAGATTGACGAACATCAGCCTGACAGAATATACAGTCAAGGCGAGAGACAGACGGTGTTGGAGATCCATTGCAGCCAACCTTCACTGTGGAGACGGCACCTGATTGAGTGATTGATTGATCTCTTGACAAATTATACGTTCAGTGATTTGCCATTGATAAAAACACAGAGCTGATCCACGACTCTGGTGATCGTACGAAACATAACCGACCACGCTATCGGCAATGCATATGATGATGATGACTTTGCCATTGCTTTTACCTTAAATATAAACATAATTAACTATTTTGATTATGTAAACAATCACTCTCACTGCACACAGAAATCTCCATAAACGCTCCAGTGTCTCCCTGTAGTTCACACAGCGAATTATTGCTCAGCACTGTGCAATTCGTCGTGACATTGGCGAAGAATCAAATGTGTGCATATCAGTTAGTTAGTTCGTTAGTTAGTTAGTTAGTTAGTTATATAGTTAGTCAATCGAGGGTCCAACTTCACGGCAACGGGTCGTCCCCATTATGCTCCGTTCCTGTGCCAGTGAATATCACACAAAATGCTCCCCACTGTCCAATGTGAAGAGTGGAATAGGCAGGAGTCTCGGCAATCCAACAGCCCGCACAGGCACACTGTGCATAATGCCGCCGCCAGAATGCCAACACAAAATTAATCCACGAAAACCACAGTTCATCGTCGATGGACTCGGCAGTCACCAGAAAGACCTCATTGACCAGGGTTTTCTCACATGGCTCGGTCTTTTACCGCAGGGCGACCCGCCGAAAGTGTCGCATAAAGCACGAACTCCGCAGCTTCAGCGCCGACTCCCGGGAGTCTCCTGAAAAATGCACCCGTGAACCGAAAAGGCAAATCAGTCAATTCAGCAACAGCCGGTAGCCATTGTTCCGAACATGCAGGTCACTGTACAGGACAGATGTAAAAGCATTCCCCGCGAATTTCACAGCTCACAGTGTCGCCCACGCACTCACTCAGTAGCAGGGCGACGGAACCATGTACTACTAGTCCAACATGAGGAAAATGCGATTCCAAACCGTAGCTGCAAGCATAAACACGCCACAGGCCTTAACGGTTCAACGCCTAACCACCATGTTGGCGACCGGAAGTCTGTGCATATCAGAATCGCACAGCACATGACAATGTGTGTGTAGGCTGTTTTATAATATAAAATATAGCCTGGGTCTGTGGCGGAGGGTTGACGAATGCAGTTCGTAATCTGACATGCCGCGTTCGAAACACAGCTGCGGGCGATGTGGAAGAAGACCGCCTTGCGTTGGCATTTCCATGCAATGGTTTGAGTGCTGGTCGCACTTACCGCGTACGTGGCTTACGATCATGCTCGGGGTGAGTTTTGTGCCTGCCTACTGGGATTTGAACCAATTATTCGCCTTCCCTTTTATCCGTCGTTGGAGCATAGACCATCAACCATCTCACACCAAGCTGTCCTATCTATTGCTATCTCCTGCAGCTCGTGCAATTGTTTTCCCTATAAGATTAATCTGTGTCTCTAGTTCTCTCCTCCGTGTGTTTTCCGAGCTTCCCCTTTTCATTTTGTCCCGTGGGTTTAAGGGGGGGGGGGGGGGGGGGGAGGGGGGGGGGGGGGTGTGGCACTTTCTAGTTATACTACTATCAAGTTTTCTCAACATATGTCTTATCTAGCGTCATCGTCTTCTTCTCAACGCTTGATTCATCGGGATCTGTCTCATTCTCTCCACAATCTCCGCATTAGTTTCTGTCTAACCATTTTAGTTCTTCTGTTCTCTGCAAGTGCAAGTTAACTGATTCAGTGCCGAAGGATAGTATATCGCCACCTATGACATCCCATTTGGACAGAAGGACAATATATCGCCACACAAGGGTCATTGTGTTATGTGCTTAGTTTCGTAGCATTTTACGCAATTTCAATGCTTAGTAAATGAAAATTTACATTATAATAATTGTTTATTTGTTTGTGTACCATGCTTGGTCCAAGCCTACGTATTGTTTGACACTGAATCAGTTAATGAATGTTTTTGGTTTACTAGTAATTGTTTTAGTCGTTGGGTCCGGGAAGGTTAACCCGGTCAACAAATGCCTGCAGAAGTCGGATGTGTCGGCGTAAGAACGCAAATCTGCTGTAAACAGGCACAATGCAATCACGTCCGAAAAAGAAAAAAAAACTCTGGATGAACGCAGAAGAAGAAGAAGAAGAAGAAGAAGAAGAAGAAGAAGAAGAAGAAGAAGTTTTAGTCGCTGTGTATGTTTCTAATCATACAAGCCGGTCACCAGCTGTCAATTCACCGAGATGCACAAGAGTGAACAACTGGATTAAATTGGGCTCGGTATTGACAACTTGTTGGAGATCGCGCTATGTCCACAGTCATGGTTATCGAGGACAGTTGGGAAGACATGGGTGATGATACTATATGCACATTTTATCCATGATATTTAATGTGCTGTTGAAAGTTGACATCTTTGAAATGTTATTAACCGTGTGATAATGTTTTTGGGAAGACATGGGTAATGATATTATATGCACATTTTATCCATGATATTTAATGTGCTGTTGAAAGTTGACATCTTTAAAATGTTATTAACCGTGTGATAATGTTTTTGGGAAGACATGGGTAATGATACTATATGCACATTTTATCCATGATATTTAATGTGCTGTTGAAAGTTGACATCTTTGAAATGTTATTAACCGTGTGATAATGTTTTTGGGAAGACATGGGTAATGATACTATATGCACATTTTATCCATGATATTTAATGTGCTGTTGAAAGTTGACACCTTTGAAATGTTATTAACCGTGTGATAATGTTTTTGGGAAGACATGGGTAATGATACTATATGCACATTTTATCCATGATATTTAATGTGCTGTTGAAAGTTGACATCTTTGAAATGTTATTAACCGGTGTGATAATGTTTTGGGAAGACATGGGTAATGATACTATATGCATATTTTATCCATGATATTTAATGTGCTGTTGAAAGTTGACACCTTTGAAATGTTATTAACCGTGTGATAATGTTTTTTCAGATGAATTACAACAAAACCGATCTCGGGGATCGTCTTCAAACGTTACTTCAGCAACTTCAGGAAAACAGAACTCAGCTACTCGACCACTTACTACAGTATACATCTAGCAACAGTCTTAGCAACATCACGTCATTGACCAATCTGCTGTTGTATGTCTTGAATTCGACGTCTCTTTTCAACATCTGTGAGAACAATACCCGCGAAAATTCCACGAACAATGAACTGTCATGTGACGAGCTGCAGGCGGGAATTGAGACCCTGAATTATTTAAATCTCGAAGTTCGAAAATTGCTAACATCTGAAGAACACCCTAACTCGTCTGCTCATATTAATATAAACACTACTGCCACTATTCTGAACGGTAGTCTGGGCAGTGACGCAAACATGGATGCTATTATTGATGATTTGATACAAAAACTTCGCGGAACGAAAGCAGACTCAAAAGCACTTGCAGAATTATACACGCATTTACTCCTGGCATTAAACAACTTCAAAGCCGTTCTTATAAATCTCGTAAAGAAATTTGTAACAATAGTGCTGGAGTCAAATTTCATTGAGATTTCTAACCAGCTTTCTGGCATTTTGTTTGATATTGATATCGCTCTTGGAGGAGATGTTGCCATTAAAAAATCTGATTCTCTAGCAACCCAAACATCAAGCACTACAGAAACACCTACTTTAAGTGGCATCGCTGATAAAACAGTAGGTCTTGGTTATGCTACCAATAATGTTTTGTTTGAAACAACTGCACATACATTTAGTTCATCAGAAATAAGACCGCAAGAAGCCGACCAAGAACACCACATGTTTAATTACTCGCTGCTGTTAGAATTGATCAAATTGAACACTAATGGGACAAATATGACCTCGGAAACAGTTAAATATGTTGAAGAGATTCTAGAGGTATCGGTCACGTTAATTGCCTCGGTTACAGAACTTAGTCAAATACTTCACAAGGGAACGGCCCCAGAGATTGACCAAGATGCAGTTCTCGAGAACATGACAGCCTGGCACAACCTACGGAGCAGAACAAAGAGAGATACTGCAGGTAAAGCGTGTCCCTTGTAAATAATACAAATAATGTCACAAAGCAGTTTCATGTTATGGGTCTATGATTTGAAAACGCTGTCACGTCTTATAGGCCTGAGTACAAGAAGGAATAGGTGGTCAGTCTTTCCCTCACGATAGTAAGCGAAGAGCCCAGGCGTGGAACCCGCGCCCACCGTGCTCATGACATTACCAGCGCAGCAGTGGCACCCTAAGACAGCGGATCAGATACTCCAAGACCGACCTGAATGTGAAATATTATGGCAAACCTTGTGGATTAGAGAAACAATAGTGGGAGCAAATCTTGTGGCTTGGAGAAACAACAATGGAAGCAAACCTTTATGGGCCACTGAGTGAGGTTTTAACAAAAAAGACAGTGACGTTTATGCAAGAGACAACATTGCACACACTAGTTTAAGAGAACTGAAGAAGGAAAAGAAGAAGAAGAAGAAGAAGAAGAAGAAGAAGAAGAAGAAGAAGAAGAAGGAGCAGTAGGAAGGAGGATTATACGAAGGAGGAGACGATGGAAAAGGAGGATGGTATGTTTTGAAACATATAGATTATGTGTGACTATGATGTTTAAGTGTTCTAGTTAAATATTGTTGTTGTTTTGTTTGACGGTAAAGAGTTTGGTCAAACGTTCGTTTGCATCTGTGTATATGTGTCTTTCTTTTCGTTGAGCTTCCTAATTAAATTTTTTGTTCATTCGTTCATACACTTTATAAGTCGAGAGGATCGACTTCATTGCCCCGTGGTTTGTCCCATATGACACGGTCTCTTTCGACAGGATGGTCTGCTGAAAGCATCGCAAAAAGAACAAACTCCGTAGCTCCAGTGACGACCAGCATAAATCTCCGAGAAAAATACACCCGTGAACCGAAAGACGTAGCCGGGAAACGAACCCACAACCGTCGGAGCGCGAGGCAGACGGCTTTACCACTTTGCTACTGAATCTCCCAATCATACACCTTATATTGTGACCTAGTATATGTGAAGACTCAGGCATGAAAGTGCATGGGGCATTGAAACTGATGAAGGACAGAAGGTCTTTCCAACATACTGAGATAAGAGCGATGTTCTGCAAAGTACTTGCTAAATGAGGACAGTATGTGAAGACTGAACGGTTCATACCACATAACAATATCTGACATTGGATTAATTATCTTCTTACATTTCATATTTTCGTGACAATTCCGAGTCCCGTATATGTATATAATGAGCAGATAAGCTGAAAACATCTGATGGCTGTGAAAATGTGGATTCTGAGGAAAATGCAAAGAATACCATAGACAGCTGATCCACGACTCTAGTGATCGTGTGATATTGCGAAACATGACCGCCCACGCTTATCAGCATGGCACATGATGATGATGATGATATGTGTATAAAGTGTAATGTGTCTGAATTTATTTAATTGTCTCCCCCCGCCTCATATCTTGATGACAATTCCTTCTCATGTCTATGTATGTAGTGTGTAATGTGTGACAATTTGCAAAATAATAATAATAATAATAATAATAATAATAATAATAATACATTTTTGACCATGTAAGTAGTATATAGGTACAAAAGAATGATCTTTTTTGCGGCGCACATAGCTTTTGCGCCGCAAAGGGCGATAACTCTCCGTTTTTTTTTAAAAATAGGCGTGGTCAGAGTAGGTGCGGTCAAGTGACCCCTTAAATTATAGGTACTATACAACATAAAAAATACAACATAAAACATTCAAAATAACAAACGATTCAAGTAAGGTATATAATAATTTTTATTAAACCATGTATAGACAAAGTTATAAAGTTTGTTTTTTTTCTTGGTGGGGACGTGTGGACAAATCTGGAAGGTAGTACCGGGAATTTCTTTTTTTCTTTTTTTTTGGTTGGCAAAGTGTGAGAAAATCTCGTGCGGGTGTGACGGCGGTCGGTTTAAAACAGACGTGGAGGGGTGCATATGGAAAAGTAATTAAGTAACGGGTTGTAAAAACATTGGTGAGTGGTGTGTTAAAATATTTTGAACTGTTAGCGCATTGGTGGTGTACATTAGTATGAATAAAAGGAATAGGTGCGGTGGGGATAGTAGTGGGTATGGGTTAGTGAAATTTGTTGATAAGGGTGGTTATTAGTGCTATGTAGATGTTCATAGTAGCTTATTCACTAACATCACACGTGTTACAAATGAAACCTTGAAAGCTAAAGATCGTTGATTACAATGGATATGATGTAGTGTCATTTGGTGGTAAGGGGTGGGTACCAGGTATTAGTGGTCAACAGATGGTCAAGTAGGGGTCAAGTGGTGTTAAAGTGAGGACATTTTAGGGAAAATGGTTGTAATGATATGGTGATGATTAAAGGGTGGTAAATTACTGATCAAGCAGTGGTCAAGTGGTGGTCAAGTGAGGAAATTTTAGGGAAAAGTGGTTGTAATGATATGGTGATGATTAAAGGGTGGTAAATTAGTGGTTAAGCAGTGGTCAAGCGAGGAAATTTTTAGGGGAAAGTGGTTGTAATGATATGGTGATGATTAAAGGGTGGTAAATTAGTGGTCAAGCAGTGGTCAAGTAGTGGTAAAGTGAGGAAATTTTAGCGAAAAGTGGTTGTAATTATATGGTGATGATTAAAGAGTGGTAAAGTAGTGGTCAAGCAGTGGTCAAGCAGTGGTCAAGTGGTCGAGTGACCACTTAAATTGTCAGGGAAAAGTATTGTAGTGAAACGGTAGTGGATAAAGTGCTCGATGACGTGGTCAAGAGGTGGTAAAGTAGTGGTCAAGCAGTGGTCAAGTGGTCGAGAGACTACTTACATTGTCGGGGGAAAGTATGTGTAGTGAAACGGTAGTGTATAAAGTGCTAGATGACGTCGTCAAGAGGTGGTAAAGTAGTGGTAAATTAGTAGTCAAGTGGTCGAATGACCACTTAAATTGTAGGGTATGGTACGTGTAGTGAAACGGTGCTGGTTAAAGTGATCGATGAGGTGGTCAAGTAGTGGTCAAGTGGTCGAATGACCACTTAAATTGTAGGGTATGGTACGTGTAGTGAAACGGTGTTGGTTAAAGTGATCGATGTAGTGGTCAAGTAGTGGTCAAGTAGCGGTCAAGTACTGGTCAAACGGTCGAGTGACCACTTAAATTGTAATGGAAGGTACGTGTAGTGAATCTGTGTTGGTTAAAGTGATCGATGACGTGCTCAAGTAGTGGTCAAGAAGTGGTAAATGGTCGAGTGACTACTTAAATTGCGGTGAAAGTAGGTCTAGTGACGTGGTGATGATCAAGAATTGGTCAAGTGATGTTCAAGTACTGGGCAAGTAGTGGTCAAGGGTCAAGGGGTGGTCAAGCGACCCCTTAAGTTGTAGAGGAAGTTACTGTAGTGACAGTAGTGGTTAAAATGAGCGATGACATGATCAAGACGTTATGCCGACTGCTAAGTTCAGAAAGTAATGTCCTTAGTATTGGTAATTTCCCCAACAGGAGCGCCTCGACCACTGATTTTGCATTGGTCAATAGCACCTAGTAGTACAGACGACACACATGGACAATAGTTTCATCCGGTCAAAGATGGCGTCGCACCCTATCACACATGGGTACTTGCTACAACCAGACTACGTCTCATTCACTAAAACTGGTAAAATATGGCGTCACATCCGGTCACATGTGTAATGGTACAGCCGAGACAAGGGCTCATTGGCTAAAACCAGTCAAAGAATTCCCTACTTCCGATCGCATGTATAAGGGTACAGCCACTACACGTGGCTAATGACTCAAACGGTCAAAGATGGCGATGCATCCAGTGACACGCATAACGATACACGTGGAACACGTGGCTAATAACCCAATCGTTCAAAGACGGCGTCGCATCCGGTCACAGGGGTAATGCTACATCTGAGACACGTGGTTAAGAGGGAAACCATAGAAAAAAGGGTGTCATATCGGTTGTTGACTCAGGGAAGGTAATCCATGATGATCACTGTGTATAGGAGTGAATACACTGCATCATCAACACTGCATCCGAAGGGTAAAATGGTCACACCCTTCTCTCTCTTTTCTATAGCCGGGTAGTCCTAGTATTACTGGGTTACACCAAACGACACTCGGGCATCAACACAACATAAACTGGTCTCGAAAACCCCATACTCGCGTGTAAGCAACTAATCACAGTTTCCGACTAAGCCTTTCTCATACTCATAGTACAGAGATGTGATCACCGATACTAGTCGGGGAAGGCGTATCTGTACATAACAACTATCGGATCATACAACGACGAGTGGGTAGTGGATGTTAACAGAGGCACACAAACACAACAAACTGCCCCGACTCAACCTTAGGCAATGCACGTAACATGACAGGTCACATGTCCGCCGTCATAACCAGCGACATTATCACGTAGCAAATTCGACATCCACACTTTCATTTCCTTTCTATGTGTCCATAGTGTCTTTACATCTTTCTCCAGAAAGCCATTTCCAAAACCAATATATGTTTTTTCAGTGTACCTGCTTAGTGCCATACTTCACAACCAGACAAAAGTACACCTTCTATGTACCACTTCAACCGTCAATAAGAAAATATGTTAGACAAAATATTAAAATTATTGATCAAATACAGAAATATCTCGTCCAAACTTATAAGAAGTAGGAACATTTGTTAACCTATTGGGAACAATATCAATCAACTAGGAAAGTTTGTTAGTAAAATAGACAAAATATTGATCATGTAACGATATAGCTTGTCAACACTTATGAAAAGTAGGGAAATTTATTAGTCAAATGAGAAAAAAGATTGACCAAGTAACGAAATATCCCCACCAAACTTATGAAAAGTACGAAACTTTGTTAAGCAAGTATGAAAATGTATCGACCAAACAGAGAAATATACCACCCAAATTTATAAAAAGTAGGAACATATGTTAACCAAATGGAAAATATCTTGGCCAAATAGGAAAATTTGTTAGCCAAACGGGGAAAATATTGTCCAAGTAACGAAATACATCGTTCAAACCTACGAAAAGTAGGAAACTTTGTTAATTAAATGTGAAAATGTGTTAAAATTTTAATTAACATTAAAAACTAATTAATCGCAATTTTATTGCGCAAAATGTAAGCTTGATATAGTCGTATATCTAACCTATACTTATACTTAGCGAGCAATAAATTTGCGATTTATTAGTTTTTAATTTTAATTAAAATTTTAACTTTTCCCCTTTCTAACAGTGGTTTGTGTCTATGTCTCTTAAGAAAGAGTTTGTTGTGTCTGATGTATAGTTAGGGTTAGGGTTAGTCAGAAAGAGGTTGTTGTGTCTGATGTATAGTTAGGGTTAGGGTTAGTAAGAAAGAGTTTGTTGTGTCTGATGTATAGTTAGGGTTAGGGTTAGTCAGAAAGAGGTTGTTGTGTCTGATGTATAGTTAGGGTTAGGGTTAGTCAGAAAGAGGTTGTTGTGGCTGATGTATAGTTAGGGTTAGGGATAGTCAGAAAGAGGTTAAGTTTGATGTATATAATGCTTTAATTTTGCGTAAGGGCTCTGTCTATAGCGGGCTCTATCTTTAGTTACTGTGGTAGGTCAAGTTAAGTCAAATAGATTTCGTCCCGCCAGGAACCCGCTCCTGATGTTATTCATTTAAAGTTCTTCCATAGCGTTGATGGTGGAATGCCCTTATCGTTGTCATGAGATAGCGACCGTAATGATAGTTGACGGGGACGATATGGCTATTGCTGCTCATTAGGTGGAAAATCTGGGCCTTAGTGCAGCAGATTTATACTGTGCTGTAATCAAAAGTTAATGTTAGTGTTATTTGTTAGGAACATTGAAAGTAGCGTTTGCAAAGGGATGTGGATGCTGGTATTCGCTTAGTTCACTAGGGGGCAGGGGCGAATGTGTTTAAGAAAGGCCGAGTTTATTAACTGAGACAGTGTGGTTGTTGCAGACTTCGGGC